>JAWPHD010000200.1:0-573724 GCA_037043455.1 Cyrtodaria siliqua | reverse complement strand
TTTTTTTTTCAAAGCAGGTCTTTCAGAATTATTACATAGCTAATGCTATGCATGTTAAAAGTCGTATATTTACTTAACATATCAAACAATGTCTTAGTTACATATTTACATGTATTTACGGTTTTAAAAATGAAGTCGCGTGCCATTTAAACTGCTTATTCTTGGACCTTAATGTGACATTTTTAAAATCTCAGTATTTTGTGTTCAAACGTATTGGAAGCATGTAACAATTTGATTCAGTCCCCAAATTCCTGGCTGTAGAAATTCCTGTAGGATTAAAGATACAGAGATATTAATTTTAAATATTGCCATATTCACAGATGTTTAATAAAACGGCATTACCAGAATTGTGTCTTGCAGTAGTCCTAATGATGACGCGTTAACTCGTAATCTTTGGGGAGAACGTGCGCAAATGCTCAGATTATAATACATTCACATATCGTGTGTTGGTTTTGCTTCCGGGAATAACTTCTTTGTTCGTTCATATTTTCCATTGTAAATCATTTCTACGAGGCATATCATAACAATCAGAGATGAAATTATTACAACATTCAAATTTCGTGTGTTGCTTTTGCTTCCGGGAATAACTTCTTTGTTCGTTTATATTTTCCATTGTAACATCTTTTCTCTGAGGCATTTCATACAATCAGAGATGAAATTATTACAACATTCAAATTTGTTGCTGTTGTATTGCTTCCAGGACAAGCTACATAGTTCCTTTATGTTTTTCATTGTAAATATTTCTAATGAGGACTATCATCAAACAAGATGGCCAAATTTGACAACTTAATAACATGTACACTGACGAGCACCTCAACACATACCATACACGTCTATAGTAAAAGCACACATGACACGAGTATCAGACAATATCACGAGTATCATAACATGACCGAGTATACAGTTTAGGTCATGTAATCAAGTTGCTCTTCCTACTACACGTAAACTAACAAGGTTTAGAGTAGATCTCTTACACGCAAACTGTGTATACACATGTATTTTTATTTATCATATAATAGTATAACAAAACAACCAGGTTGTAGATAATTATACGAGGTGTGATCCAAAACCTACCTAGAATTTTGCTGTACAATCTTTATTAATACAATTTACCACCAGTAGTAGCAATGCGTCCTTTATGTGAGAGTATGATTTTGGATCACCCCTCGTATTTCAATGCTAATACAATAATTGCAACTGATCCTTTGCTCCACAATTGATCTTCCAGTAACAACATTTGTATAGTGTAATCAAATAGGATTATTACTATAGTAACTTGTTCTGGCAAGTTTGTATCACCTCGAGAAGTTACATGCAGATCAGGATCGCACGAGAGGCATAGCCCCGAGTGTGATCCTGATCTGGCATTACCTTCGAGAGGTGATACAAACTTCAGAACCAGTTACTCTAGTAAATACCTCTTTACCAAATCATTAAAATAGAATATCAATACATGTATCAAAAACAACAAATTAACAATAAAGTCAAATTAACATGACAACCATCAACAGGAAAGACATGACACAATGAATATTAAGTAATTACACACGCATGAAAACATGTACATTACATTGCAACAACTACCAGTACTACACCTCAAATTTTGGTGAATTTACCAACTGACATACTCTGACCAATAAATAACCCCCAACTGTTCACAACGCACAAACAAACATTCTGATAGTTCCAATATCATATTAAAGCACCATGTTTTAATATATTACTAGTCGGGCAATCCCCAACATTCCAATCTGACATTTTCCAAAATCCATTTTTAGTAACATACTGCTAACCCTGTAGTGTGATGGCCTGTAGTGTGATACGGATTGTTGTATTCCATAGTAAGAAAATGAAAAGTACTATGTATGTATTATTAATAGGTATCTAATCAAAGCCTGTATACGACTGGTTTGTCCAACATTTCACGAACCCTATCGTTGTAATATAATAAAATCATTCTGATTTCCACTAGGAATGGAATTAAGAACAACAGTTACGTGTTGACTTAATACTGTGACATAGTGTTGTTCCTTAATAGTGAGGAAGACTCGGTACGAATAGTCGAGTTTCTGTTGATAAACACACCTTTTATCAGTGGTTATCTCCCTGCCAATAATGCATATTGCATTTTAATGGATTACGCTTTATCTGCAATCATTGATATACATATTGCTATGAACATATGCAGTTATAAACACAAGGTTCACATCCATAATGTTGGACTAAGGAATTGTTAAATGCGTGCATACGAACATTAAAAGACATGTTCTTTCTATCCCTTACAGTATCTTATACTCTAGTCTAGATACTCTGCGACGCTTACTTGGTTTCAAGACAAACGATCTAGACCAGTTATCCATAAACAAGTTTTACTTTTGCCGAGATTCTGGTATCGTTTCTGCTTGGCTGAGACAGAACACCTGCTATCCAAGATATACAGACAAGGCAGAAAGACAATACAGTTATAATGAAGGCGGAACACCTTCCTCAATATGTCGACGAACTAAATGCGGATGGTCAGAAATACTTTAATAATCCAATAAACAAACACGGTCAAGTGCTTCCGCTTTCAAATTTGTTTCTGCATAAACATTCAAGACGTTTGCATTTACAATCAAGCGTCGACGAATGTCAAGACTACTTTTACACACATAGTCCGTTCAGACGCGTATACAATCGGACCTGCCTCGATGATTATCATAGCCGTTAAAATGATCTGATAACGGACATCGACGAGGGATTAACGATTGCTCGGAGTGGCACGGAGCATACCGACAGAAACCGTACCATACCATAAAGTACGCTATGTGGACATTTTGGGGTTATTTGATAAATAATCTTACAGTCATGCCCATTTCATATTGAATTTTTCAAACATGTAGAATAAACTCGGCACAGATTCACATCACATTTATAACTGATCCCAACACGTTTAATAAATTCAATATTAAACAGGCACTATGTACGATCACAAACAGCGATGCTGACGTATTGGTAAAGCATTCGCAAGCATGCGACATGTCGAGGGATCAATCCAGTAAAAATGAGCTGGTCTGTTATCATGTCATATGTCTAGGTTAAACTAATTTCAATGTGGCAACACTATAAACAAATATAACAAGATCGGACAGAGAAAGTAGCATTCAGGGGACAGTCACCATAACCCAGAGAACACACCACGCAAACAGACAACAAGAAGGAAAAAGTACTAACAAATGCAAACGCACAACAACTCACACACCACAAACACAAATGTTGACAATAGGGCTTACCGCATTGCAACGGTCAGTGGCAAATACGGCCACTGGGGGTTTAAACCCGGTTCTAGGGTGCACCAAACCTCACACTTATCCTATTGTCATCCTATTGTCATCCTACGGACATTGTAAATAAAGAAATCCCCGCCATGATATAATCTCTAACCAACAAGGCAGCATCAATAGGCAATATAAGTAAAACCACAAATAAGCTCGTGTAAATATAATACCAAGACAATAGCCTAGAAAGCCACAATGAAGGTACTCCACTGATAGGCAGAAGCCAGAGCACCACGAGAATAACGTTGAGCATTGAGCTCACTGCTACAAGTAGACATCGTCACGATATGCATAATACTGACTAAACGATCTTTAAGTATAAACAAAATTGGACCTCTCTTAAGACAATTCCAATGCAATCGAGCTGAATGGCAGCGAACAAAGAGACATGGTCGACATTCATTGCATAATCATTCATAGTGTACTATGATTTTATGGCATGCCTCTATACACGTCCACATTGCCAAACAGGAAGCTGCGTTTTATTGCTTGTTTGATGTATTACACGGACCAATGCATGTTGTAACACCTGACATACATGGAAATTAAAACTTATTTGATAGCATGGATTGAGAATGCAGTATTAACACTTTGTTTAGTAAGGTACTTCATTACTTTAAGAATACAAACACAAATTCAATAGACTATGCTTTGACTACTGTATAGTTTAACCGCTTGCGTGTATGACACAGACATAGTTCCACACCGAACCCCCAGTTTTATAACTACTCCAACCGGTATTAAAGACACTAACACCGATTTAACTCTCAAAAACGGGTTCTAGCTGAAGCATTGGCGTTTGTTTTCGTTCTAATTTCTTTTCATATTTAGCTCAAAGTACATTGTACTGTTGTTAGACTTAACTTAAGAGAGGACACTACTATAGAGTTTGCTTTCGTTCGATTCCGATTCATATTGTGGTACAAGTGCATTTGTAACAATATATATTTGGCAATTGTGTTTATATAATAACAATTAATGCCTTTTTTTGCCACTGAACGTTCCAAGGCGGTACAGCCCAATTATCACCACCCTTTTTGAGATTATGCAAGTCATATTTGCATTCATCTTAGGAGCGATATGATAGATAATGAGGTTTTAGTAGTGTATAGACATTCAAGGACTAACTTAGATAGCAAACATGACATAAATTTTACGCTTTCCTTACAAGCGTGTATGTCTAGATTACGTCACTCGTCTCATTCATACGAATAGAACACAGGTAGGAATCCATAACTAAGACTACAACGAACTGAGGATACAGTTTAATGTGAAATTCTACCGATATTGAAGCCGAATTCCACTATATTTAGTTCATGTATGATGGTATTCGTAACAACCTCTATAACAGCCAACTATTATCGTCGCCCAAGTAAATAAATGTGTGCAGCTCAAGCAGGCAAACAGTACCGACCATTCTGACTACACTCTGGCAAAGTATATTAAGAAGTTTTAATCTAAATATCTATGATTTTTAATTAATTAGTTCGTTCATCCTGTGTAGTGGTGATACAGAGTATAGAATATATGTATATATATCAGTATATTCAATTTGTTGGTACGTACTGACACAGATATCCGTGAAGAAGTCGATAATCACTATGTTTATGTTTGTGGTCCAAGAAATTTCTGCAATTGTTACATTCACCAAGTGTTCACTGTCATGTCATGTTTTGTACTTTGTATATATTTGCATCTGTTTGACGAGATATGTATGTATTAGTCAAACAAGAATCTGTTCTGTTCTGTAAAACTGCTTGTTTGTAGCGTGTTGTACGGTTGGCTGGTCCTTGAATGCTCTGTCTAGGATAGAGGCTATGAAGAGAAATCTTCACCAATAAGAACCCGAAAGGGAGGGAGCGTAGTAGCCGACCGCGGTTTCTTAATGGTGAAGATTCTCTTCATAGGCTCTAACGGCTTAGTGTTTAAGATAGGTTTTAATCGATAGTCTCTATATAGGTCACACTAAACCACGAAGAGAGCTGGTAGTAAATCTTCATGAAACACGGATCAAGTATTTGACATCTGAGTCATCTGATTGGTTTCAAAACGTAGAGTAACACTCAATTTTTCGTTCGGCTTATATATCTATCTTGATTGTTGCAGTCAAGAAATAAGTATAGTTCTGGTCATACAGAGTTGAGATGATGAGACAGAATAAGATGTGGTAAATGCGTATGACAAACAATCATAGGCGTTCTAACATAAGACATGCTGAAAGGTAATATACAGGCCAGTGATCTAATGCAACAAACCTATACAACGCAATGCTATTAATACAGACTACACAACAGATAACAACCAGTACTGTATAAATATAATCTGTTAAGAAAGCAATTCTTATTCATGCTTTTATAAACACAAATCAACTGGAATTTATTATTAGACATGTACACTAACATAGCCCCTAGCTAATAACCACATTGAGAACAACCTGGATAGGGAGTGGTGAGAGTTTTCCTAGTAGTTTGAGCTGTATTTTCTGAGGACCATGCTAGTCACATCGGGTTCGTACACGTAAACGGATTTTCACAGTATGCAGTCGAGTCGTGTGCACTGCGCATGCGTACTTGCAGATGCAACACATCACCACACACGAGAGCATTAAACATTTTATCATTCTCGGTGATAACGCTGATGCTGAATCAGAGACGACCTTTAGGTAAACGTGCGGTCGCAAGTCGTACACTCAAACTGGTATTTTCGTAAGGATATTCCTATGATCCTGGAGTCGACTGTTGTTTGACAAATCATGGTACCACATCACACCATGGCCGTACGTGGAGTCGTTAGGTGTTAGTGCAGAAGCAGTTGGCACGACTATGACCACAGACCACATTTCCCCTATCACAATACACGACTCGTATTCGTGTTTGGTCACGAATCCGTGCTGCTGTGACAGTAACCTTCTGAGAGTACATTATCGTTCTTCATTCGGTGAATCATTTGAAGCTAATGCTCGGACTTGTCCACACAGATCCAACAACACACGTGACACCCAACTAAGCAACTTTTGACTGAGCATACGACCGCGTATACCCTGAACGATAGACTATGTCCTATTGGTGTGGGAACATAGTACGCGCTAGCGACCTGTGACGTGGCACAAAGCATGTACACACTGCTGGCACCAGCTCCCATACAAGTTGCAGGAACACTGCGATGGATTAGAGCTCACTAGGACTATGCTCACTGGTTAATGGTGTATCGCTTCCATGCACGCTACGCTAGAACATGGGTGAGCAGTTTCACCTCCGTGTCCTCAACAGACGGAATCACTGCTTCACCTGCGATACGGTGCCTGTGGTGTCTCGTCAGATCTAGGCAGGCATGTCCGAAGATGGATTAGACCGTCAAGCAGCGATGGTGAAGAGAATGAACGTACTCATAGACATATGTAAATCAAAGTATTTTTCGGTGTTGACGATACTAAGCTGCTTCGATCTATACCGATCGGCGATGACTCACCAAGCCTATCTAGACGTGAGCGACAGATACGCGCTCGGACCAGATACCAACGATACTGGACGGAGCATTCTTGGTCGCACAAGCGATCGCATGTGTGGCTCTTTTCATTCAGGATCCATCGCCGCGTGTAGTCGAGACGCGGTGCTTAGCCTGAGCTATTGACAGAAGCATTCTGCATCATGACACTCATTGCACTGAAAAGAAGAGTATATGTATACATGCACATCAGCATACATAGCATTAACAACTAATCAGACAACACCATGTAGTCCTTACCAGCCACAGATAAGTTCTAAAAACTCTGTGATGCCGTAATCTAGAGACAATGGTACAACTTGTAAGCTAAGAGTATCCGTTCTAGCAGTGACATATGGTATATTGTAACTGCTTGTGTGCGTCTACGAGTGCCTCCTGCACATCACTGACATCCTCAAGATAGCCGTTCACTAGCTGCCTAAGCAAAATTGTACAGCTATGTGAGCCTACTCATTAGCACTATAACATATGAATCTAAGCTATTCGTTACATGATATCTAACATGTGCTATGTATTCCATAAAGCTACCACACTACTCCAATTAAACCAATATAGCTATCACTAGCAACTACTAACAAATATATTAATCACTCATTAAACAATCCACACATAATAAATCACTAACATAAAATCACTATATCTAAACCTAGCACATTACAACCATACATAGAATAAATGTAACTCAAATTAACACAAGTACCTAACATAATTGAAACTACTATCCCACATCTACCACAATAACATACATATATTAACATTATCCCAATACACTATACCAACATTATATTAACACTATCCACATCATCACCACATACATACACATATATTAACACTATCAAATAACCAAACTACAACCCAAACCAAAACTAATCACAACTATCTCCAAATCAACAAAATACAACTTATATTAACACTATATCCACATCCCACCAACACCACATACTAAAACACACCATCCACATCAACAATCCCTACCATATACTTAACACTCTCATCCACCAATCACTAACTACCTCATACTAAATCTAACACATACCACAACAACTAATAAATAAATCTATCCACATCCCCCACCACCACCACATAAACTAAACATCTATCCACATTACCACCAATACCAACATATAACTACATCACAACCCCACACCCACCCACACTAACAAAACCATAACACAACCAAACATCCCAATAAATCAAACTTAAACATCAACCACAACCACCAACACCATAAACCTAAACTAACAATAACAAAACCACATTCTACACCCTACAACACCTAAAACAACCAACAAACACCTCCCAACAACCAACAACTACAAACCTACCCCACATAAACCACAAACATACAAACCACTACCACACACACAACACACCACCATACACACAACCCCACAAAACACAACCCACCCAACCAACACAACAAACTCCACACACTATCCCACAAACAAACCAAAACCCAAAACCACAACAATAACACACCAACAAACAACCTCCCACCCACAACACCAACCTACCAAACTACCCCAAAACCCAACCCCAACAATCACACTACCCAAACACACCACCACAACCCCAACCCAAACACAAACCCCCAACAAACCCACAAAACCAACCACACCCCACCCCACCACCCCACCACAACCACCAACCCCCCTCAACAACCACACCCAACCCACACAAACACCCCACCCCCCACTACCCAACACACCCAAAACAACACCCCACAACCACAACACCCCAAACAAACTAACATCAACCTCACACCAATCCAACACCACCACATAACACACACTAAAACTACCCACCAACCCAACCACCCCTCACACCCTACTAACAACCCCAACACACAAAACAACTACCTCCAACCCCCCCCAACACTTACAACACACCCACCCCACCAAAATACCAACACCCCCACCAACCACAAACAACCCCCCAACACCACCCACCAACCACCACACCCAACACCAACCCCAACACCACACCCCACACCCACCAACCCCCCCCCACACAACACCCCATCCCCAACCACAAACCCACAACCAAACCCATACACAACCAACACCCTACACCATCACCCACCCAACACACCACAACCCAACAACCCCTCACCACCCCCCCAAACCACACACCTTCCACCCCAAACCCACACCAACCACAATACCAATCTACAAACATCTAACCCCTACAACATCAAACCCACCACAAACAACCAATCTCTCCCACAACCTCAACTACATAATCTACACCTCCACAATCACAACTTCAATATACCACACCAAACCCTAACACATTCACTACTCACACAACCAATATCACATCAACACCCTTCCCCAACACCACTTCCACATACAACTCCCTACCCACCAACAACATTACCACATACCACACTCCTTCCCCACAACACACTTACACATACAAACTCCTTCCTCATACCCAACCTTTCAAATACACACCATCTCACACAACACACTTCCCACATCAACACTCCTTCCCACAACACCACTTTCCACACCACTACCCCCAACACTCACTTCCACAACACTCCACTACCAATCTCACAACCCACTACACTACCAATCTTCCACAACAACCACTATCAACATAACAAATCCCCTTCCCCCACAAACACTGCACACATACCAACTCTTAGCAACACACCACTCCCAAGTACACTAACTCCCCCACAACTCAACACCACACCAAAAACCAACCACACTCCACCCCCACTAACAAACCACAATACCATCAACCAACTCCCTTCCCCAACAACAACAACAAATAACCATACAACGTCCTTCCCACTCCAACCCCACAAACCACATACCACTCCCTTCCACCAACAACAACAATCACAATACAAACTCACTTCCCCACCCCCAACACCAACCAAATACACTCAAACCCAAGCCTCAATCCTCACAATAACATAACACACTCACCAAACTCTCACCATATCAACCACAAACACTAAAGACAACAATACCTCCCCACAACAACAAAAAATCATCAAACCAATCACTGCCACAAGCCATAACCCCAAACAAACCAAACTAGCACTTCAGACTAAACAACACATAACCACTGACACACTACCTGCCCACTCACAACATCCACAATCAACCACAACCGAGCCACACATATACACCAAACCCACATACACACTCGCTGCCAAATCCCAACATACCCTCATAGCAGCAACATCCAGCTCAAACTACCATACGTCCTAAACGCTACAACCCACATACATCCAACTGACCCTACACTCGCAACTAGCACACCTATTCCCAATGTCACTAGAACGGCACCTATCCTTACCCAATCAATATACAACGCCGGCCCCCAGTCATCAACCAAATAAGATCAAGTATACGAACGGCCTACATCGCAATACAATCCCAAATGACACAATCGACGGCACCATCGCAACAATACCATATGTCAATAAGAACGGACCATAGCAAACCAATCTAAATTCCCACTCGACGGCACACTAATTCAATCATATGCACATCATGACAACTAGAACGGCACACCCTAGCAATACATATTACCATACTGTCACCTAGACACGAGACACATAGCCATTACACTATACCCATATGACCACTCTAGACCGGCCCATCTAAATCACCCAACTCAATTTCTAAAGTGACAGCATATATCATCGATAAATTAAGTACAACGCTATGTAAGCTGAAGTGTCATGTAACCCAAACATACTCTTCTAAACAGTTGCACAGCAATACCATGCAGCAGAAATCTGTCACAAGTGCAGGGGGACAGCAGCGTCGACCTCGCACCACGGCGATGAGCCATGGAACAGAGCCACCATGCGATCGCTTTGTCGACAAGAAGATCAGACCAGACATCGTTTATCAACTGGATCGAGCTCGACTTATCTCCCCGTCCGAAGAAGGCATTGAGATCACGCCGCACGGATATCAACGACGCAGATAGAACGTCACACCGGAAAAAAGAACATTTGATAACAACAGTCTACTGAGTACTAATCATATCTACTCCCATCGCAGCATGAACTGTCTACAACCATCATCGGACCTGCCCAGATAGCATCTGCCCGGCGCCCCAGCAGGTCCGACCGCAGGTGAAGCAGAGATACGTCTTGAGGACACGGAGGTGAACACAGGCACCCCATATTCTATCGTAGCGTAGCATGGCAAGCGATACACCAGAACCCAGTGATCATAGTCAAGTGAATCCAACACCAGCGCCGAAATCCAGCACTACAATGGACAAGGTATCCAGCCAGTGATTACCAAGCTTAAGTGCCACGTCACAGGTTCGGCAAGCGCGAACCAGTCTCCCACACCAACGGACACTCTTCTATACAAGGGTAACGCGGTCGTATGCTCAGTCAAAGTTGCTAATGGTGTCACGTGTGTAATGAACTGTGTGTGGACCAAGACCGATGCATCAAGCATCAAATGATTCACGAATGAAGAACGATAAATGTACTCTCAGAAGGTATTAACCATCAGACGGCAACGTGCCCCAAACACGAACGACGTGTAATTTGAATAGGGTGAAATGTGGTCTGTGTGACAAGTCGTGGCAACTGCTTCTTCACTAAGCACCAACGACACCACGACGGCATGTGTGTGAAGAGTGTGACAAGACATAAACCAACACCAGTCGCATCCAGGATCATAGGAATTCCATACGAAAATACCGTTTGAGTGTACGACTAGCGACCGCGTATACCAAAAGGTCGTCTCTGAATCAGCATCAGCGTTATCACCGAGAATATACAAGTTTAAATGCTCGTTTTGATGAAAGTGTATCCACCAGCACGTACGCATGCGCAGTGCACGAACGACTGCATACTGGAGAAAATCCGTTTACGAGTAACGAACCGGATGTGACAGAGCATTTCCTCAGAAAATACCGCTCAACACTCCATGAACAACTCTCCCCACCTCCTATCCAGGTTTATCACATGTGGTAACATAGCATGGGCTACTTTTAGTGAACATTTCAAAAACAATACCGATGATTATTTATAATACCAGCATGACTAAGAATGCTTTCTTACAGATTATATTATACAGTACTGGTTTGTTATCTAATTGTTAATTAATCAAGCATTGCTAAGTTATATATTTGCATATATCACTGGCCTTATCAATACATCATCAATGCTTAAAGTTAAGAACGCTAATAATGTATACCTACGCATAAACCCCAACATAATCTATTTCATCATCTCAACTCTGTATGACCCAGAACAATACTTAATTCTTGACTGCACACTCAGATAGATATCAAAGCCGAACGAAAAAATTAGTGTTTACTCTACTTTTTAACCACTCAGATGACTCAGAATTTCAAATACTTGATCGTTTTTCATGAAGATTTACTACCAGCTCTCTTCGTGGTTTTATAGTGACCTATATAGAGACTATCGATAAAACCTATCTAAAACACAAGCCGGATAGAGCTATGAAGAGAAAATCTTCCCCATAAGAAACCGCGGTCGGTCACTACGCCCTCCTTTCGGTTTCATCATGGTGAATATCACATCAAGCCTCATCCTATACATCAGCATTCAAGGCCAAGCCCAGCCGAACACAGCATACAAACCAAGCAGTTCTACAGACAGAACAGATTCTTAATGACTAAACAACACAACTACGTCACACAAACAATAACAACAAATCACCAACATGACATGACGGTGAACATGGTGAAGTCACAATGCAGCCAATTTCTATGACCACAACACCAAACATCATATGATTACAATCTTCACGGACAAGTATCAGGTACCCAACACAATATGAATATACTGATATCTATACATCTATACTAAACTCTGTAACCACAACACAGGATGAACGACACTACAACTCATAAACAATCAAGAATCATTAGATTAAAACATTCTTTAATATACTTTGCAGATTTATCAGACTGGTCGTACTGGTATTGCCTGCATTAGCTGCACACATTAAATAATACTTGGGCGACGATAATAGTATGGCTTTATATACAGTTTACGAACTACCAATCCAAAGTAACAAAATAAGTGAATTCGTCATCATATCTGTAGAATTTCACATTAAACAGTATCCTCAATTCTTTTTGTTCTATTTATGGCATACTACCAGTTTCTATCTTAATGAATGAGACGATAGACGTAACTAGACCAAACACGCTTATAAGGAAGCGAACAATTATACTCTGTTTGCAAACTAAATTGTACCTGAAATTCTACACAACTAAACCTCATTATCTATCACAATCGCTCCAAGATGACAGGCCAGATATGACATCATAACACAAAAAGGGGTTGACTATTGGGCAACCGCCTTGCACGTTCAGTGCCAAAAAAGTCAATAATTAATATATAAACCACAATTGCCAAAATATATATGTTTACAATTGCACTTGTACCACAATATGACAACGGAACTCGAACGACAAGCCAAACTCTACTAGTAGAGTTCACTCTTACGTTAACGACTACACCTTACAATGACTTTGAGCTAAATATGACAACTCAAATACGAACGCAACACAAACCTCCAATTGCACAGCTAACCCGTTTTTGAGAGTTAAATCGGGTTTAAGATTCTTCACACGGTTGGGAGACTTAACAACAGTTGTTCGGTATTGAACACCTACTGTGTCAACACGCCAAGCGTTTAAACTATACATAATCAAGCATAGTTCACATGAGAATTTAATTTATGTCTAAAATACAATGAAAGTACCTTTACTAAACCAAAGTATACTACTGCATACTCAATCACTGCTATCCAACTAAGTTTTAATTACATTAAGTCAGTTGTTACAACATGCATTGTCGTGTAATACATCCAACAAGCATAAACGCAGCTTCTTTATCAATGTGGACGTGTACATAGAGGCAGCCATAAACATCATCAGTACACATAGTGTAAAGAATATGCAAATGAATGTCGAACCATGTCTTTTTGTTCTCTCCATTCAGCTCGATTTGCAATTGGAATTGATCATAAGAGAGTCCAATTTATTTATACTTAAAGATTCGTTTAGTCATATTATGCATAAGTGACGATGTCTAACTTGTAGCAGTGAGCTCAAGCTAACTTTATTCTTTGTTGCTCATGCTTCTGCACAGTCATTGAGTACTTCATTGTGGCTTTCTAGGCTATTGTCTTTGGTATTATATTACACGAGCATATTAGTGTTTTACTTATATGCCTATTGATGCTGCTTGTTGGTTAGAGATTATATCATGGCGGGGATTTCATTATTTACAATGTCCTGAAGGATGACAATAGGAACTGAATAGTGAGTGGTTTGGTGCCACCTAGAACCGGTTATAACCCCCAGTGGCCTACTTTGCCACTGACCGTTGCACTGCGGTAGCCTATTGTCAACCATATGTGTTTGTGTTTGTGATTAGTTTGTCGTTTGCATTTATAATACTTTTTCCATCTTGTTTGTTCTGTTAGGTGTTTGTTTCTCTGTTTTATGGATGACTGTCCTCTTGAATGCTACTACTCTGTCCGATCTTTTTATATTTTTTTATAGTGTTGCCCACATTGAAATAGTTTAACCTAGACATATGACATGATAACAGACAGCTCATTTTTACTGGATTGATCCCACGACATATCGCATGCTTGGCGAATGCATTACCAATACGTCAGCATCGCTGTTTGTGATCGTACATAGTGCCTGTTTACTATTGAATTAATTAAACGTGTTGGCTCAGTTACTAAAGTGATGTGAATCTGTGCCGATTTTACTACACTGTTTGAAAAATTCAATATGAAATGGGCATGACTGTAAGATTATATTTATCAAATAACCCCAAAATGTCCACATAGCGTACATTATGGTATCGTACGTTTCTTCGGTATTCTCCGTGCCACTCGAGCACATCGTTAATCCCTCGTCGATTTCCGTAATCAGATCATTTTAACGGCTATGAAAATCAACGAGGCAGTTCCGATTGTATACCGAGCTGAAGGACAATGTGTGTAAACGTAGTCTTGACAATCTTCGACGCTAGATTGTAATGCAACGTCTTGAATGTTTATGCAGACACAAATATGAAAGCGGACGCACTTGACCGTTTTTTTATTATTAATTAAAGTATTTCTGACCATCCGCATTTAGTTCGTCGACATAATGATGAAGGTTTCCTCCTTCATTATAACTGTATTGTCTTTCTGCCTTTCTGTATATCTTGGATAGCAGGTGTTTCTGTCTCAGCCAATCAGAAACGATACCAGAATCTCGGCAAAAGTAAAACTTGTTTATGATAACTGTTCTAGACGTTTGTCTTGAAACCAAGTAAGCGTCGCAGATTATCTCGACTAGAGTATAAGATACTGTAAGGGATAAAAGAACATGTCTTTTAATGTTCGTATGCACGCATTTAACAATTCCTTAGTCCAACATTATTGCTGGAACCCATTGTTATAACTGCTAATGTTCATATCAACTGTATATCACATGATATGCAGCTAAAGCGTAATCCATTAAAATGCAATATGCATTATTTGCAGGGAGATAACCCCTGATAAAAGGTGTTTTATCAACCAGAAACTCGAACTATCGTGACCGAGTCATACTCACTAATAAGGAACCAACACTATTCACAGTACTAAGTCAAACACGTAAACTGTAGTTCTTAATCCATTCCTAGTGGAAATCAGAATGATTTTATTATATTACAACGATAGGGTTCGTGAAATTTGGACAAACCAGTCGTAAACAGGCTTTATTATATACCTATTAATAATACATACATAGTACTTTCATTTTCTTACTATGGAATACAACAATCCGTATCACACTACAGGCCATCACACTACAGGTTATCAGTATGTTACTAAAAATGGATTTTGGAAAATGTCAGATTGTGAATGTTGGGATTGCCCGACTAGTAATATATTAAAAACAATGGATGCTTTAATATGAAATGTGAACTATCAGAATGTTTGTTTGTGCGTTTGTGAACAGTTTGGGTTAATTAATTAATTTCAGAGTATGTCAGTTGGTAAATTCACCAAAATTTGATGTGTAGTACTGTAGTTGTTGCAATGTAATGTACATGTTTTCATGCGTGTGTAATTACTAAACTACATGTTTCAGTCTTTCCTGTTGATGGTTTTCAGTTAATTTGACTTTATTATTAATTTGTTGTTTTTGATACATGTATTGATAATTCTATTTTAATGATATGTAAAGAGGTATATTACTATAGTAACTTGTTCTGAAGTTTGTATCACCTCTCGAAGGTAAATGCCAGATCAGGATCACACTCGGGGCTAAGCTCTCGTGCGATCCTGATCTGGCATTTAACTTCTCGAGGTGATACAAACTTCCAGACAAGTTACTATAGTAATAATCCTATTTGATTACACTATACAAATGTTGTAACTGGAAGATCAATTGAGGGAGCAAAGGATCATTTGCAAATACATTGTATTAGCAATGGAAATACGAGGGGTGATCCAAATCAACTCTCACATAAAGGACGCATTGCCTACTACTGTTGGTAAATTGTATTAATAAAGATTGTACAGCAAAAATCTAGGTAGTTTTGGATCACACCTCGTATAATTATCTACAACCTGGTTGTTTTGTTATACTATTATATTATAAATAAAAATACATGTGTATACACATTTTGCGTGTAAAGAGATCTACTCTAAACCATTTTATTTACGTGTAGGTAGGAAGAGCAACATTGATTACATGACCTAAACTGATACTCGTGTCATGTATGATACTCGTGATATGTTCTGATACTCGTGTCATGTTTGCTTTTACTATAGACGTGTAATGGTATGTGTTTAGTTCACGTCAGTTTACAGTTTATTAATATTCAAATTAGGCCATCTTTGATTTATGAAATGCCTCATAGAAAATATTTACAATGAAAAACATAAAGGAACAAAGAAGCTATTCCTGGAAGCAAAACCAACACACGAAATTTGAATGTTGTAATAATTTCATCTCTGATTTTATGAAATGCCTCATAGAAAAGATTTACAATGGAAAATATAAACGAACAAAGAAGTTATTCCCGGAAGCAAAAGCAACACACGAAATTTGAATGTTGTAATAATTTCATCTCTGATTTTATGATATGCCTCGTAGAAATGATTTACAATGGAAAATATGAACGAACAAAGAAGTTATTCCCGGAAGCAAAACCAACACACGAAATTTGAATGTTATTATAATCTGAGCATTTGCGCACGTGCTCCCCAAAAGAGTACACGCGTCATCAATTAGGCCTACTGCAAGACACAATTCTGGTAATGCCGTTTTATTAAACATCTGTGAAAATGGCAATATTTAAAATAATATCTCTGTATCATTAATCTACAGAATATCTACAGCCAGGAATTTGGGGACTGAATCAAATTGTTACATGCTTCCAAAACGTTTGAACACAAAATACTGAGATTTTAAAAATTTCACATTTAAAGGGTCCAAAGAAAAGCATTTAAATGGGCACGCGACTTCATTTTTTAAAACCGTAAAAACATGTAAATATGTAACTAAGACATTGTTTGATATGTTAAGAAAATAACGACTTTAACATGCATAGCAATAGCTATGTAATAATTCTGAAAGACCTGCTTTGAAAAAAAATGTACGCCTACGTATTTACGTATTCATTACACATTTTAAAACTGTACCACACCACAACTCCCCACTCCCAATGTATACTCTGATATGCACCCTGCTAGTTAACTATGACATTGGTTTGCCTTTGTTTAGAGTTGGCACATATTTCCAGTTTCCGATCAGTTTCATGGTGATGCTGAATAAAAGAATTGAACTACAGCTGTTATGATGAAACCACGTAGAAGGAGTCGCTAGCGTCTCACACTTTCTGCTTAAATGATGTTGTCCAATTAAAGAGGTTGGGGATATATGTCACTGAAGGACCTAATTATGTCACCACTCACCAGGGTGTGAAACTATCATCAGGTTATGTAAATGTCACTAATTGCGGATTCAATCTGTGACACCACATTCATCTGACAATTGTACGGACACCACATTCAAGTCCGTAAAGTCAAGACTTAAATCTGAATACTGTTCTTTTAGAAAACGGTTTGATCGTGAAGTTCATGTAAACGTCTCTATTGGTACGAATTCCAAAGTGAAATATTAAATGAAGTGAGTAGTGATCAAACTAGTTTTTGGAAAACTATAGGAAAGATAGATGTTGGCCAAGTTCAGAAAAGTAGCATTACAATGGAGGTACTTTTGGATGACGGCAGCGTGTCAGAAGATGTTAAGGATGTTTTGCTTAAATAGGAACGAGATTTTACAAATCTTTTAAACAGAGACGTTGAACTTGAAAGTTACACGCCAAACCATAATGTAAACAGTAATAACGAGTACGATACTAGAAGCTAAAAATGTAGTTGAAATTCCAAACGTCACAATGCTTTGGGGGGTGGATATGATACCAGTTGATGTTTTAAAGAATGATACATCCATTTTATTTTTGCATACTCTGTTTAATTTTTGTTTTGTTACAGGTTGTATACCTACATTATGGGGTCAAAGTATAATCAATCCTATTCCAAAATCGAGCACCGTTGATCCAAGGGACCCTCTTTCTTATAGAGGCATAACATTAGCTTGTTCAATGTTTAAGTTGTATAGTTAAAATCGCCTTACTGTACAGAAAGGCATGATAAACTTGTTGATGAACAAAATGGATTTAGAAAGAAAATCAGTACCATTGATCATGTTTCATCCTTAACAAATATAATTGAAACAAGGAAGAAAAATAAAATGTCTACTTTCTGTGCATTTATTGATTTTCGTAAAGCATATGATTTGATTTGAAGAGATAAACTTTGGCAGCGATTAAGTAAAATTTGCATATCTGGTAAAATGTGTATAGCTATAAAATCCATGTATAGATCAGTCTCATCATCAGTTAGAGTAAATAATCAATATACAAATTGGTTTGATGTGAAATCAGGATAAAACAAGGTTGTGCATTGTCTCCATTGTTGTTTAATCTTTTTATCAATGACTTGGCTCTTCGCATTAAAGCTTTAGGTAACGGCATTGATATCGATAACGAACTGGTAAATATACTACTATATGCTGATGATATTGTTTTAATTGCATCAAATGAGAATGCTCTTGAAATCATGCTAAATGAACTTAATGATTGGTGCACTATAAATAGTATGTCTGTCAATACCACTAAAAGCAATTAGTGTTCATTTTAGACCTAACTCTATATCTAGGTCAGAATTTGCTTTTACTTGAGGAACCGATACGATTGATAACGTTGATAAATCAGTATATCTCGGAATAGTTTTAACCGAACATCTAGACTATATTGTTACTACAAACCAGGTCCAATTATTATCCCAGTACAAAGGTAGTCGCTCAGAGCGCGAGTCGTGCTTTGGGTTTGCTAATTGCAAAATATAAGTGTTTAGGTGGTATGCCATATGATGTATATTCTAAATTATACGACTCGTTAGTTTGGTCCGTTATTTCTTTTGGCGCTGCTATTTGGGGTTGCAAATCTTATTCAAGCATTAATGCCGTACACAATAGAGCTATGCGTTTTTACCTGGGCACGGGGAAATATACACCAACGACTGCTGTCTCTGGTGATATGGGTTGGAAACCTACTTTCATTAAACAGCGGAAATGTATTTGCAACCTCTGGTATCGCAATACGAACAACTTTAGATTGAATAAGCGTACTTTTATTTGGGTCTGTAATAAGGCAAACACATCTTGTAAAAACTGGTTTTACTATGTTAAAACGAGTTTTAAAAACATCGAACCAATAGATTCTGATACTTATTTTAAACCATTTAAGGTTGTTTTCATTCATTCTGTTGTTGATTATTTGATAAACAAACACATTCAATTTGAAGAATGGAAACTTAGAATAAATCGAGTCACAAATCAAAGTGGTAATGGTGGCAATGGTGGCAACAGGTTAAGAACGTATATTAAGTTGTTTACATCAGGGTATTGTGTAGAAGCGTATTGTCAGCTTATATTACCTTTATGTCATCGATCAGCTTTCTCGAGATTTAGATGTGGAGTTGCACCTTTAAGGCTAGAGACGGGACGATATGAGAACTTACGAGAAAGCGACCGTGTGTGCCCACTTTGTAAGGCAGATGTAGAAGACGAAATGCATGTGATCCTTAAGTGCAGTATGTATAATGAACATAGAGATACATTATTTTAAAAAAACTCTTACAGTCTGTTGATTTTTATAGTTTTAGTGATTTAGACAAGATGGAGTTTTTATTTTCCGATCAGGGAACGATAAGAGTATGTGCCAAAACCTGTTTTAATATTTTACAATCTAGAAGTTCTTTTTTAACTGAGTGTATATTTAATTTGAATGTGACATGTATTTCTGAACAGTTACTGTTAATCAGTTCATGTCTGGTCTAACTTGGTGTGATAAATGCTTTTTTAGCTTTATTTATCTTGCGTTTATAAGGTGGACTAAATTATCCTCAGTTGCTTATTTACAAAAGTCAAAGCATGTCCATGCAGACACTTTTAATATCGTTTTAAACTAATATGTGTACCATGGTTATGATTCACATGCGGACGATTAACAATGACTGTACAGCTTTTGTCATATCATATTATAATGTTTGTATAGGCTGAAACATTTTATTCTATGATATATATATATATGTTGTGATAGTAATAAAACCTTCGTGATTGGTTCTTTTTGGTTATTGCTTCAGCTATTTGTGAGTCTGATGACACGGCCGGTGCAATAGTCCAGAACCAATCACTTAAGTGCAATTTGTCATATTATGTCATTGTTGTAAATGAAATTTATTTTCAAATAGTCTCTTATAATTCTTTTAGAATGGCATAGTTAAAATGATATGTAATGTTGTATTGTATATAATACTGTTCTATGACGAGACTTTAATCAACTATAAAACCTTCATCTGACAATTGTAAGGATTCAGTGAAGGAAATAGCTGATAATTCGTTTAATTATAGCTGTTAAATCATTAAAAAAATTAAAAAATAGAACTCAATTTAAAATCCTAGATTGTAGACATAAATCCGAAGATCCGGAGAGCTAACGATAAAAATCCGGAGATTCCGGAATTTATCCGGAGATTTGGCGGGCAAGATGATATTACTTTTAATGTTTAGCAATGTTACAATAAAATAACATGCTGGTTATTTTCTATCTTATTTTTCAGCAATATAATATCAATTCTGATCGGATTTAGCAGTTTATTAACCCTTTCGATCTCACTCAGCAATGTATCTGATTTTATAATATCGAAAGTAGTTATCTTGCTGAACTTAAAAAAAACACTCATTAATTCTAAATGAGTTCCTTGGATTGTGGATTAGTACGTTATTGACTAGTTAAGTTTAAAGAAACTAACCAGCCACATAACGGCAAGATTACGCTACAAAACCGTTTATCTAAACTCTATACTGGTGTGGTCATATAATATGTATGTGTGTCGATTAAAAGTATAGGTTTATTTACGGGGTTTTACGGGGTTTTAAAATATCCGTGATTGACTATGCGTCAAATGGATTATGAGTTGATAACTCTTATTGTGTTACGGTTGTTTACTCGCCAGATTGTATTACGGTTGTTTACTCGCACTACTCACTATGTCTCCCTAATTGTAAGCCCCGTGTGACTTCCGGGCAAGAATAGGGTCATCAGCGAAAAATGGAATGTTTACAAAATAATTTGCAGAAACTTTGAAGTCTAGACCTATTCCGCATATGTGTGTGTGCGTGCGTGCATGCAGTTCCCCAATTCAACTCAATCATATTCATAGTATCAATGATATAATAACTCAACATATACAATATACAAACAATGCATTTATTAGAGTATAACGATTACGATGTTAAACATAGTATTAACAAATTTGATATTTACATAGAGTAACTGATATTTATTAATGTTCCATATAATTGTTATTTACCAACTTGAGGAAACGCTGGACTGGTTGTGGTGAGAGTTTTCATGTAGTCTGAGCTGTATTTTCTGAGGAAATGCTCGGTTACATCCGGGTTCGTTACACGTAAACGGTGTTTCCCCAGTATGCAGGCGTTCATGCACTGCGCATGCGTACTTGCTGTTGAAACACTTTTCACAAAACGAGCATTTAAACTTTTTATATTCTCGGTGGTAACGCTGATGCTGAATCAGGGACGACCTTTTGGTAAACGTGCGGTCGCAAGTCGTGCACTCAAAACTGGTAATTTTCGTATGAATATTCATATGGTCCTGGAGTCGACTGTTGTTGGAAAATTCATGGTCACACTCTTCACATACATGGCCGTCGTGGAGTCGTTGGTGCTTAGTGAAGAAGCAGTTGGCCACGACTTTGTCACACAGACCACATTTCAACCTATTCAAATTACACGACTCGTACTCGTGTTTGGTCACGTGTCCGTGCTGATGGAAAAGCAACCTTCTGAGACTGCATTTATCGTTCTTCATTCGGTGAATCATTTGATGCTTTATTGCATCGGTCTTGTCCACACACAGTTCATTACACACGTGACACCAGTATGCAACCTTTGACTGAGCATACGATCGAGTATACCCTGAAGATAAGAATGTGTCCATATAAGCGCTGGATATCTGCGCTGGTTTTGATTCACTTTGACTATGATCACTAGTTTCTTCCAAGCAACGCTGCGATAGAGAATGGGTGTGCATGTTTCGCCTCCGTGTCATCAACAGTCGGAATCTCCTGCTTCACCTGCGTTCTGTGACCTGCTGGTTTCTCCGTCAGATCTAGTGGTTGGGCATGTCCAAATGATGGTTTAGACAATGCATGCAGCGATGGTGATGAGATATGATAGTACTCACTAGACATTTGTAAATCAAAATTATTTTTTCCCGGTGTTGACGTTACTAAGGTGCTTCGTATTTTAGGCATATATCCGTTTGGTGATGACTCACGATGGACTTTTACTTGGTAAGAGGAAGATTCGAGCTCGGAACCGGATAGACACGAGTCTGGTCGGAGATCTTCTTGGTCGACAAAGCGATCGCATGTGTGGTTCCTATTCCATGTCAGGTCCATCGCCGAGTGTTCGTCGTGTCGCGGCTGCTTCGCCCCTGCAGCTATTGAAAGAAGGTTCTGCATCATGAAGTCCATTGTTACTGAAATAAAAAGTTTATATTGAGTATAGTTGTTAAGGTGATAAATCAACATACATAGATAGCTTCTTCATTATAATACGACATATGCGTGTCATTTGATAGATCATGGTCATGTTATAAACATATGCATGCCGTTCAGTATCAAATGGCCATATTTTAAAAATAGTCTATGTGTGCCGTTAAGCGACGTATGTGGTCATATTATAATACTATTTGTGCCGTTTTGTGACATATTGTCATATTATGATTATATTATATATGCCGTTCTTGATTGACATATTGTCATATTATAATACTATGTGTGCCGTTCAGCGGCATATGGTCATATTATAATCCTATGTGTGCCGTTCTTGAGTGACATATGGTCATATTATAATATTCTGTGTGCCGTTCATCGGCATATGGTCATATTATAATACTATGTGTGCCTTTCAGTGACACATGGTCGTATTATAATACCATATGTGCCGTTCATTGACATATGAGCATATTATAATACTATATGTGCAGTTCGGTGACAAATGATCACATTATAATGATATATGTGCCGTTCAGTGACATATGATCATATTATAATGCTATGTGTGCCGTTCAGTGACACACGGTCATATTATAATGCTATGTGTGCCGTTCAGTGAGATATGACCATATTGTAATAATATGTGTGTCATTCATTGACACATGATCATATTACAATACCATGAGTGTCGTTCAGTGGCATATGGTCATAGTATAATTATTACTATAATACTATATGTGCCGTTCAGTGACATATGGTCATATTATAATCATTACTATATTACTATCTGTTTGTGCCGTTCAGTGGCATACGGTCATATTATAAAGATATATGTGCCGTTCAGTGACATATGATCATATTATAATACTATGTTTGCCGTTCAGTGACATATGATCATATTATAATACTATGTGTGCAGTTCTTGAGTGACATATGGTCATATTATAATAATATGTGTGCCGTTAAGTGACATATGGTCATAGTATAAAACTATGTGTGCCGTTCACTGACATATGTTCATATTATAATAATATGTGTGCCGTTCAGTGACATATGGTCATATTATAATCATTAATATATTGCTATATATTTGTGCCGTTCAGTGACATGCGGTCATATTATAATGATATATGTGCCGTTCAGTGACATATTATCATATTATAATACTATGTGTGCCGTTCAGTGACATATGATCATATTATAATACTATGTGTGCAGTTCTTGAGTGACATATGGTCATATTATAATAATATGTGTGCCGTTAAGTGACATATGGTCATAGTATAAAACTATGTGTGCCGTTCACTGACATATGTTCATATTATAATAATATGTGTGCCGTTCAGTGACATATGGTCATATTATAATAATATGTGTGCCGTTTTTGAGTGACATATTGTCATATTATAATACTTTGCGTGCCGTTCAGTGGCATGTGGTCATGTTAGCCGTTCTGTATCTTTGCATGTCATACCATATATGAAATATGTTTTTGCGTCACGAGACTCAATGATTATTTTAATAAGATATATGATTGAGTGAATACAACAGATTGTATTGTTGAACTGTTCAATCATGTTCTCATAGGATACATATTTCCTGACATTTACTATCTCATTAATATCATATCCGAGTTATGCTTTGATAATCCTCGCTTCTAGCCTTGACGCGTTGAGTATCGTAGCGTGATAGAGGGTCTTATTTTAATGAGATTTTGATACAATGTCAGGCAGGCGAACCACGACGGGGCACCTATCTATAATGAGAGATGCACAAATTATACCTCCTAGTCCTTATAAAGAATATATTCTCGGCAAAATGATAACTGAGTACAAAAGAGTATAATTTCCGTTTATTTGCCGAATATATTTCAATATACAAGAGAAATTCACTTTCTATGGAACAAAATATGAACAATATATAAATAAACTTTTATGGTGTTAAAAATGTAATTTAGTGACCCATACTTATCCTCGAGGTAAAAAAGAACGTTTCGAAGACATTTTAAACTGTAGCAAATAAATTTCGTTAATAAATAAACTGCATTTAGAAATACTCATCAAAGTTTTAAAATTAATAAAAACAAATTAATCTAAAATACATTATACAAGGTCAGTGTATAAACTTAGTTTACAAAACTGTTTCATTTAAATAATAATCGTATGTTTTTGTTAAAGTAGCTATGCCGCCAACAACAGCCAAATTATGTAAACGTATGTACACCTACTGACGACGATATATATATATATATATATATATAACTTATATAATTTGATAATCCAAACTCTATAGACAAAATATAAAAGGCTTTAACCAGCCAGGCCAAATCCCAAACCTACAGCGTCGAATTATCAGTTACCAACTCATACTTCATTTTACGGATATTCAGACATGGGTATTTTAAGAACCCATGAATAAACTTAGACTTTTTAATCGGCACATATACATTATTATATAACCTGAACACCTGGATAGAGTTTTGATAAATGGTTCTGTAACTTGTAATTTGGTCGTTATTTGGCGGGATCGTGCCTTTAACGCCACGTAGTTATTGACGATGCACATTGTGTCATGTTGATGCGGTAATAAAGAATTGAATTTAAACATAATTAAAAACATAGATTACTTACCTTAGTATGTGTTTTACAATTCTGTATTACGAACAAACAACTTGATAATCAGCAGATTGATTTTGGAATTATGAAAATGATTTTGTTTTACGAGAATTATATACTATCGATAGCTTGTTTGTTTTTGGCTTTTACAACAAACAACTCTAGCGCGCTTGATTTAAATTGTATTCACTCATCAAACACGCCGAGTGTGGAACACAAAAATCTCGTCACCTTTAATAATGCAACCAATGTGAAAGTTTTCACAAGTAAATGTTGATTGTTTGAAACACACACCGCCCGCTTGTAATTGATTAATTATTCCTCACGTTCATTGCTTACAATTTCAAATTCTTTTATTCCAAGATTTTACATGTGTAAAACAGCAATGGATATAATATATAATGCAAATTCAACTATAAATGGTAATCGTTATGACAAATAAAGGTGGTAGTACAGCGAGAGAAAATGATGATAGTGCAGAGCAGAACTGATAGTTTTCACAAAATAATCTACAGTCAGATAAGAAGGTAGATAGCTATTGTTCATCGGTGTCAGATGGGAGACAACTGAGCATGCATAGACACGTGTATATTTATTTATATATCATGCCGGTCTCCCTCCCTTTAACCATATAGACTATAATACAAATAATAGTAACATATTAAATATTGAATTATGGTTAATATTAAGTAATGCATTTAGATCTATAGATGCATGCAAATCAAAATATAACAATATACAAGTAGGTTCATTTCTTTACGGCATATATAAGACATACATTTAACTAAGCTACATGAAAACCAGTGTTTGCACGGGACTTCGACGTACTGCCTATAGATATTTCTTCGAACAATGTGTAAACAGTTCAACAGTGATTCAGTGATACTGGAGCTACTATTTACAGGTAGGAAATTAATAATCTTACTTCAATGCTTATACAGTGCTCTATGGGAAACGATAGGATTTACTCAGTTTTAATAAATAAAAACAATATATCTATAACATTAACCACGATTTCTAAAAAAATAGGTCTTCTCAGCTGAGGACTCGTACGTCAGAATGTCAACGAAGTCGTACAGTTTAAAACATCCCTTTATGGATTTCAAGTCCGCTGTTGTTTTTTTGAAACTGTTTTTGTTTTATATTTTTAATTTCGTTTAGACATATTTTGTAGGTCGGAGGTTAAACATAACTGAAATAGCAGGTGCGTAGCCACGATTTCTCAAAAATAGGCTATCTTAGCTGAGGGATTGGTACGTCAGAATGCAGTCGTCCCGTTTAAAACGTCGCTATATGGTTTTCAAGTTCGCTGTTGTGTCCTTGAAAATGTTTTTTTTTATGTTTTCAATTTCGTTTAAAACATATTTTGTAGAAATGTCGAGATGTTACTAAAGGGAAAGAAAGGGTATCAGAAAGCTGTCTGCTGATTGAGATGTGTGAATCCCTCTTGAAATCTGCCCGGAGGCTAAGTGTTGTCACACCTTCCATTTACATTGTAACATGTAATTTAATTAACTTCTGGCCATGTAACTGACCGCATATCTGTTACTTATTTAATAATGTCAATTTAATATTATTACATCTTTATTTATGATAACTGTTACACAGATGATGTTCGCCGGTATATACGGTACTGCACTGATTTTATTTATTATATAATTACATCTGATATATTTATTACCTATATACATGCTAATTGTTCTAATGTACGATATAAATAAATGGATTAACATTTCCCTTTGTCTTAATCTATGTGATACATCCTACTATAATGGTAATTTTAGTTTCGTTCTATTCATTTCTTCTTTCGGTATTATCCGTACCACGCACCTGCTATTTCCGTTATATTTCGGAATGTACTTTTACACCCAATCTATTTTGTGCTGCAGGCGTGACGTCATCTACATGTCAGCTATTTTCTAGTCTGGTACCATTCCCCTACTGCGCTTGCTACTCTCTTCTCTCTTCGTGGGTAGAGAATTCGCTTTGCACATTGCCACTTTCAATCATTTTTGGCATAGTCAACTCTAACTCCTTTTCATTGTAATATATATACATATAGCAGAGAAATTCATACATTTAGTTCACGTTAGTCTACAGCTTATTATTTAAATACTGAGATTTTAAAAAATCAAATTTAAAGGGCCCAAGGAAAATCAATTCAATGGGCACGCGACTTCATTTTTTTAAAACCGTAAAAACATGTATTTATGTAACTAAGACATTGTTTGATATGTTTAGAAAATAACTACTTTAAAATGCATAGAACTTCACATTTTAAAACTGTAACACCCCTCAACACCCTACTCCCAATGTATACTCTGATCTGCACCTTGCTGGTTAACTATGACATTGGTTTGCCTTTGTTTAGGGTTGGCATCTATTTCCAGTTTCCGATCAGTTTCATGGTTACAACATGATATTGATGATGTTGTTTATGCTGAATAAAAGAACTGGACTACAGATGTTATGACGAAAGCACATAGAAGGAGCCGCTAGATGCTCAAACTTTCTGTTTAAATTACGTTGTCCAATTAAAGAGACCGGAGATGTATGTCACTGAAGGACCTAATTATGTCACCAGGGTGTGAAACTATCATCAGGTTATGTAAATGTCACTAATTGCGGATTCAATCTGTGACATCACATTCATCTGACAATTGTACGGACACCACATTCATCTGACAATTTTACGGATTCAGTGAAGGAAATAGCTGAAAATCTGTGAAATTATAGCTGTTAAGTCATCAACATTTTTAAAAAAATAGAACTCAATTTAAAATCCTAGATTGTAGACATAAATCCGAAGATCCGGAGAGCTAACGTAAAAAACGGAGATTCCGGAATTTATCCGGAGATTTAGCGGGCAAGATGATATTACTTTTAATGTTTAGCAATGTTACATGCTGGGTATTTTCTTATTATTCAGGATTCTAACACGACCTGCGCAGTCTTTCATAAACACAAAGAAGAGAGATAACTGTATGTTATTCTACGATAAAATACAGTTGTTCCATTAATTCTCCGCTTATATTTCATCCGTTGAAAGCGCCACGTCACATGACGTCACTTGGTTAATATACGTCAAGAAGACAACCTCAACAGTTATTTTAATGAAATATTAATAACAACAAACTTGCCATGTTCCCAAACCTTGCACACCCCACGATATAAACCGATCGTATGCATCAGTACATATAACATTAATAAGCATTATGAACAAGCTGAGAACGTTTGACGTCATACAGCTCAAGCTATATGACGTAAGCAATGACTTAATTGTTCGTCACGTGACTACTAGTGTATATTGTACCGCGCAGAACTTTGCATACGGGGGGCGCCCAATGGAACAGCCTGTAAACATAGCCTGATCACCTTGACCTCTGAGATAACATATAGTGCTGTTAATCAGTTCATGTCTGGTCTAACCTGGTGTGATAAATGCTTTTTTAGCTTTATTTATCTTGCGTTTATAAGGTGGACTAAATTGTCCCCAGGTGCTTATTTACAAAATTCATAGCATGTCCGTGTAGACACTTTTAAATTGTTTTAAACTAATATGTGTACCATGGTTATGATTCACATGCGGACGATTAACAATGACTGTACAGCTTTTAGCATATCATATTATAATGTTTGTAAAAGCTGAAACATTTTATTCTATGATGTAATAAAACCTTCGTGATTGGTTCTTTGTGGTTAGTGCTTCAGCTATTTGTGAGTCTGATGACACGGCCGGTGCAATAGTCCAGAACCATTCACTTAAGTGCAATTTGTCATATTATGTCATTGTTGTAAATGAAATTTATTTTCATATAGTTCTTTTAGAATGGCATAGTTAGAATGATATGTAATGGTGTATTGTATATAATACTGTACTATGACGAGACTTTAATAAACTATCAAACCTTCATCTGACAATTGTACGGATTCAGTGAAGAAAATAGCTGATAATTCGTTTAGTTATAGCTGTTATATCATCAAAAAAAAAAAAAAAAATAGAACTCATTTTAAAATCCTAGATTGTAGACATGAATCCAAAGATCCGGAGAGCTAACGAAAAAAATCCGAAGATTCCGGAATTTATCCGGAGATTTGGCAGGCAAGATGATGTTACTTTTAATGTTTAGCAATGTTACAATAAAATAACATGCTCTTATTTTTCAGCAATATAATAACAATTCTGATCGGATTTAGCAGTTTATTAACCCTTTCGATCTCACTCAGCAATGTATCTGATTTTATAATAACGAAAGTAGTTATCTTGCTGAACTTAAAAAAAATACTCATTAATTCTAAATGAGTTCCTTGGATTGTGGAATAGTACGTTGTAACGGCAAGATTACGCTAAAAAACCGTTTATCTAAACTTTATACAGGTGTGGTCATATAATATGTATGTGTGTCGATTAAAAGTATAGGTTTATTTACGGGTTTTTAAAATATCCGTGATTGACTATGCGTCAAATGAATTATGAGTTGATAACTCTTATTGTGTTACGGTTGTTTACTCGCCTGATTGTGTTACGGTTGTTTACTCGCACTACTCACGATGCCTCCCTAATTGTAAGCCCGGGCAAGAATAGGGTCATCAGCGAAAAATGGAATGTTTACAAAATAATTTGCAGAAACTCTGAAGTCTAGACCTATTCCGCATATGTGTGTGTGTGTGCGTGCGTGCATGCAATTCCCCAATTCAGCTTAATCCTATTCATAGTATTAATGATATAATAACTCAACATATACAATATACAAACAATGCATATATTAGAGTATAACTATTACGATGTTAAACATATTATTAACAAATTTGATATTTACATAGAGTAACTGATATTTATTAATGTTCCATATAATTGTTATTTACCAATTTGAGGAAACGCTGGACTTGTTGTGGTGAGAGTTTTCATGTAGTCTGAGCTGTATTTTCTGAGGAAATGCTCGGTTACATCCGGGTTCGTTACACGTAAACGGTGTTTCCCCAGTATGCAGGCGTTCATGCACTGCGCATGCGTACTTGCTGTTGAAACACTTTCCACAAAACGAGCATTTAAACTTTTTATATTCTCGGTGATAACGCTGATGCTGAATCAGGGACGACCTTTTGGTAAACGTGCGGTCGCAAGTCGTGCACTCAAAACTGGTAATTTTCGTATGAATATTCATATGGTCCTGGAGTCGACTGTTGTTGGAAAATTCATGGTCACACTCTTCACATACATGGCCGTCGTGGAGTCGTTGGTGCTTAGTGAAGAAGCAGTTGGCCACGACTTTGTCACACAGACCACATTTCACCCTTTTCAAATTACACGACTCGTATTCGTGTTTGGTCACGTGTCCGTGCTGATGGAAAAGCAACCTTCTGAGACTGCATTTATCGTTCTTCATCCGGTGAATCATTTTATGCTTTGCTGCATCCGTCTTGTCCACACACAGTTCATTACACACGTGACACCAGTATGCAACCTTTGACTGAGCATACGACTGCGTATACCCTGAAGATAAGAATATGTCCTTTTGGTGCGGGGTACTTGTTCGCGGTTGCCGAACCTGTGACGTGGCACAAAAGGCATTGTAAACACTACTGGAAACCAGATCCATATAAGTGCTGGATATCTGCGCTGGTTTTGATTCACTTGGACTATGATCACTAGTTTCTGGTGTATCGCTTCCAAGCAACGCTGCGATAGAGAATGGGTGTGTCTGTTTCGCCTCCGTGTCATCAACAGTCGGAATCTCCTGCTTCACATGCGTTCGGTGACCTACTGGAGTCTCCGTCAGATCTAGTGGTTGTGCATGTCCAAATGATGGTTTAGACAATGCATGCAGCGATGGTGATGAGATATGATAGTACTCACTAGATATTTGTAAATCAAAGTTATTTTTTCCCGGTGTTGACGTTACTAAGGTGCTTCGTATTATAGGCATATATCCGTTTGGTGATGACTCACGATGGACTTTTACTTGGTAAGAGGAAGATTCGAGCTCGGAACCGGATAGACACGAGTCTGGTCGGAGATCTTCTTGGTCGACAAAGCGCTCGCATGTGTGGTTCCTGTTCCATGTCAGGTCCATCGCAGAGTGTTCGTCGTGTCGTGGCTGCTTCGCCCCTGCAGCTATTGATAGAAGGTTCTGCATCATGAAGTCCATTGTTACTGAAATAAAGAGTTTATATTGAGTATAGTTGTTAAGGTGATAAACCAACATACATAGATAGCTTGTTCATTATAATACGACGTATGCGTGTCATTAAATAGATCATGGTCATGTTATAAACATATGCGTGCCGTTCAGTAACAAATGGCCATATTTTAAAAATATTCTATGTGTGCCGTTAAGCGACGTATATGGTCATAGTATAATACTATTTGTGCCGTTTTGTGACATATTGTCATATTATAATTATATTATGTATGCCGTTCTTGATTGACATATTGTCATATTATAATACTATGTGTGCCGTTCAGCGGCATATGGTCATGTTATAATACTATGTGTGCCTTTCAGTGACACATGGTCATATTATAATACCATATGTGCCGTTCATTGACATACGGTCATATTATAATGATATCTGTGTCGTTCAGTGACATATGATCATATTATAATACTATATGTGCCGTTCGGTGACATATGATCGCATTATAATGATATATGTGCCGTTCAGTGACATATGATCATATTATAATGATATGTGTGCCGTTCAGTGACACACGGTCATATTATAATACTATATGTGCCGTTCGGTGAAATATAATCACATTATAATTATATCTGTGCCTTTCAGTGACATATGATCATATTATAATGCTATGTGTGCCGTTCAGTGACACTATTAGTTATAAGGATTCTTGACAGGGGACATTGGCTCACATTCCCTGCCTGGAATTTATATTCACCCGAGCCCTTAGGCGAGGGGGAATATACTTTCAAGGCAGGGAATGTGAGCCCATGTTCCCTGTCAAGAATCCTAATAACGAATTTGTCATACTTCAAAGTTGTAACCATTTATTTAATAAAAAAAACAGCCAAAAACACGATTTCATTTTTATTGCGCCAATTTCCCCGTAACGTGCCTCTAACTAGACGGTGTTTATTTTCGTGACGTCGTTAAATTTTGCGTTTTTTTAATAAAATAAACGTATTTCATCACTATGTTAATATTTTCTTATCTGTAAAATTGCCAAAAAAAATACACTTACGACAGTGGAAAGCGCAAAAAAGCGATAGGAAGGAAACAATCGGCGGTTTCCAAAACGAATCGGCAACGTTATCTTCGCCATTTTATTTTTGTGTATTTGAGTAATGAGGTACCTACGGGGAATTCGTCCTATGTTCACGTCGCGAGACGTAGACTTGGGCTCATGTCTACGGCGCATTGACCAATTAAAAATCATGAGAAATTGTTTTGCAGTATGACAAACGGTCATATTATAATGCTATGTGTGCCGTTCAGTGAGATATGTCCATATTATAATAATATGTGTGTCGTTCATTGACACATGGTCATATTACAATACTATGAGTGTCGTTCAGTGGCATATGTTCATAGTATATTTATTACTAAATACTATATGTGCCGTTCATTGACATACGGTCATATTATAATGATATCTATGTCGTTCAGTGACATATGATCATATTATAATACTATATGTGCCGTTCGGTGACATATGATCACATTATAATGATATATGTGCCGTTCAGTGACATATGATCATAGTATAACAATGTGAAAAATCATTTCATTATGAAATATATTTAGATGTATTGCCATGCGATTTAAGAAGTTTAGTAAGTAGAATAAGGTTATCGTCACATTCTCTAAGAATTCAAGCAGGTCGGTATGGTATCAATAGGATTGAAAGAAATGAACGTTTTTGTCAATATTGTAATACTCAAGATATTGAAGATGAGTTTCATTTCATTCTAAAATGCCCATGTTACTCCGATATAAGGAGGAAATACATAGCTCAATATTATTGTAATAGACCAAGTATGTTTAAATTCATAGAATTATTGCAAACTGAAAACAAAATGATTCTTTTAAAATTGGCTTTATATCTCAAATGTGCGATGTCACATAGAATATCTATAACGCATGTGTGAACACTTTATAGATCATCCTCTTTAGAGCTGATATAAATCATATACTTTGTATGTTACACGTGATTTAATTATGTATTTTGTAATTGTTGTATATATATTATGATGATGTACTTAACGTACAAGTCAATAAAAGTAAAAAAAAAAAAAAAAAAAAAATATATATAATTATAATGCTATGTGTGCCGTTCAGTGACATACGGTCATATTATAATGATATATGTGCCGTTCAGTGACATATACCATTATAATATATGTTTGCCGTTCAGTGACATATGATCATATTATAATACTAGGTTTGCCGTTCAGTGACATATGATCATATTATAATACTATGCGTGCCGTTCTTGAGTGACATATGGTCATATTATAATAATATGTTTGCCGTTCAGTGACATATGGTCATAGTATAACAATATGTGTGTCGTTCAGAGACATATGGTCATATTATAATAATATGTGTGCCGTTATTGAGTGACATATTGTCATATTATAATACTTTGTGTGACGTTCAGTGGCATGTGGTCATGTTAGCCGTTCTGTATCTTTGCATGTCATACCATATATGAAATATGTAGTTATGTCACGAGGCTCGATGATTATTTTAATAAGCTACATGATTGAGTGAATACAACAGATTGTATTGTTGAACTGTTCAATCATGTTCTCATAGGATACATATTTCCTGACATTTACAATCTCATTAAAATCATATCCGAGTTATGCTTTGATAATCCTCGCTTCTAGCCTTGACGCCTAGAGTATTGTAGCGTGATAGAGGTCTGACATCTGAAGCGTATAGTATCTTTACGTGATAGAGGGTCTTTTTTTTGAAGAGGGTCTGCTTTTTTGAAGCGTTGAGTGTCGTAGCGTGATAGAGGGTCTTATTTGAATGAGATTTTGATAGAAACGTTTCCACGGTTTGGAGACACATTTGCGAACAATCAATGTCAGACAGGCGAACCACGACGGGGCACCTATCTATAATGAGAGATGCACAAATACAAATTATGCCTCCCATTCCTTATAAAGAATATATATTGTCGGCAAAATGTTAACTCAGTACAAACGAGTACAATTTCCGTTTATTTGCCGAATATATATAAATATACAAGAGAAATTCACTTTCTATGGAACAAAATATGAACACTATATAAATAAACTTTTATGGTGTTTAAAATGTAATTTAGTGACCCATACTTATCCTCGTGGTAAAAAAAAAGTTTCGAAGACATTTTAAACTGTAGCAAATAAATTTCGTTAATAAATAAACTGCATTTAGAAATACTCATCAAAGTTTTAAAAATAATAAAAACAAATTAATCTAAAATACACTATACAAGGTCAGTGAAACTTCAACTTCAACTTCAACTGTATAGACTTAGTTTACAAAACTGTTTAATTTAAATAATAGTCGTATGTTTTTGTTAAAGTAGCTATCCCGCCAACAACAGCCAAATTATGTGAACGGTTGTACACCTACTGACGACGATATCTATCTATCTTTAACTTATATAATTTGATAATCCAAGCTCTATAGACACAATATAAAAGGCTTTAAACAGCCAGGTCAAAGCCCAAACCTACAGCGTCGAATTAACAGTCACCAACTCGTAATTCATTTTACGGATATTCGGACATGGGTATTTTATAAGAACCCATGAATAAACTTAGACTTTTAATCGGCACATATACATTATTATACGACCTGAACACCTGGATAGAGTTTTGATAAATGGTTCTGTAACTTGTAATTTGGCCGTTACTTGGCGGGATAGGGCCTTTAACGCCACATAGTTATTGACATTGTGTCATGTTTATGCGGTAATAAATAATTGAATTTAAACATAATTAAACACATAGATTACTTACCTTAGTATTTTGGTTACAATTCTATATTACGAACAAACAACTTGATAATCAGCAGATTAATTTTGGAATTATGAAAATGATTTTGTTTTTCGAGAATTATATACTGTCGATAGCTTGTTAGTTTGTTTTTGGCTTTTACAACAAACAACTCTAGCGCTCTTGATTTAAATTGTATTCACTCATCAAACACGCCGATTGGGAAACACAAAAATCTCGTCACCTTTAATAATTCAACTGATGTGATAGTTTTCACATGTTTGAAACACACACAGCCCGCTTGTAATTGATTAATTATTCCTCACGTTGATTGCTTACAGTGCTTTATGGGAAACGATAGGATTTACTCAGTTTTAATAAAATAAAAAATATATATCTATAATACTAAAAAGATAGCATTAACCACGATTTCTAAAAAAATAGGTCATCTCAGCTGAGGACTCGTACGTCAGAATGTCAATGAAGTCGTACAGTTTAAAACATCCCTTTATGGATTTCAAGTTCCTTGTTGTTGTTTTTTAAACTGTTTTTTTTTTTATATTTTTAATTTCGTTTAGACATATTTTGTAGGTCGGAGGTAAAACATAACGGAAATAGCGGGTGCATAGCCACGATTTCTCACAAATAGGCTGTTTTAGCTGAGGACTTGGTACGTCAGAATGCAGTCGTCCCGTTTAAAACGTCCCTATATGGTTTTCAAGTTCGCTGTTGTGTCCTTGAATTATTTTTTTTATATGTTTTTAATTTCGTTTAAAACATATTTTGTAGAAATGTCGAGATGTTACTAAAGGGAAAGACTGGGTAACAGAAAACTCCATTAATGTTATATACTTTTCTGCTAATTCATGTATAGCTGGCTGTCTGATGATTGTTATCATATATAGTTATCTCCCTTGGTGTGTGTGGCACGGGTTTTGGTCGCGGACAAAGGAATTTGAGAAAATGCGGATTTAAGTACGTTTTTATAGGTATTTTTGGAATTTTTAAACGGGGAATGTATTTTCTGGATGCCGGCGACGCAGACACAACCGAAAGATGGCATTAATAGCAAGAAGAAAGCAAAAAAGAAACGAAAAGCGGCATCTCCATTGAATGACACTAGCGGTGAAACCGGTTTGAATTGTAAACAAGGTGGACTGAACAATAGCCGGAAAAGTAAAAATAGGTACGTGGATTTGTCGAATGAATCTTCGCATTCAGAAACTTTATATGAATCGTTCCATGGACAACAGCATGTTAATTACTTAAATATGGCATACAACGCAAATTCAATGAATTCTGGACAGTATAATGCAGGCTGTTCCACACCCATGCAAGGCCCGGGACCGGGCGGGATGTACATGTACCCGCCATCAGTTATGGGTCAGAGCCCAGGCTCTGGAGCGCAATTACAACAACTGCCACAACAATTAATGTTTCCATCTCCAGCTTCTAAGCCAGAATGGTACAATGAACTATCGGAAGATATCAAATTAATAAAAAATAGTGCACAAAAATCGACAGGATCGACCAAACAGTAACTTCAATAAACTTGAAAATATCTCAACTCGAATCAAAAGTTGCGAATATGGACAAACATATAATAGATGTTGAAAACTCATGCTCGTTTATTAGTGAAGGAACCGAAAAACAAAAAGGAGAGATGAACAAAACGAAGTTGGAATTAAAAAATATGGCATACATGTGTAAACAAATGGAACAAAAAACTTTGATATTATCGCAAGAAAAGGAAAGGGTCGACTCTAAGCTGCTGGAGATCGAAAGTAGATCTATGCGAGAAAACCTATTATTCTTTGGGGTAGCAGCGGGCGCAATGGAACCAAACGACTGCTCGGAACTCGTCAAAACATTCTGTTGCGATCAGCTCCATATGGACATTGAGGAGGTGGGGAGGATAGAGATCGATCGAGCACACAGGCTGGGCCAGAGAAAAGTCAACAAGACCAGACCAATTGTTGTGAAATTTCACCAATACTCAGACAGGGAAAACGTAAGAAAAAAAGGAATGGACTTAAGAATGGACTTGAAAAACAATAATTATGCAGTAAAACCTCAGTGGCCAAGAGAAGTTATAAACAAACGTCAAACTCTCTATCCTATCATGAAACGTGAAGAAGAGAAGGGTAATAATGTGAGAATGGTGAGAGAGAAATTATTCATAAATGGACAGGAATATAAGCAGGATTAGGAATGTCAGTTGGAGGAAGATCTTAAATTAATTTCTTGGAATGTATATGGTTTAAAGAGAAAATTGGGAGATATAGAATTTTTAGATTTTATTTCTCATTATGATGTTATTTTTCTTTGTGAAACGTGGACTAGAAAAAATGAAACCTCGAATCTAGATATATCTGGATATGAGTCAGAACATATTTTTGGAAATAAAGCAAAAAAAGCAAAAGAAGGTCGTTTTAGCGGAGGTATTTCTGTATATTTTAAATCTAGCTTAAAAGAAAAAATCAAAATTGTTGAAAAATCTTCTTATGTTTTATATGGCTAAGAATTAAAAGAGATATATTTCATTTTGACGAAGATGTTTACATTGGTCACGTTTACCTTCCGGACCCTAAATCAAAAGTGTTAGAGCGCATAAACGATAATGGGGACGAAATTGATCACTTGAAAATGCTAGAAAACTATGTAATAAAATATAAAAATCTTTGAAAAGTGCTGGTTGCAGGCGATTTTAATAGTCGCACTGGATGCGAGAACACAGATATTTTAGGCTTTGACAGATACTTAGATGACAGCGATGACGCAATTTTGTTGACATTCCGATATGTAAAAGTAGCGATCACGTGATCAACGCGCAGGGTCGAAAGCTATTGTCATTTTGTCAATTAACCGGTTTATGTATAGCGAATGGGCGGATCGAAAACGGTGACTACACCTTTTGCTCGGCACGTGGTCAAAGTGTGCTTGATTATTTATTGATTGACCACGCGGATCTTCATCATATTAAAGATTTTGAGATATTGCCGGGCAATGAATTTTCAGATCACATGCCTTTGCTAATATTATTTAATATTAAAAAGCAGGATTAAGGTCTCAATAAGGAACCACAATTAATTCACAAAATTATATGGGATGAGAATAAGGCGGATATTTTTTATGAACATGTTTTAACAAAACAGTATCAAATAAATAATTTTATATCAAATATAGATACTGATAGCGTTGATTCGTCGATCGAAAAATTCACTAAATTTCTGCAAGAAAATTTAGATGACGTTATGGGGAAAGATATAACGTTTTTTGAGCGGGAAATCATAAGAAAAAAACAAGTTAATAACTGGTTTGATGAGGACTGTATTAAAACGCGTGAACTATTTACAAATGCTAGAAATAAATTTTTAAAATGCAAAAATGACGATAATAGAAGGACGTTCTCTGAAACGAGAACCTTTTACAATAAAACCAAGCGTAAAGCTCATACTAATTTTAAACGCAGTGAAGGTAAACGCGTATGCGATTTGGGGAAATCAAAACCGCGTGACTTTTGGAAAAACATTAACAAACATTTGAATAAGAAACGGAAAAGCTCGGATAACTTGTCAGTTCAGGATTTCTTCGATCATTTTAAAACAATATTTCAAACAGACAATAATGCATACAATATAAATGATAACCCGACAGATAACCAGTCGGATTTTATAGACCCTGATCTTGACGGCGAAATAAATATCGACGAAATTAATTCTGTCATAGAATCGTCCATTAGTAATAAAAAATCAGCCGGAATAGACACTCTCTTTCCGGAAGTATTTAAATCAACAAGGAATATTATTTTACCTTATATTGTTAAAATCTTAAATAAGATTTTCTTAAGCGGAGAATATCCAAAATCTTGGGGTGAAGGAATGTTAATCCCTATATTCAAGAATAAGGGAGATATTGACTCCACGAGTAATTACAGAGGTATAACTCTTATAAATGTGTTAGCAAAAATATTTTCTCATGTTTTACTTAATCGTATAAATAAATGGTCCGTAAAACACAATAAGATAAATGATAACCAGTATGGATTTCAAAAAGGTAAATCTACTGCTGACTGTATTTTTAATTTCTATTCCATAATTGCAAAAGTTTTAAGCACAAAAGGTAAAAAACTCCATTGTGCGTTTGTCGATTTCGAAAAAGCGTTTGATACTCTAGAAAGATATTTACTGTGGCATAAACTCTCACAGGAAAATATAAGTCCTAGCATTCTGAAAATTCTTCAGTCAATGTATAGCACGGTAAAGGCTTGTATAAAATACAAAAAAACGTTTCAGAATTTCTCAACTCCGACAAAGGTTTAAAGCAGGGGGATCCGTTGTCTCCGATAATGTTCTTGTTTTTCATTAACGACATAGCTATTTGTATAAACTCTGATATTAATGACGTGTTTACAATTAATGAATTTAAGGTGTTTATCTTGTTATATGCAGATGATTCTGTGATCTTTACACAATCGGCCGAATCGTTACAATACATGTTAAACGATTTACAAAACTACTGTAATATCTGGGGATTAAAAATCAACACCAGTAAAACCAAAATAATGGTCTTCGAAAAGGGCAGGCATTCCATGCCAAAACCGTATATTAATGAAGTTGAATTGGAACTAGTAACGTCATTCAAGTATTTGGGAGTGGAATTTTTCAAAAATGGTAATTGGTCAAGAACCTAACAGCATTTAGCTCAGCATGCATCTTACTCACTTCATAAGTTATACAATGTATTTAACCAGATAACTATCCCTATTAATGAGAAGTGTAAATTATTTGACTCCCTTGTGGGATCAATTTTGAACTATGCATTTCTGTAGAAATATTTTATGTGTAAGAAAATCAACTAACTTAGAGGCCTTATATGGAGAGTTGGGTCGTTATCCCTTAAATATATATAGAAAACAAAAGATACTTAAATACTGGGCAAAAATTCTTACCAATCGCGATTCTCTAACTTTCAAGATTTACTGGATGTTAAAAGAGGATTGCGAATATAATGAGAATCGAATGAACTGGGCGGGGTATATAAAACGCGAATTAGAAAACCTTGGTTTCGCGGATATTTGGCACAATCAACTGTTGATAGATATCCCATATGAGCAAATCAAACGTAGAATAGTAGATCATTCATTCATTCATAATCTTTATTTCCTCCTTACAGGAGATTTTGAAAACAATCACATATTACATAAAATTTACATAATTAACATAGTGAGAATTGAAAACATATTATAATACATGTCAGTGACAAAACAAATCAATGGTGATTTTTGCGCATACATATCCATATACAAACGTAATGCTAGTAAAGCTTATTTGCTAATAAAAAAACCACAAAAAAAACAACAACCACAGATTAACACATACGTTTCTTTTCTTTTTTTTAAAGCTATGACTGAGACACAATTGGTGACATAATTAAATGCCACATTTGTGAATATGTACATGTTAGGACAGCTTCTGTTTAGCAAGAAAACACATCGGCCACTAATAACTTTCACCAGGAATGATTCATAGTCGCAAGACTCTAATTCATTTCTTGTTTCAAGTCCACAACTATTTTGAACTTCTTTGAGAAAGTTCAGCTTTATGGCACTGAACATTTCACACGCAGTTAGCGCGTGATACAAGGTATCGTTACACAGAAGAGTACAAACAGGGCATCTGCTCTCTGTCTTCTGAGGTGTATGAGCCCAAACTTTAGCAATAGCATGAGCACGGTAAAGATCAGAGTGAGATTTAGCTAATTTCCAAACGATTGATGGTTCAATTGAGGTATGAATTTTACGAAATAAGCAAAAATCGTTATCGGAAAATATACGGGATTGCCATAGTAAAGTTTCCTTTTGTTTGATAGCTTTAGATACTGACGTCTTCCATGCTAATTTACTTGGGAGTTGTTGGTATTTTAACAAGTAGTCATTAACGATATATGTAAGCTCATAGTAATTCAGTACGTTACAAATATCTGGAATAAAGCCATACATACGGCGGTTCATGTTGGATATGTATAAAAGGTACCGTCTTAGGAACAACATATGAGAGATGGAATATGTTGGTAAGCTGAGTAGTTTGTGAAGAAACATTAACTTTCTTTTATTAATTTCAGAAGTTATACGAAATAAGCCAACCATTGCCTCACACATATCAGATCTTGTATTTACATAAAAAGCTTGTATTTTCTTTACAACAAAATGTTGTAGACGATTTAGCATGTCAATTTCTTTTTGGGTAAGTCCATTCCAAAGTTCGCAGCCATATAATACAGTAGGAATGATGACCTTACAGTATAAATTGACAGAGTTAATAGGATTTAAACCATAAGGATGGACACCTTAAACATTCATCGCATAGAACGCGTTTCTCCCCTTCTGACATCGTTCTTCAATTCTAAGATTCATTTTCAAATTCGATTGCAAACGCATACCAAGATGTACTGCTGTATTCACCTTGGTCAGATTCTCAGTTCCAACTAGAATAATAGGTGGTTGAAGAGAACGTTGTTTTGTAAAAACAAGAAGATTACATTTGGGAACGCTAACCCGGAATCTCCATTTCCTCGTATAAGTGTCAACGATATCTAGGAGACTTTGTAAGTTAGCAGGCGATGTTGCTATTAAGGAGATATCATCGGCAAGGGTAGGATTTCCGCAAGGTATAGACAATATTGTTGCGCCGAAGTTTGAGTTTTGTAAACTGTGCAGTAGTTCATCAATAAATACTAAATAGAAAAATGAAGAGAGTACACCGCCTTGTCTTACTCCTCTTTCGATCTGAACCGGAAATGATGTCATTCCATTAATACTAACTTTGCACTCAAGTCCTGCATATAGATCAATAATGATCCTTAACGATTTTCCGACTATTCCTAACTCGCCTAGTTTTAAAAATAATGCGTCATGCCATACTGTGTCAAAGGCTTGCATTATATCTAAGAGTGCAACGTAAACATTACTGCCTAGCTCAATATTGTGATAAATGCATTCCTGTAAGTTAAAGCCGGTAGTTATACAGCTAAAGCTCTCTTGGAAACCTTGCTGCTGAATACAAGGAAAGTTTGTATTTCGTGTTTCTAGAAAGGCTTTAAATCGATTCAGACATATCTTGTCAAATATTTTGCTAAAGCACGGAATTAGGGATATGGGTCTGTAACTTTTTGGATCTTGCTTAGTTTTTCCGTTTCCTTTATATATTGGAATGACAATACTTTGTTTCCAAGAAATTGGGGTAAGTTCAGTCAAGATAATTTTATTAAATAGGCTAACTAGGGCTTGTGCTATCATTTTACCACCATGGATAACGTGCTCATTCTGTATATTATCGCCGCCTGGGGCTTTCCTTGTCTTCAATGCCGATGTGACTTTTGATAACTCCCTATCATTAACGTCCTCTTCCAAACTATCGGCGAGATGTTTTTGTTTTTTAAGAGATTCAATTTCTGATTTTAGATGTGTGCTAAGAGGACATGACATTTCGCCGCGGTTAGTATTAAATACGCTTTTAAAATGTAATCCAAAGCCGTCAGCTACATCTTCATCTTTAAATAGCGAGCCATTAACTTCTATCTCCAAACATGACTGAATTCTCTTGCTCTTACGTCTATTAAGTAATCGCCAAAATAGTCTATAATCAGTTTCTGCGGCTTTGTCAATTTCGTCATATACTTTGTTTTCGTACTTTCCAGATTCGGAGCGTTGTAATTTTCTAAAGGCTGCCTTCGCAGTTTTGTAGTCATTAAATGTTTTATGGTTTCGACCACGTGGCCTTCCCGATTCTATCCATGAGCGACGGAACTTTCTAGCTTTAGTATGAGCACTTTTAACTTCGGGTGTCCAGTAAGGTTTAGCGAAAGCATTTAACTTACTCTTAGGCAAGTGTTCAAATGCAGACTTATGTAATGCGTTGACAATACCATTATTAAGATCTGTAGATGACATTATGTCAAGCTCAGCTTGACAAAGAGACAGTTCACGTTCTATTCCATTCTGGTAATTAAGATAGTCTGTGTCATTACACTTGTTCCAAGCAATGCATATCGGCTGCTCATATTAGTACTAACCGACTTCTGATTATGTTTATGCAGTTTAATGTGACATATCAATGGAAGGTGGTCTGAAGTAAGTATTTCAGATTCATCAGATATTTGAACATCTATTATGTCTAACAGAACGTGTTCATCAACCAGAATGAAGTCAAGCATTGCTTTTGTTGGAATGTATGTGTAATTAGGTCCACGCATAATATTAAGATCATTGATCGGAACGAGATTTGACTCATTAACATAGTCGGTAAGTAGCTTCGACTTGGAAGGAGAACCTGATATGTACATATCGGTATTCAAAATCTGCGCATTCATATCTCCTGTTAAAATAACATTTCCCTGTGTTGAATAAAAAGAGGTAATCATTTGTAAATCACTAAGCGCGTCTTTGTAATCATTAATATAGTTGTTAGCAGGCATGTACACACAAAATATGAACATCGGAGGCATGTGGTTGGCTTGAAATTCTATACCTGAAATGCGATTATTATCGATATTCATATGACTGACATACTGACCAATTGATTTTTTATATATAATAGCCGTACCACCTTTTCCACATCTTGCATTGCCATACTGTTCAATTGATCCATCAGATGTCGAAAATAAGTATAATTTGAGTCGATACTCTCAAGGAAATACAAGGAATGGGGAAATAGCTTATGCTCACTGATGAGGGCAATATCTACATTATGGCGTTGCAACATGTCTGCCAGTGCACATGCAGAGGACATGATTCCTCTAACGTTCCATACTAAGAGGTTTAGTGTCATGAGAAGCAGTAATAACAAGCTAATTCTACAATAATACATAGTCGTAATGAATATATTCATAATGACATGAATGTAACATACTTTCACCTTCCCATTCCTTTCTATATTGCTTTTCATTGTCTTTATAGTACTTATAATACTGGTTACTTTCATCTATGGAATAGTAATCGTCGTCATGTCCTTGTCTATAGTCTTGATGGTAATGATCGTACTCGTTGTCGTCATTACGTCTCTTATCATTGTAATGGTGAATGTATGTGTCACTGCGTCTCTCATCTGTGTCATATCTTTGTTTGTTATAACTGTTTTTCTGTCTGTCACGTTCGCGTCTTCTGTTTTCAGTATTCTTTTTTCTATCATCTAGTTCTTTATCCCAAGCAGTTTTGTTTACCCATTTTCTACAAGCTATATCATCAGGCCAAAACTCTTCAAATTCCACCTTCTCTTCAAAAACACTAGGTATATTTACTCTAGCAGAGGACCCATACCGGCCATAAAACATTTTAATTTGCGTCACACGTATACCTTTGTCATACAAAAACTCATATAGACCATCTTCGGTCGAACTTGAATCAATATTAGAAATATAGTATGTTGTAATGTTTTTCCTTCGTACAGCTTGAAATCGGTCGCGCATCGGGGGATTCTCATCAGCTGAAACAACATCATTATTATGCAAACTCGAGCTCCTTCTAATTGGAGGAGCAGCTTTGGGCGTATTAGAGTTTTGAGAAGAGCGCTGATGCCTGTCCGATTTGGCTGTGCAAGGCTCATTAGACTTTCCTATATTCGAAAATACGGATCGATTCTCTGAGTCAATGTCACTTGTAGAGCGATTCTTCTGAATGCTCTGTATATTATCATTCCATTCACTCACCACATTTGAGAAATCGGGTTGCGATTTAGGTTGAAACTGAGATAAGTTATCGTTGGAATCACAATTCCCAGACTGTTTTTGTATAAACTCAGAATGAGTCTGAGTAGTAAGTTTGTGTTCTGTGTCTTCACGAGCAAGGCTTGTAAGTTGATGAGATATGTTTGACTCGGCTGCTTTTGGTATGGATGATTTAATGATTCAATCGTCGTTGAGTTCTTAGCAGCAATTTGTGAATCGATAATCGAGTCTTTAAAAACGCTTTCTGTTACTCTGGCTGTCACTGGTGTAGCGTTTTTATTATTAGGTTGAGAACTTTCAAACACTTTGGCTCTGTCAGCGTTAGATATAATCTTTCTAGCCGTTGGTGTGCTTGTAGTTAATTTGACCATCGTATTGTCTGAGTGCTTTGAGATGTTCATGTTTTTCATTAACGACATAGCTATTTGTATAAACTCTGATATTAATGACGTGTTTACAATTAATGAATTTAAGGTGTTTATCTTGTTATATGCAGATGATTCTGTGATCTTTACACAATCGGCCGAATCGTTACAATACATGTTAAACGATTTACAAAACTATTGTAATATCTGGGGATTAAAAATCAACACCAGTAAAACCAAAATAATGGTCTTCGAAAAGGGCAGGCATTCCATGCCAAAACCGTATATTAATGAAGTTGAATTGGAACTAGTAACGTCATTCAAGTATTTGGGAGTGGAATTTTTCAAAAATGGTAATTGGTCAAGAACCTAACAGCATTTAGCTCAGCATGCATCTTACTCACTTCATAAGTTATACAATGTATTTAACCAGATAACTATCCCTATTAATGAGAAGTGTAAATTATTTGACTCCCTTGTGGGATCAATTTTGAACTATGCATTTCTGTAGAAATATTTTATGTGTAAGAAAATCAACTAACTTAGAGGCCTTATATGGAGAGTTGGGTCGTTATCCCTTAAATATATATAGAAAACAAAAGATACTTAAATACTGGGCAAAAATTCTTACCAATCGCGATTCTCTAACTTTCAAGATTTACTGGATGTTAAAAGAGGATTGCGAATATAATGAGAATCGAATGAACTGGGCGGGGTATATAAAACGCGAATTAGAAAACCTTGGCTTCGCGGATATTTGGCACAATCAACTGTTGATAGATATCCCATATGAGCAAATCAAACGTAGAATAGTAGATCAATATAAACAATATTGGTTTGGCAAGATAAATAATTCAAACAGATTATTATCATATAGCAGATTTAAATACAACCTTGATTATGAAAATTATCTAAATATTATAGCGACACCTAAATTTCGTATTGCCTTAACGAAATTTAGAATTTCTGCACATACCTTAGCTATTGAGACGGGGAGATATACTAATGTTGAGCGGAGTGAGAGATTGTGTATATACTGTAATATGAGAGCTATAGAGAGTGAGTATCATTTTTTGCTTGTTTGTCCGTTTTATGCGGAACTGAGAACAAAGTATTTGCCAAGATTTTTCTGTAGATGGCCAACACTTAATAAATTTGATACTATCATGTCGAAGCAATCTAAACACTTACTCGAACCTATATTATGCCTCTGAAAAGCGCATTGTAATAATTAACACATTGATTGTATAACAACGTGTACAATACCATTTTCCGGGTATGAGTATTTATGAACGAAAGATGTCAGAAAATATATAATAATTGCATTCCTCCTTGAAAATAATTGGAATGAACAGATAGTTATATTTATTTGCATTATGTCACCATGAATGGGAGAAAGATTGTATTATTCATTTTGAAGGCTATAAACTATTGTAATGGTTTAATGCTGAATAAAATTATGTTATGTTATGTTGTTATGATTGAGATGTGTGAATCCCTCTTGAAATCTGTCATTTAATTAACTTCTGGCCATGTAACTGACCCCATGTCTATTACTTATTTAATAATGTCGATTTAATATTCCGTACCACGCACCTGTTATTTCCGTTATATTTCGGAATGTACTTGTACACTCAATCTATTCTGTGCTGCAGGCGTGACGTCATCTACATGTCAGCTAGTTTCTAGTCTGGTACCATTCCCCTACTGCGCTTGCTACTCTCTCTCTCTTCGTGGGTAGAGAATTCGCTTTGCACATTGCCACATTTTCCAATCATTTTTGGCATAGTCAACTCTAACTCCTTTTCATTGCAATATATATACATATAGCAGAGAAACTCATACATTTAGTTCACGTTAGTCTACAGTTTATTATTTAATTAGGCCATCTCTGATTTTATGAAATGCATCATAGAAAATGTTTACAATGAAAAACATAAACGAATATTTTATTCCCGGAAGCAAAACCAACACACGAAATTTGAATGTTGTAATAATTTCAGCATTTGCGCATGTGCTCCCCAAAAGAGTACACGCGTCATTAATTAGGCCTACTGCAAAACGCAATTCTGGTAATGCCGTTTTATAAAATATCTATGAAAATGGCGTTATTTGAACTAATATCTCTGTATCATTATTCTACAGAATATCTACAGCTATGAATTTGGGGACTTCAATCAAAATTGTTACATGCTGCCAAAACGTTTCAACACAAAATACTGAGATTTTAAAAAATCAAATTTAAAGGGCCCAAAGAAAAGCAATTCAACGGGCACGCGAATTAATGTTTTTAAAACCGTAAAAACATGTATTTATGTAACTAAGACATTGTTTGATATGTTTAGAAAATAATTACTTTCAACTTGTATAGAAACACACATTTTAAAACTGTAACACCCCTCAACTCCACACTCCCAATGTATACTCTGATCTGCACCCTGCTGGTTAACTATGACATTCGTTTGCCTTTGTATAGTGTTGGCATCTATTTTCAGTTTCCGATCAGTTTCATGGTTACAACATGATACTGATGATGTTGTTTATGCTGAATAAAAGAACTGAACTACAGATGTTATGACGAAACCACATAGAAGGAGCCGCTAGAGGCTCACACTTTCTGTTTAAATTACGTTGTCCAATTAAAGAGGCCGGAGATAGATAAACTTTATTAATACAAAAGACCAAATGGCCTATCAGTATACAATACAAAATACACATCATATTTATAATTAAACAGTCAATGGTTAGCAGTCATCAGTTTTAACAGTATTACTAGTATGAATATATTCATTTCAAACATGTATTTATACATATACTCGTTATAACCTTTTATTTTCTTATTTTCTTAAGGTAAGGCTTACATCAAAGTAAAAAAGTATATGACTTTTCATATCAGACAGATATGTCATTGACTTTATATGATAAATAAGCAAGTAAGAGGAGGAATTCCCCTATATTATATCGTAAGTTTCGTTTCTTTTTTGAAAGCTTTTAAAAATATAAATAGCGAGATTTCTAACAATTTTAACATTTTTTGATTGCAACAATTCTATAAATTTGGGTATATTTAGTCTTTTCCAATAAAACTTTTTAATATACACCTCTCTAAAATCATAATAAAGTGGACATTCTAGTATAAAATGAAATTCGTCCTCTAAAGAATTACAAAGTTTACATTTTCTTCCTGAAAGTGGTATTTTTGTAGGTTTGTGCCACCTTCCAGTCTCTATTTCAAGTCTGTGAGATGACACTCTAAGTCTAGTTAATGCTAATCTTAATTTTTTGATAGTAACGTTATCTAAGTAGGGTTTAAAACTGAATTCCGAGAATAAAATGTAACAATTGGCTCTAGTTGAATTTGATAAATTTTCGTTCCATTTCTGTACAAAAGTATCATTTAATCTCTGAGTAAATAGAGAAAGAAAACTATTTACATTTCCCACCCCTTGAAAAAACCATACATCATAAAATCCTAATCTTTCAAGAACATTTTTCACAGATCTCACCCAAGAAATCTTATTTGGATATTTGTCTAAGTCTGCTAACAGTGTATTATATGCAATTTTAATATATTTTAACTCATTGCATTTCAAAAGTTTAAACCAATAACGAATAATAGCTTTGATTCTATATTGTTGTAATGTAGTTCTTCCTAACTCTCCATAAATAAAATCGTTTTGAGTTTGAATTTTTACTCCTAATAAATGTTTACAAAATTGTAAATGAACTCGTTCGATTACTTTAGCCTCTGAAAACCCCCAAACTTCAGCCCCATAGTTCAAAATAGGTAAAATTAGTTTATCAAATAAATCCAACATATGACTCACAGATATATCATGAAATTTATACACATATGATTTTAATTTGTATATTTCTTTGAGAGCTTGTCCCGCTAGTGCCTCGTGGGTTTCTCTGAAAGACCCACCAGTAGTAAAAACTATCCCTAAATACGTAAATTTGTTGACAATGTCAAGTTGTGAACCATTATAGATAAAATGTATATTTCTTCTGTTTCTCCCACCTTTTTTAAACACCATAACTTTTGTTTTATTCACATTTACTGTAAGTTTCCATTTAGTACAATAATCACTCAAAATATTTAAACCATCCTGTAAACCGCTCTTGTTTTCTGAAAAGATAACTATGTCATCAGCGTAAAGAAGTAAACACAACTTTAACATACCCATATCAATTCCCGTATATCCTTTTAAAATAAAAGTTTCTTCAAGGTCATTCAGATACATGGAAAACAAAAAAGGTGACAGACATTCACCCTGAGCGACTCCCAGAAAAGAAATATGTCACTGAAGGACCTTATTATGTCACCAGGGTGTGAAACTATCATTAGGTTATGTAAATGTCACTAATTGCGGATTCAATCTGTGACACCACATTCATTTGAAAATTGTACGGACACCACATTCATCTGATAATTTTACGGATTCAGTGAAGGAAATAGCTAAAAATCTGTAAAATTATAGCTGTTAAGTCATCAACATTTTTAAAAACATAGAACTCAATTTAAAATCCTAGATTGTAGATATAAATCCGAAGATCCAGAGAGCTAACGAAAAAAAACCGGAGATTCCTGAATTTATCCGGAGATTTTGCGGGCAAGATGATGTTACTTTTAATGTTTAGCAATGTTACATAATGGGTATTTTCTTATTATTCAGGATTCTAACACGACCTGCGCAGTCTTCACACTGGTAAACCGGCGACCGAAAGATCAGCTGGCTAAAGAAAGATCAGCTCAAAGCAAAAAGGTAACCATCAACACTGGGGTAAGTATTTCTACTCGTTGGATACGTTATTCTCAACATATTTACAAAAGAAATGGTTCTCCGTGTTGCTGAATGAACGATACACGAATGTGTGTAAATGTCATTGCATTATGTCAATTATTTTGTGAGATATGGCGAGTTAAACGTGAATGTTTCCCAAAAAGATGTCAATTCTGAAGTTTATACCCTAAATACTCATAAAATAATCAATACTGAGGTAAAACAGGTATACGATTAAAACAATTTATATTTAATGTAAAACGTGTATAATTCTTACTGCAAGAATCCACGTATTAAAATGGTTATGACTATTTAAACTACACCGGTCGGTAAGAAAATGCCCCCGAATGGCACAGCTCCGAAAATTATTGTCGCCCCGAAAGATCAGCCCTGAAATCAACTTGAGAAAATCTAATTTTTGTGACCAGACTGGGTATTTTATTAGTATCTCACCATCATTTAAAGTATTCAAGAAGGCGTTGTGAAGAAGAACAATAAACCAATGACAAATACGGCATTATTGACTTTATTTATGCAGTTAAATGTTAGATTAACAGTGTCATTAGGAAAGTGTTTTTTTTTTATGACTCTGGGCGATTATCGCGTCAGTGTATGGCGTGCAATGCGTAACATTATTCTTTAAAATATGTTTGCACAATAAACAGAACTATTTGTATGCAATACAAATAAATTTGCATACAAAATAAAATATTCTTATGCTATAATGTACTATTTGTATTCAATGTTAAACTATTTTCATTAGTTAGTCTCTTATAATTCTTTTAGAATGGCATAGTTAGAATGATATGTAAAATGGTGTATTGTATATAATACTGTACTACGACGAAACTTTAATAAACTATAAAACCTTCATCTGACAATTGTAAGGATTCAGTGAAGGAAATAGCTGATAATTCGTTTAATTATAGCTGTTAAATCATCAAAAAAATAAAAAATAGAACTCATTTTAAAATTCTAGATTGTAGACATGAATCCGAAGATCCGGAGAGCTAACGAAAAAAATCCGAAGATTCCGGAATTTATCCGGAGATTTGGCAGGCAAGATGATGTTACTTTTCATGTTTAGCAATGTTACAATAAAATAACATGCTCTTATTTTTCAGCAATATAATAACAATTCTGATCGGATTTAGCAGTTTATTAACCCTTTCGATCTCACTCAGCAATGCATCTAATTTTATAAAATCGAAAGTAGTTATCTTGCTGAACTTAAAAAAAATACTCATTAATTCTAAATGAGTTCCTTGGATTGTGGAATAGTACGTTGTGGAATAGTTATGTTTAAAGAAACTAACCAGCCACATAACGGCAAAATTACGCTACAAAACCGTTTATCTAAACTTTATACAGGTGTGGTCATATAATATCTATGTGTGTCGATTAAAAGTATAGGTTTATTTACGGGTTTTTAAAATATCCGTGATTGACTATGCGTTTAATGAATTATGAGTTGATAACTCTTATTGTGTAACGGTTGTTTACCTGCCTGATTGTGTTACGGTTGTTTACTCGCACTACTCACGATGCCTCCCTAATTGTAAGCCCGGGCAAGAATAGGGTCATCAGCGAAAAATGGAATGTTTACAAAATAATTTGAAGAAACTCTGAAGTCTAGACCTATTCCGCATATGTGTGTGTGCGTGCGTGCATGCAATTCCCCAATTCAGCTTAATCCTATTCATAGTATTAATGATATAATAACTCAACATATACAATATACAAACAATGCATTTATTAGAGTATAACTAGTACGATGTTAATCATATTATTAACAAATTTGATATTTACATAGAGTAACTGATATTTATTAATGTTCCATATAATTGTTATTTACCAACTTGAGGAAACGCTGGACTTGTTGTGGTGAGAGTTTTCATGTAGTCTGAGCTGTATTTTCTGAGGAAATGCTCGGTTACATGCGGGTTCGTTACACGTAAACGGTGTTTCCCCAGTATGCAGGCGTTCATGCACTGCGCATGCGTACTTGCTGTTGAAACACTTTTCACAAAACATGCATTTAAACTTTTTATATTCTCGGTGATAACGCTGATGCTGAATCAGGGACGACCTTTTGGTAAACGTGCGGTCGCAAGTCGTGCACTCAAAATTGGTAATTTTCGTATGAATATTCATATGGTCCTGGAGTCGACTGTTGTTGGAAAATTCATGGTCACACTCTTCACATACATGGCCGTCGTGGAGTCGTTGGTGCTTAGTGAAGAAGCAGTTGGCCACGACTTTGTCACACAGACCACATTTCATCCTATTTAAATTACACGACTCGTATTCGTGTTTGGTCACGTATCCGTGCTGATGGAAAAGCAACCTTCTGAGACTGCATTTATCGTTCTTCATTCGGTGAATCATTTGATGCTTTATTGCATCGGTCTTGTCCACACACAGTTCATTACACACGTGACACCAGTATGTAACCTTTGACTGAGCATACGATCGAGTATATCCTGAAGATATGAATGTGTCTTTTTGGTGCGCGGTACTTGTTCGCGGTTGCCGAACCTGTGACGTGGCACAAAATGCATTGTAAACACTGCTGGAAACCAGATCCATATAAGTGCTGGATATCTGCGCTGGTTTTGATTCACTTGGACTATGATCACTAGTTTCTGGTGTATCGCTTCCAAGCAACGCTGCGATAGAGAATGGGTGTGCCTGTTTCGCCTCCGTGTCATCAACAGTCGGAATCTCCTGCTTCACCTGCGTTCGGTGACCTGCTGGTGTCTCCGTCAGGTCTAGTGGTTGGGCATGTCCAAATGATGGTTTAGACAATGCATGCAGCGATGGTGATGAGATATGATAGTACTCACTAGACATTTGTAAATCAAAGTTATTTTTTCCCGGTGTTGACGTTACTAATGTGCTTCGTATTATAGGCATATATCCGTTTGGTGATGACTCACGGTGGACTTTTACTTGGTAAGAGGAAGATTCGAGCTCGGAACCGGATAGACACGAGTCTGGTCGGAGATCTTCTTGGTCGACAAAGCGATCGCATGTGTGGGTCCTGTTCCATGTCAGGTCCATCGCAGAGTGTTCGTCGTGTCGCGGCTGCTTCGCCCCTGCAGCTATTGATAGAAGGTTCTGCATCATGAAGTCCATTGTAACTGAAATAAAGAGTTTATATTGAGTATAGTTGATAAGGTGATAAACCAACATACATAGATAGCTTGTTCATTATAATACGACATATGCGTGTCATTTAATAGATCATGGTCATGTTATAAACATATGCGTGCCGTTCAGTAACACATGGCCATATTTTAAAAATATTCTATGTGTGCCGTTAAGCGACGTATATGGTCATAGTATAATACTATTTGTGCCGTTTTGTGACATATTGTCATATTATAATTATATTATGTATGCCGTTCTTGATTGACATATTGTCATATTATAATACTATGTGTGCCGTTCAGCGGCATATGGTCATATTATAATACTATGTGTGCCTTTCAGTGACACATGGTCATATTATAATACCATATGTGCCGTTCATTGACATACGGTCATATTATAATGATATCTGTGTCGTTCAGTGACATATGATCATATTATAATACTATATGTGCCGTTCGGTGACATATGATCACATTATAATGATATATGTGCCGTTCTGTGACATATGATCATATTATAATGATATGTTTGCCGTTCAGTGACACACGGTCATATTATAATACTATATGTGTCGTTCGGTGACATATGATCACATTATAATTATATCTGTGCCGTTCAGTGACATATGATCATATTATAATGCTATGTGTGCCGTTCAGTGACACTATTAGTTATTAGGATTCTTGACAGGGGACATTGGCTCACATTCCCTGCCTGGAATTTATATTCACCCGAGCCCTTAGGCGAGGGGGAATATACTTTCCAGGCAGGGAATGTGAGCCCATGTTCCCTGTCAAGAATCCTAATAACGAAATTGTCATACTTCAAAGTTGTAACCATTTATTTAAGAAAAAAAACAGCCAAAAACACGACTTCATTTTTATTGCGCCAATTTCCCCGTAACGTGCCTCTAACTAGACGTTGTTTATTTTCGTGACTTCGTTAAATTTGGCGTTTTTTAATAAAATAAACGTATTTTATCTCTATGTTAATATTTTATTATCTGTTAAATTGCCAAAAAAAATACACTTACGATTATTTCAGACTTTTACACACAGTGGAAAGCGCAGAAAAGCGATAGGAAGGAAACAATCGGCGGTTTCCAAAACGAATCGGCAACGTTATCTTCGCCATTTTATTTTTGTGTATTTGAGTAATGAGGTACCTACGGGGAATTCGTCCTATGTTCACGTCGCGAGACGTAGACATGGATATGGACTCATGTCTACGGCGCATTGACCAATGAAATCATGAGAATTTTCTTTGCAATATGACAAACGGTCATATTATAATGCTATGTGTGCCGTTCAGTGAGATATGTCCATATTATAATAATATGTGTGTCGTTCATTGACACATGGTCATATTACAATACTATGAGTGTCGTTCAGTGGCATATGTTCATAATATAATTATTACTAAATACTATATGTGCCGTTCATTGACATACGGTCATATTATAATGATATATGTGCCGTTCAGTGACATATATCATTATAATATATGTTTGCCGTTCAGTGACATATGATCATATTATAATACTAGGTTTGCCGTTCAGTGACATATGATCATACTATAATACTATGCGTGCCGTTCTTGAGTGACATATGGTCATATTATAATAATATGTTTGCCGTTCAGTGACATATGGTCATAGTATAACAATATGTGTGTCGTTCAGAGACATATGGTCATATTATAATAATATGTGTGCCGTTATTGAGTGACATATTGTCATATTATAATACTTTGTGTGCCGTTCAGTGGCATGTGGTCATGTTAGCCGTTCTGTATCTTTGCATGTCATACCATATATGAAATATGTATTTATGTCACGAGGCTCGATGATTATTTTAATAAGCTACATGATTGAGTGAATACAACAGATTGTATTGTTGAACTGTTCAATCATGTTCCATAGGATACATATTTCCTGACCTTTACAATCTCATTAAAATCATATCCGAGTTATGCTTTGATAATCCTCGCTTCTAGCCTTGACGCCTAGAGTATTGTAGCGTGATAGAGGTCTGACATCTGAAGCGTATAGTATCGTAACGTGATAGAGGGTCTTTTTATTGAAGAGGGTCTGCTTTTTGAAGCGTTGAGTGTCGTAGCGTGATAGATGGTCTTATTTGAATGAGATTTTGATAGAAACGTTTCCACGGTTTGGAGACACATTTGCGAACAATCAATGTCAGGCAGGTGAACCACGACGGGGCACCTATCTATAATGAGAGATGCACAAATACAAATGATGCCTCCTATTCCTTATAAAGAATATATATTGTCGGCAAAATGTAAACTCAGTACAAAAGAGTACAATTTCCGTTTATTTGCCGAATATATTTAAATATACAAGAGAAATTCACTTTCTATGGAACAAAATATGTACACTATATAAATAAACTTTTATGGTGTTAAAAAAGTAACTTAGTGACCCATACTTATCCTCGAGGTAAAAAAGAACGGTTAGAAGACATTTTAAAATGTAGCAAATAAATTTCGTTAATAAATAAACTGCATTCAGAAAGTTTTAAAAATAATAAAAACAAATTAATCTAAAATACATTATACAAGGTCAGTGTATAGACTTAGTTTACAAAACTGTTTCATTTAAATAATAATCGTACGTTTTTGTTAAAGTAGCTATGCCGCCAACAACAGCCAAATTATGTAAACGTATGTACACCTGACGACGATACATATATAATTTGATAATCCAAACTCTATAGACACAATATAAAAGGCTGTAACCAGCCAGGCAAAAGCCCAAACCTACAGCGTCGAATTAACAATTACCAACTCATAATTTATTTTACGGATATTCGTACATGGGTATTTTATAAGAACCCATGAATAAACTTAGACTTTTAATCGGCACATATACATTATTATATGACCTGAACACCTGGATAGAGTTTTGATAAATGGTTTTGATAACTTGTAATTTGGCCGTTATTTGGCGTGATAGTGCCTTTAACGCCACATAGTTATTGACGATGCACATTGTGTCATGTTTATGCGGTAATAAAGAATTGAATTTAAACATAATTAAAAACATAGATTACTTACCTTAGTATTTTGGTTACAATTCTGTATTACGAACAAACAACTTGATAATCATCAGATTGATTTTGGAATTATGAAAATGGTTTTGTTTTACGAGAATTATATACTGCCGATAGCTTGTTTGTTTGTTTGTTTTTGGCTTTTACAACAAACAACTCTAGCGCACTTGATTTAAATTGTATTCACTCATCAAACACGCCGATTGGGAAACACAAACATCTCGTCACTTTTAATAATGCAACCGATGTGAAAGTTTTCACAAGTAAATGTTGATTGTTTGAAACACACAGAGCGCGCTTGTAATTGATTAATTATTCCTCACGTTGATTGCCTACAGCGCTTTATGGGAAACGATAGGATTTACTCAGTTTTAATAAAATAAAAACATTATATCTATCTATAATACTAAAAAGATAACATTAACCACGATTTCTCTAAAATAGGTCATCTCAGCTGAGGACTCGTACGTCAGAATGTCAACGAAGTCGTACAGTTTAAAACATCCCTTTATGGATTTCAAGTTCGCTTTTGTTTTTTTGAAACTGTTTTTGTTTCATATTTTTAATTTCGTTTAGACATATTTTGTAGGTCGGAGGTAAAACATATCTGAAATAGCAGGTGCGTAGCCACGATTTCTCAAAAATAGGCTGTCTTAGCTGAGGACTTGGTACGTCAGAATGCAGTCGTCCCGTTTAAAACGTCCCTATATGGTTTTCAAGTTCGCTGTTGTTTTTTTGAAACTGTTATTTTTTTTATATTTTTAATTTCGTTTAGACATATTTTGTAGGTCGGAGGTAAAACATAACGGAAATAGCTGGTGCTTAACCACGATTTCTCAAAAATAGGCTGTCTTAGCTGAGGACTTGGTACGTCAGCATGCAGTCGTCCCGTTTAAAACGTTCCTATATGGTTTTTAAGTTCGCTGTTGTGTCCTTGAACTTTTTTGTTTTTTATGTTTTCAATTTCGTTTAAAACATATTTTGTAGAAATGTCGAGATGTTACTAAACGGAAAGAAAGGGTAACAGAAAACTCCATTAATGGTATATATTTTGCTGCTAATTCATGTATAGCTGGCTGTCTGCTGACTGAGATGTGTGAATCCCTCTTGAAATCTGCCCGGAGGCTAAGTGTTTGTCACACCTTCAATTTACAATGTAAAATGTAATTTAATTAACTTATGGCCATGTAACTGACCGCATGTCTAATTCTTATTTAATAATGTCGATTTAATATTATTACATCTTTATTTATGATAACTGTTACACAAATGATGTTCGCTGGTATATACGGTACGGCATTGATTCTATTTATTATTATAATTACGTCTGATAGATTTATTACATGCTAATTGTTCTAATGTACGATATAAATGAATTAACATTTCCTTTTGTATATGTGATACATCCTACTATAATGGTAATTTCGTTGTACTAAACTAAGCTTTCGGTATTATCCGTACCACGCACCTCCTATTTCCGTTATATTTCGGTATGTACGGTACATTCCTTTTACCCCCAATCTATTTTGTACTACAGGCCTGACGTCATCTGCATGTCGGCTATTTTCGTCCAATCATTTCCGACAAACTTCGGATCATTTCGTGTCTATTATTAGATCACGGGAAACGGGGAAGGGGATGTCATTCGCAAACGTACACAAAACGTATAAAACTCTCGCGAATAAATCCGAATTTACACTAACACGTTTTTCTCACGCTCTGTGTTCTTTTTTTCGGAATTCGTTTTAAATATTCCCACATTTTCCAATCATTTTTGGCATAGTCAACTCTAACTCCTTTTCATTGTAATATATATATATATATATAGTAGAGAAACTCATACATGGAGCAGAATTTAATTAAAATCATACATTGAACCGAACATAGATATATTATATATATACAGAGTGAATTCATACGCTTGATTTCTGTGTATCTCGTCATAGCTTGGCGCCCTGCCGTAGTTCGTCCGAAGGTTGTCTGTCCTTGGTAGTTCACAAATGTTTCTACCTATATATAATTCTGCCTTGTGAACGTGAATCTCTTACGAGATCCCATTTTAGAAAGTTGCCGTAGTGAGTTCAAATTCTCTCCCTTTATTATATTTACTGAATTCGCAGTATCCCCAAGATCCGGCACCTTTCATTGTCACTGTCTCAATATAGCTGTGTGTGGTTAAACGCTTAAATGTGGCCCACTCATACGAGCTATAATTGTATGTATGTATGCGTCTATATGTTAATTGTGCCTCCAGACGAGTGTGTTATGATGTAGAGATACAGTTCATCGACGTGTGTTGCAGCTACCGTTTTTAAGGAGTGAATTCATACGCTTGATTTCTGTGTATCTCGTCATAGCTAGGCGCACTGCTGTAGTACGTCCGAAGGTTGTCTGTCCTTGGTAGTTCACAAATGTTTCTACCTATATATAATTCTGCCTTGTGAACGTGAATCTCTTACGAGATCCCAATTTAGAAAGTTGCCGTAGTGAGTTCAAATTCTCTCCCTTTATTATATTTACTGAATTCGCAGTACACCCAAGATCAAGCACCTTTCATTGTCACTGTCTCAATATAGCTGTGTGTGGTTGAACGCTTAAATGTGGCCCACTCATATGAGCCATAATTGTATGTATGTATGCGTCCATATGTTAATTGTGCCTCCAGACGAGTGTGTTATGATGTAGAGATACAGTTCATCAACGTGTGTTGCAGCTACTTTTTTTTTTTAAAGTCCAGACTCAATTGTGCCCATCGCGTCAGGTATACCTTGACGTGTTCGTTGGCGGACGGACTATAAACCTTAGAACTACACACACGCAGCTACCTTTTTTAAGGAGTGAATTCATACGCTTGATTTCTGTGTATCTCGTCATAGCTAGGCGCACTGCTGTAGTTCGTCCGAAGATTGTCTGTCCTTGGTAGTTCACAAATGTTTCTACCTATATATAATTCTGCCTTGTGAACGAGAATCTCTTACGAGATCCCAATATAGAAAGTTGCCGTAGTGAGTTCAAATTCTCTCCCTTTATTATATTTACTGAATTCGCAGTATCCCCAAGATCCGGCACCTTTCATTGTCACTGTCTCAATATAGCTGTGTGTGGTTGAACGCTTAAATGTGGCCCACTCATATGAGCTATAATTGTATGTATGTATGCGTGTCGCAGGATGACCCTAGTGGTTGGGGCTAACTCAGGAAGGAATCAATGACGGTGAATGCATTTACATAAGTTTAATGCAACTTTTAAAATATGATTTTCTACTGATCGCCTTGAGTTCCTAGACGTTCACACCAGCATCGTTAATGGTGTCACCAAGCCTACAGACAAGCACGTATACTTCCACAAAGAATCATCACACCCTGAGTCTACAAAGAAGGCCATACTATATCGCCTTGGAGTCCGAGTAAAACGTATATGATCCGATGAAGTACGGTACCAAACACACAGGAGTGAAATCAGAGCGCAGCTACAAACACGGGCATATGATGGAAACTTCGTGGAACACATGAAAACGCTATATACATCGGACAGAATGAGAGCAATTTTCCCTCAGCCACCGATAATTGCTTTTAAGAGGGATTGTAATATTAAAGACATACTTGTCCATAAAAAACACAATAAGCTGTTTTTTAGTAAAAACAACACAAGCGCACCATGTCGAGCGAAACGCTGCGCCCTCTGCCCGCACATGATGGAAGCAGATAAGTTCCAGGGCAACGACGGAAAGGTATACAACGTCCGTAACTATATAGACTGTAAGTCTACCAACGTTGTATATGCAGTATTTTGCAAGACCTGCAATAACTACATTTATGTTGGAGAGACGGGAGATACATTATATCAACGCCACATACTAAATATATCCAGAATCAGGACCAAACACGACGACCCGGTAGCTGCCCATTTTTATAGTGAAGGCCATAGCGTTAATGACTTTATGGTGATGGGCGTCGAAAAACTGCATGGGGAAGATATGTACCGAAAAACAATCGAGGGCTTATGGAAGAATAAGCTCAGAACTTATCAGCAGTACGGCATCAATACTAAGGAATAGCGCGCCAAACGACGTCGCTTAATAACGTTACGTCAGTTCCGTTTTACTGTGTATATTTAAGAAATAGAACATCGTTTACTGTGAATTATCGTTTGATATATCACGGTTTGGAGTTCAATTGTAAACAATAATTTCACGAGCCCGAAGGCCGAGTGAAATTATTGTTTACAATTGAACGACAAACTGTGATATATTATAGATAATTCACCGTAAACGATGTTCTATTTCTATTCTAATACCCCTAAAATGTGAAATTAACGCACACATCTGAAATCCTTCGCATTGCTTTGCTTGCTCTCCTAACGTTGCATACGTTACAATGCGGAATGCGCAATGCGCAATGCTTATTCTCCTAACGTTGCAAAAATTACTGTGATATATCGTTCAATATAACGATAACGATATATTTTAAACTAGGCTATATAGTGTGGGTGTATTAGAATCATTGTTAATAAATATGCCACTGAGGAAGGCCGCAAGGCCGAAAGCTACGGCATAAATATAATTGCTAGAGTTTTTATTTATATATAAATATATGTATATACTAGAAATGGGCATGCGCGGGTAAACGGATAGAGGGAGAAACATGGTTTGTAAGGTATCAGATCGGTAAAAATCAGCCCGTTGAACACAATGCAAATTAGGCTATATTTGGAGATCAGTCACAAGTTCCACAACATTCGTTCGCTTAAATACACTTTAATTCTGTGAATTAAACACATTTGGCTCGCTAAGGATCCCATATCTGGAATAAAACACCGATTCAGTTTTTCAACATTTCACGTCATTTATTCACACTATGCGTATTTTGAAATAATCACCTGTCAAAACCACATCTCTACCTAACCTCTGTGCTCATACTCTCCAAAGAAATAGTCCTGACAAACACAGTAAAATACTTACTATTCATGACGATGAAGATGTGATTTATTTAAATGAAAGATATGTGAGAAATAAATTTCAAATACTGTTTGATGAGCTGAATATTGAGATAAGTGAACAAAACATTTTATGTGCAATTGGTCAATTAAAAAATGGACGAAGTGGTGGACCTGATAACCTGTTAAATGAATTTTTCATAGATAGATAGATAGATACTTTATTGACTTAAACTTTTACAGTTTCTCATCATTACATACATAATTTGTAATACATAATTATAATCACATGACAGGTTACACATACTTCTACACACTCACTTATAGTTCAATTTTCAATACTCCTTAATTAATCATAGATCATATAAATCACACATTTTAATCAATAATCCAAGGATATCAAAAAACAAAAGGAATTATATATAAAATAACAATTTATGTGGTTTCATACATGGTAAGGGTACTCTGATTCCAATCTTGCAAACATTATTTAATAAAATATTTAATTCGGGATATTTCCCGGATATGTGGTCCGATTTGTTATATCATTCCTTTGCATAAAAAGGGCAGTCTTATTAACCCTGAAAATTATCCTGGTATTACGTTAGTTAGTTCTCTGGGTAAACTCTTCACTCGTGTTCTCAACAATAGGTTAAATCACTGGGCTGACAATTACAATGTATATATTGAGGCGCAGGCAGGTTTCCGTAAGCACATGAGTACGGTTGATGATATTGTTGTACTACATGGAGATATAACTCATATGATGAACAATGGAAAACAACTTTATTGTTGGTTTATTGATTTCACGAAAGCTTTCGACTACATTGTGAGAGAAAATCTATGGTTTAAATTAATTAAACTAGTGATAAGAGGTAGACTATTTGATATTTTAAAATCAATGTACAACTCAATCAAATCAAGAATAAAACATAATAATTTTGTAAGTGATAAGTTTACTTGTACACTTGGTGTGCGCCAAGTGGAATGTTTGTCTCCATTTTTATTCTCAATGTTTTTAAACGACCTTAAAGAAAAATTTCTATTGTATGGTTTTGAAGGAGCCGATATAAATACAATGAAGCTTTTTATATTACTTTATGCTGATGATATAGTGTTTTTTTTCTGAAACTGCAAATGGATTGCAGAAAGGTTTTGATATTTTAAGCGATTACTGCATACGTTGGAAATTAAACGTATTGCCTAGGAACCTGCGATTTTTGTACGATGGAAATGAAATTGAAATTGTTAAGTCATTTTACTACCTTGGCGTTGTCTTTACCCAAGGTGGGTCTTTTAATGAAACACAGATCACTTTAGCAGGCCAAGCACAGAAGGCTATTTTTAAACTGAATATATATCTGTATAAGTTTACAAATATCTTTATTAAACATAAATTGGATTTATTTGATAAACTTGTACTTCCAGTATTGAACTACGAATCTGAAGTATAGGGATTTTTTACGGCTTTGAATATTGAAAGAGTGCATACTCTTTTTGTTAGAAAGTATTAAATGTTAAAAGATGTACACGAAATGATTTTATATATGGAGACCTAGGAAGGACTAATCTAATTAATCAACGGTATTTAAATATTTTGAAATATTGGTTAACAATTATTGGATGTCATGAAAATAAATTTGTAAAACATGTTATAATCTGATGTATGGTGGCATGTGACTGCCACGCACCTAATTTAAGTTGACCTAAATTATCGTGACTTTATGGTAATTTTATTGCGACTTTTCGTGATAATTTCTCTTTTAAGGCGATATAATTTCACGAATATAAAAATAAAAAGCACGATAAAATATCTCAACAATTAATAAAAAGTCGCGATAATGCTTCAACGTGCCCTTTAAATAACGACTTAATATATCTAATAATAGAACTTTGGTTATGCGGATAGTTTCTGTCATTTACGTGAGGACCACGTGTTTTTAGCGATCAGAATAAGGCAATTTTGTGATTCTGATGGTTTTGTGTTTTGCATTTATTAAATCGGTTATTTCACATCCAAATTTAAAGATATCTATAAATAGAATTTTGCGGAAGACATTTGACTGACGAGTTTACTTGTTGGGCCCCTGCTATATTTATGGTAAAAAAAAAGTATGGTACTACCTGGTCCCCAGAATAACCTTTTTAGTATTTTATAGATATTACAATACTATATATCACTGGAAAGCTCAGAATATGCATGTACTTTCTAAAACAATAAAGATGTTTAAATTTGGATGCGAAATAAACGATTTAATAAATGCAACACACAAAAGTATCAGAATCACAAAAATTGCCTTATTCTAATCGCTAAAAACACATTATTTAATTATTATTATATTAATTATTTAATACAGCTTTGATCCTTAATAACTTTATAGATTTATTCAGCTAAAGATAACTACTTTCAACAACGGTAAAGATAACTTAAATCGTATAAAAATTGGCAATGTTATACGTCGCTTTATATATACATGTGAAATCGTACTTTTTTAGCTTTATTTATATCTAAAAAATGAATAAAATCCGTCTATAAATGACAAAGTTATATGAGCTGTCCTGTTGGCTTCCGTGGTCCTGACGTAAATGAAAGAAACTATCCGCATAACCAAAATTCTACTTTTACATATCTTAAGTTGTTATTTGAATGGCACGTTGAAGCATTATCGCGACTTTTTATTAATTGTTGAGATATTTTATCATGCTTTTTATTTTTACATTCGTGAAATTATGTCGCCTTAAAAGAGAAATTATCACGAAAAGTCATAATAAAATGACCATAAAGTCACGATAATTTAGGTCAACTGAAATTAAGTGAATGGCAGCCACATGCCACCATATGATCAGTAGTATCGCGGCATTTAACAAGATAACTATGGTGGCATGTGGCTGCCATGCACTTAATTTATGTTGACATAAATTATCGTGACTTTATGGTCATTTTATTGCGACTTTTCGTGATAAATTCCCTTTGAAGCCGACATAATTTCACGAACATAAAAATTAGAAGCACGATAAAATATCTCAACAATTAATAAAAAGTCGCGATAATGCTTCAACGTGCCATTCAAATAACGACTTAAGATATCTAAAAATAGAATTTTGCGGAAGACCTTTGACTGACGAGTTTTCTTGTTGGTCCCCTGCTATATTTATGGTAAAAAAAAGTATGGTACTACCGGGTCCCCAGAATATTTTTTTAGTATTTTATAGATATTACAATACTATATATCAATGGAAAGCTCAGAATATGCATGTACTTTCTAAAACAATAAAGATGTTTAAATTTGGATGCGAAATAAGCGATTTAATAAATGCAACACACAAAACCATCAGAATCACAAAATTGCCTTATTATAATCGCTAAAACACATTATTTAATCATTATTATATTAATTATTTAATACAGCTTTGATCTTTAATTTCTTTATAGATTTATTTAGCTAAAGATAACTACTTTCTACGGAAGCGTATTCGTGCCTCGTCTGGTTGGGTTATATTGACTTTCTCAATTTGAAACAACTCGAGTTGTTATGATATACATCTATAAATCGATATATGTACGTCGACAAAACACGATGTAATTCAATAAATGCAAAACAAACCCGTTGAAATGGTTCTTTATTTTACAATAAATCGTTTTTAGTGAACTTGACATGTTTTTATTTTATTTATATCGCGTTGAAACAAAGCAAATAAAAATATATTAATGTAAATGTACTCGACGTAATGAGTATTATCTGTATTACTCGAGATGTCTATCTGATATACACGAGATATTTATTTCAACCTATGTACAGTTTGTCGATTATGTGATATAAGTATCTCAAAAATGATCAAACAATTTGAGATAACGTCATGTTTTTAATTAAATAAAATTTACACCGGAATGATTAGCGTCGGTCGCCGGCCTGCTTCTGATTTCTTTGCTACGCTTTGTTACGTGTATTCTAGTCTCGGACAAGCTGTGTGAAGTTGGCTGTGAGATCGAAGATCGTAGATGACATTGGTTTTTAATGACGAGCTAGATCTGAGATCGATATTCGGTTAAACGTATAAGAAGACATACTAAATACACAGCTGGGTTTGAATTTCGAGTTGGCTCTGAGAGCGATATTCGTTTTAAACGTACACAAAGGCATTTTGAATAGATAGTTCGGCTTGAATACAGAGCTGGCTCTGAGATCGATATTCGTTTTAAACATACGCCAAGTCATTTTGAATAGAGAGTATTAGGTTTGAATGCAGAGACGGCTCTGAGATCGATATTCTTTTTAAATAGACACCAAGTCATTTTGAATGAAGAGCTGGGTTCGAATGCACAGCTGGCTCAGAGATCGATATTCGTTTTAAACATACACCGAGTCATTTTGAATGCAGAGCTGGGTTTGAATACAGAGCTGGTTCTGAGATCGATATTCGTTTTATACATGCACAATTTCATTTTGAATGCAGAGCTCGGTTTGAATACAGAGCTGGCTCTGAGATCGATATTCGTTTTAAATATACACCAAGTCATTTTGAAAGCAGACCTGGATTTGAATGCAGAGCTGGAACTGAGATCGATATTCATTTTAAAGTAACCCAAGTCATGCTGAATGCAGAGCTGGGTTTGAATACAGGGCTGACTCTGATATCGATATTCGTTTTATACATGTAACAAGTCATTTTAAATGCAAACCTGGGTAAGAATACAGATTTGGCTCAGATATCTATATTCGTTATAAACATATACAGAGTCATTTTGAATGCAGATCTAGGTGTGAATACAGAGCTGGCTCTGAGATCGATATTCGTTTTAAAGACGCATCAAGTCATTTTGAATACAGCGCTGTGTTTGAATACAGAGCTGACTCTGAAATAGATATTCGTTTGAAACGTAAACCAAGCCATTTTGAATGCATAACTGGATTTGATTACAGTTCTGGCTCTGAGATCGATATTCGTTTTAAACATGCACCAAGTCATATTGAACGGAAAGCTGGGGTTCAATACAGAGGTGGCTCTGATATCGATATTCGTTTTGAACGTAAACCAAGACATTTAGTGAGCTTGGTTTGAATACAGAGCTGGCCCTGAGATGGATATTCATTTTAAGCATACATCAAGGCATTTCCAATACAGAGCTAGGTTTGAATACAGAGCTGGCTCTGAGATAGATATTAGTATTAAACATACACCGAGTCATTTTGAAAGCATAGCTGGGTATGAATACAGAGCTGGCTCTGAGATCGATATTCGTTTTAAACATGCACAAAGTCATTTTGAATACAGAGCTGTGTTTGAATACAGAGCTGACTCTGATACCGATATTCGCTTTAAACGTACACCAATTCATTTTGTATACAGAGCCGGGTTTGAATACAGAGCTGGCTCTGATATCGATATTCGTTTCAAACATGCAACAAGTCATTTTGAATGCAAAGCTGGGTAAGAATGCAGAGCTGGCTCAGAGATCTATATTCGTTTTAAACATATACCGAGTCATTTTGAATGCAGATCTGGGTTTGAATACAGAGCTGGCTCTGAGGTCGATATTCGTTTTAACAATGCACCAAGTCATTTTGAATGCAGAGCTCGGTTTGAATGCAGAGCTGGCTCTGAGATCGATATTCGTTTTAGACATGCACCAAGTCATTTGGAATGCATAGCTGGGTTTGAATGCAAAGTTGGCTCTGAGATCGATATTCGTGTCAAACGTATAGCAAGGCATTTTGAATATCGATCTGGTTTTGAATTTCGAGCTAGCTCTGAGATCGATATTCGGTTAAACTTGTACAATATGGTATTTTATACATCGAGATAGGTTTGAATTTAGAGCTGGCTCTGAGATCGATAATCTTTTTAAACGTACAATAAGACATTTTGAATATCGAGCTGCGTTTGAATTTCGAGCCATGTATCTTTCGCTTATGTTGATAGTGAGAGTATATGAGCAATGTTTGCATTGCCGATTTCTCTTACAAGGCGCAAACCAGGGTAGCTATTTCAACATGGTCAACGCAATACTGACAATATTATCTATGTAACGCATAAGCCATTTTTGTGCAATTGTTTCGACTGAGCAATATGGTTCCCTCTAGTATGTTGGACTAGTTGGGAAGCTTCTGGCTATACTAGATGATATTGATACAGGGTTGCCATGTCATGTCATGTGTATTGTCAAGTATCTTTCGAATAACCTTTGGCGAAAGAGCAACACTGCATATGTCTGTCTACAGAATTTACTAATAATTATCTTGAATATAGAAAAATGTTATGATTTGAACGATTTATTTAATGGCCAAACTAAGGTTATTGTAACTATTTAAAAATAAATTGAAGGCATTGATATGCGCTGTAGAGCGCTTCCATGGCCGGGATAGTAAAGACGTTGCGTCTAAAACTGTCTCGCCTTTCACCGCTGCTGTTGAATAACGAATCTCGAGTTTTTTGTTTTTCGATATTCAAAACTTTATTTGTTGAATAACGAATCTCGAGTTTTTTGTTTTTCGATATTCAAAACTTATTTGATGAATAACGAATCTCGAGTTTTTTGTTTTTCGATATTCAATACTTATTTGATGAATAACGAATGTCGAGTTTTTTTGTTTTTCGATATTCAAAACTTATTTGATGAATAACGAATCTCGATATTTTTGTTTTTCGATATTCAAAACTTATTTGATGAATAACGAATCTCGAGTTTTTTTGTTTTCCGATGTTTAAATTTATTTGTTGAATAACGAATCTCGAAGTTTTTGCTTTTCGATATTCAAAACTTATTTGATGAATAACGAATCTCGAGTTTTTTGTTTTTCGATATTCAAAACTTATTTGTTGAATAACGAATCTCGAGTTTTTTTATTTTTCGATATTAAAACTTTATTGAATAATGAATCTCGAGTTTTAGTTTTTCGATATTCAAAACGTATTTGATGAATAACGAATCTCGAGTATTTTTTTTTTTTTCGATATTCAAAACTTTATTTGATGAATAACGAATCTCCAGGTTTTTGTTTTTCGATATTCAAAACCTATTTGTTGAATAACGAATCTCGAGTTTTTTTTTGTTTTTCGATATTCAAAACCTGCATCCGTATTTTTGGAAAAGGGGAGAGAATGAGATCTGAAGCAAACATCTTGAGTTATTAATAACAGCAACATATAAATGAAGGCACTATTGCTTGTAAATTGTCGTTTAAGGTTATAGCAGACTAGCGAGTGTTATATGCAGTTTTGGTTTTCATAACATAATTTCAGTACTTTGAAATTTATCAAATTTATGAAAACATCTAGTTCGAAACAGTAGCTGCAGGCATTGTAATGTTTTCCTCCTGCATTAAAAATAAGTTTTAAAACTTTATTTTGAGAATAAAATAACTCGAGATTTGGGGCAAAACATACACATTGGCAAATAATAGCGAAACAATTTTTTTTACCAAACACATCTGTATTTGGTTTGTAATATACAGCAACAATAACTATTCATTGTTTTAGATCAACGATTTGAAGAATATAAGAGAGCGTAATCACCCCGGCGTCGGCGTCAGTGTCCGCGTCCCAGTCAACATCGAGCTCTGCGCGTAATCTGTGTTTATAGGTCTATATCTTTTAAACTTATTGTCATAGCTCAACTAAATTTGATCATTAGCTTCCTTAAAGTATTATCTTACGGATAACAGAAGTAATGTGGTTCATATACCCCATGGGCTCCCATGGAACCCAAATTATGATAGCCCTTAAAATGTGCAGTGTCCCATTTCACATCGAAATTAACGTGTGCATCCAGTGAGATTCGAACCCGCAGCGCTGAGAGACGAGCAATTTATAGACAAAAATGGCCATGGACGCGCTCAAAAACTGATATCAAACAATTGCTGATCATGAACCCTATGCACTCTCTCTATGGTCGCTCCCGTGATTTGCATTATTGTCATAGGCATTAAACCATATATTATATACACATTCCCGCCATCCGTAAGAATCGACACTTTCTCACCGGCATGGTGCAATGTATTACTTTTGCGCAATATAACCTGAGTCACATAATGCGTCGACCATTTGTCACATAACGCGTTAGGTCACATGACACGTTCTGACTTTCGACGCATTATATGAAGCCATACACTGCGTCGTATATAGATATTTCATTATTTTTTTCAAGCTTCTTTTTTAACCCTATTTTGTGAGTATCTGCCTGTAAGAACGCGAAGAAGGGGTGGGGGGGGGGGGGGGGGGGGGTGTACTACAATACACTAGTAGTCTAGCTTGCGCTGTATGACGGCAAACGATCTCTCCTTGTTCAAGATGCTTATTAATGTTATATGTACTGATGCATATGATTGTTTTATATATCCGGGGGGGGGGGGGGGGGGGGGGGGGGGGGGGGGCTTTCGGCTCTCACTGAAGGTTGCCACCACCATGAAGGTTGCCACCACCAGAATGGCAGTAAAGAAATTTTACTTTTTGCAAATATACTCTCAGTACAATTGAATCCATAAAAAATGCAAATTTGAGTCAAAACATCCCAAATCAACATGTTTTATGAAGGAAATATAATATTTTGATGATTTATGGGGTTTTGTTATGATTTGGGTAATTTAATCCAATCAGAATATACCTTACAATCTGACTATATGCCCTAATAGACCTAGACCTTTTCACCCAATCAGAAGCCCCAAATCAATTGTGATATCTGACCAGAAGAATAATCAAAGATCAGATCGATCACAGATTTCAGAAAGGTCACAAGTACTGTTAAACGCATTATGAGAGACTAGATAAGAAGATACGTTAAAAAAAGTCGATCACGGTGTCACGTTCGTAGGACGCATCCAACCAAAAAAAAAGAGAAGATTTTAAAACAACAATTGGCAGAAAATATAAAAGTAAATATACTAAAGTGAACAAGAAACGCAACTCGGGAATTAAAAAAAAAATGCAGAATGGGCCTGGAACCTTCTCATCCGCAGAGAACTGCAGAGTTGCTTCAAATTATGTTGTACAAACTCCATGTTTTGCTGGAGCGACGACCATTGTTTTCTGCCATCACTCAAGCAGCACCTAAAACAATATGAGGTGATGATGAATATGACAAAAATGACAAAATGAACTTGAATACCCATCTGCTTGGATAAGCAATGGCCTTAGTTCTTGCTCCTGATTAATAATATTAATGTTGTACTCTAAACTGACACTTCATCAGCTTCATTTAAACACGTATCTTTTACAGTGAAAGTTCAAGGTCCTAAAGTATACTGTGATTAAAGTATACTGTGATAAAATTCGCTGATACGACGTTATCTGCCATCCGTCCTTATCGTGTGATGAATTGATAAGAATTGATCTACGTGTTTCCGTTATACAGATTGATTTGAAACGATCGGAACATTGATTACTCGATTTTTAATTGGCGAGTATTGTCTATGTTGGTCTACGCTTCCTTCAACTTAAAGTCCAATAGGATATCAGTTTAGGCCAAACGTAGACACATCTTAGTTTGCCCAAACGCGACCTTCGATTTTTTCAGATGGGTAGGTAGGTAGAAACATTCTTCTTTTTTTACTTTCTTTTTTATTGCATGTATGGCCGATTCTTTTTTAAATGCTATTTGAAAGTTTAACTGTTTTATCCATGAGCCATGAGGTTGGGAGGTACCATCTGAGATGGCAAATTCTATAATATTTTTTTCGAAATCACTGATGCCTACAGGGATCAAATTTAATATTTTAGCCACTTGCTAAAAAAAGCAATTGCGAAGATTTTCTACTTTCTGTTTTAATCAAGGTACTTGCATTATTAATTTAAAACCGCCATTTATTTTAGAAGGATTGCTATACAGGTAATAATGATATTTTCACACTCAGCTGGATCTGCTGTGTTGAGAGATCTATATCACGTTAATGGCAAGCCAATTGTCCAATAAGGTTCACGGTCGAAAATCAAGGATTAACGATCGATAAACTAGGTTTTTCGAACGTAAAACCAGGTTTATCGAATAATAACCTATATTTTCGAGCGAAAACATAGGATAACGGTCGTAAACCATAGTTTACGCTCGTGAACCCAGGTTTACGTTGGATAAACTAGGTTTCTCGATTGAACTAAAAATTTCGGTCGTTATCCTAAGTTTACGAGCGTGAACCTATGTTTACGGGCGTGAACCTGGGTTCACGAGCGTGAACCATAGTTTACAAACGTGAACCTATGTTTACGACCGTGAGCATGGGTTTACGACCGTGAACATAGGTTCACGCTCGTGAACATAGGATAACGACCGAAAATCATAGATTTGTTCGAGAAACCTAGTTTATCGAACGTAAACCTAGGTTCACGTTCGTAAACATAGGTTCACGTCCGTAAACTATGGTTCACGGTCGTAAACCTAGATTCACGTCCGTTAACTATGGTTCACGGTCGTAAACCTAGAATCACGCTCGTAAACTATAGTTCACGTTCGTAAACTATGGTTGACGGTCGTGATTGGTCGATAAACCCGGTTTTAAGTCGATAAACCCGGTTTTACGAACGTGAACCTATGTTTACGAGCGTGAACCATAGTTTACGAGCGTAAACTATAGTTCACGGTTGTAAACATAGTTTTACGTCCGTAAACTATGGTTCACGCTCGTAAACATAGGTTCACGTTCGTAAACTATGGTTCACGGTCATAAACATAGGTTCACGGTCGTAAACATAGATTCACGGTCGTAAACTATGGTTCACGCTCGTGAACCCCGGTTCACGCTCGTAAACATAGGATAACGACCGAAATTCATGTTTCAATCGAGAAACCTAGTTTATCGAACGTAAACCATGGTTTACGGTCGATATACTAGGATTATCAAATCACGGTTTCACGGTTGTAAACATAGGTTTACGTCCGTAAACTATGGTTCACGCTCGTAAACATAGGTTCACGTTCGTAAACTATGGTTCACGGTCGTAAACATAGGTTCACGGTCATAAACATAGGTTCACGGTCGTGAACCCATGTTCACGCCCGAAATTAATTCATAGTTGATTTGATAATCCTAGTATATCGACCATAGTTCACGCTCATAAACTAGGTTTCTCGATTGAACTATGAATTTTGGTCGTTATCCTATGTTTACGAGCGTGAACCGGGGTTCACGAGCGTGAACCATAGTTTACGAACGTGAACCTATGTTTACGACCGTGAACTTGGGTTTACGAGCGTGAACCTACGTTTACGAGCGTGAACTATGGTTTACGGACGTTATCCTATGTTTTCGTTCGTAAGTATAGGTTAACATGCTTTTACGTTCGAAAAACCTAGTTTATCGATCGTTAATCCTAGTTTTTCGACCGTGAACACGTAATTATTGGACAATTGGCTTGCCATACACGTTGACAGATCTATATCACTAGCATTTCCTGTCCTAGCTGCACCCAATTTGGGTATGGGTTTCTTTATAGTATTATCTAGAGGGTCGGTCACATTATTGTTAATTTTTTTATTTTATTTTTTTTAATATTATATTTTTTTTTAATATTTTATTGGTCATAGTTTTTACAGTGGTTTCAAAATATCAAAGATACATATAAAAGTAACGTAATGCATTAATAAAGCGTTGTTAAAGGGTTACCCAAATAAGTATACAAAGCAGAATATGCAGAATCTACATATGATTTAGTAATAGTAATAATTAAACGTACCATGTTTACTTAGACATATCAACAACTTGTATCAATTGCAGAGTAATATCTATGTAATAGTAATTGTGTCTGCTATATATTCTGGGCTTCCATGGAACCAAAATTGTGATGGGCCATAAAGTGTGTAATAAACTCAGATCAAGGTTTTGCATGTAAATTGTTGTATATATCTATAGTATTTAATTTGCGTTAGCTAAACCAAATTTTGGGTTGGGATTCCTTAATGGGTGCATACTTAATTTAGGTGCAAATGATTCACGGGCTCCCTACGAGCTTAACATAGCCTAAGAAATGTTCAATAATTTTGGTATAAGTAAACATCCAATCTTTGTTCCTGACCATATGATTTACTCTTCTTATTTTTATTTCATTCATACTGGGGTATACCACCACCCCGCCCACACAACCCGAAACCCGGTTATTTATTTATTTTCATATTTCTGCATTCTTTTGTTTATTGATTCTTACACCTATAACTATGGTGCATAATGCCCACCTAAGTTCCAACTCCCCACCCATCCATTATCAAGAGGGTTGTGGTCGGGGGACGGTAAGGTGCACTATAGACATCCAATATATTGTTATATATACTGAACATATATGTTTGCGTTTCTTATTCATAGTTCAAACCATACTGGGTTATGGGCTCGCCTCGCATGGAGGTAAGGGAGTTGGTGAGTAGTAGGAGGGGGTGGGTGGAAGGTGCACTCTCAAATGTTGTTTTTGGTTTGGTATTTTTTCTTCAAAAATAACCAATCCTCATCTAAAACAATCTGGGGCTGGGGAGGGTGGTGAGTGTGGGGGATGGGCGAAAGTAGGGCAAATGCAAATATTTCTTCGTTGTTAGTTTGTTTATTATTACATCATAACTATGGTGCCTGATGTTGGATAGGGTGGGTGGGGAAGGGGATGGCGGGGTACACTATCAAATGAATTTTGTATCTATTTTTCTTAACAGATAACATCAATCTTTATCCAGTTATTTAAAAAGAGTAAATATTTCTGTGTTGTTAGTCTTACACCGTGATTATGGTGTATACTGCCTACCTCAATCACCATGATAAAGTCCGTATTTTCAATTCGTTCCCCAAGGTCATAGATCACTCTGTTACAATGTTTAGCACATCTCAAAATGCCCTCCATTCAAATGCTTAAAGACAGCAACATATTCTTATGGCTTATCCCAAGGAACATTCGCACAGAACTGTTTTCTTTTATTTTGGCTTCGATTTAGGCTCCTCTATAATATATTAAATGTCCCCCGACCACATGTTAAATATTTTCGGCACATTGCAAAATGTGGCTTACCCGCATTTACATAGAAATGTTTTATTTTACTTTTGATATAGGTTTAAGCTCTTCTATAATATAATAAATGCCTACCACAATCTCACCCCACTCCTCTGTTACTATTTTAGCATATTTCAAAATGGCTGAAATCCAAATGCTTAAAGATAGAATATGTAATAGATAGAGTCTAGTCTCGGCGAGTTGGTTTATTTAAACACCGAGATGGGTGTAGCCCATCGAGGTGTTTAAATAACCAACGAGCTGAGACATACTCTATCTTTTTTGTAACATGGTGTACTTAGTAACACTGTGACGTCAGAGCGACGTCCGTACTCTAAATTCCTCTATCTGGTAGTTGTAGTACGGTATAGCCACTCCCATAAGTTACCCTAAATTAAACGATGTAATGCTTTGCATTCATCAACGGAATGTCACCATGCTACAATTCCGTGTAAATGTTCTTCAGGTTAAGCCATAATTAAGAATGTGTTGCATGGTCGGTGACATTTCCTTTGATGAATGCATCATCATCACCCATGTATTGTTTTAGGTGCTGCTTGAGTGATGTCAGAAAACAATGGTCGTCGCTCCAGCAAAACATGGAGTTTTTACAATCTTCGTTTTTTTTAATTATATAGCGGAAATTCCCAAGTTGCGTTTCTTTTTCACTTTAGTATATTTACTTTTATTGGCAAATATCGGTCTGGGTGGAATAAAATTAAGCGCCAACTGGCCAACTCTATTCGCCCGCTTTTCACGCACATAAAAGTCAACGTTTGCTTGACGTTATGTTGTAGGGATGGAGTTGGGGTAAGGGTCTCATAACAGGATAACAGCAAATTGAATTTAATGATTCTAGATAATAGATAACAATGAATTAACAATACATAAAACAGTTCACAGTAAATAAAATCAAAGAGCAATCCTAAATTTTACATTTTACGATAGGGGGTGGAGGGGAAGAGTTGGGGACAAGATAAATAAATAACAGACAGCATTAAATTAACCAAAAGATAACAATCAATATTATTTTAAAATAACAAAAGTATAAATTTCGCCAATTACAGCATAACACAACAGTTTAGTTAAACAGTCTTGTTACCATCACGTGCTGCTTCTCATAAGTCAAAAGACATTTTAAATTTTTAAACTTTTAGTTAACATGCAAACATACAATCTCTCAAAGTCTAGCCAAAATCTCACCAACGTTAGTGGCAAGTTCAACCATCGATTTGTATGCCGTTTCCCCTGACTGAATCCGTGTAGCATAGAGTAGCGAAGAAAGCAAAAGCAGGCCGGGTGACCAAGGCTAGAGTAAAGCTTCTTTAAAAAGATTGACACCTTAAAACGAGGTCATGCCGAAAAACAGGTATGATCGATGATTGGTCAAAGTCAGTTTTTAAATCCAGATCAAATCGATGGTTGAACTTGCCACTAACGTTGGTGAGATTTTGGCTAGTCTTTGAGAGATTGTATGTACAATAGACATATTTGCATGTTACATTTTACGTTTATTGTTTGTCTTCTGTTGTAAGGAGTGTATGCCCTTACTGGATATTGTCTTGTTACTCTGTCTTCTGACAAGTCATTGAGTACTTGCTTGGCTGCTTTCTAGGGCTAGAAAACTCATGTAGCTTTATTCACAACACACGAGTCATGCAAACGTGGACTTTTATTTGCGTGAACAATTGCGAATACAGTCAGCTAATCGCTAGTGGGTACTTTAATCGGAATAATTTGCCCAGACCGATATTTTCAAATAAGACGTATACATCATACGGGTTTATCTGTCCGAGACTAGACTACACGTAACAAAGCGTAGGAAAGAAATCAGAAGCATGCCGGATGACCGGGGCTAATCATTCCGTTGACATTTTATTTAATTAAAACAGGACTTTTGACATCGAATTGTTTTATAATTTTTTAGATTTTAAATCGACATATTTATATCACATAATCGACAAACAGTACATAGCTTGAAATAAATATCTCATGTTTATCAAATAAATATCTCGTGTTATACAGACACTACTCATTACGTTGATATATTTTTTGTTTTCAATAAAGAAAAGAAAAAAAATTAAGTTCACTAAAATCGATTTATTGTAAAATAAAAAACCTTTTCAACGTATTTGTTTTGCATTTATTGAATTGTGTCGTGTTTTGTCGACATACATATATCGATTTATAGATATATATTATAACAACTCGAGTTGTTTTAAATGGAGAAATTCAATATAACCCAACAAGACGAGGCACGAATACGCTTCCGTATCTTTCTAATACTGTAAAGATAACTTAAATCGTATAAAAATTGACAATGTTATACGTCGCTTTATATATACATGTGAAATCGTACTTTTTTAGCTTTATTTAGACCTAAAAAATGAATAAAATCCGTCTATAAAATCCCTGTCACACTAGGGCCGCGTTCTCACGGCGATCCCACGGCGTCCAAGAAAAATGCAGAACGCCGAGGTGCGCGCAGTACGATCGCAAGCATCGCCGCAGCAACGCAGTGGCATCGCCAGTAGACGCATTGGGATCGCATAGAACGCCAAGCGACGGCGCGCACTTTGAGCATGCACAAAACAAACGCCGTCGCTCGGCGTTCTGATAAGAGCGCAGTGGGGTCGCTGTAAGGTCGCCATAGCAGCGCAGTAAGGTCTCCTACAACGCCACAGGAGCTCCGCGGGCGCGCACTGAGGTCGCAGTGCGAACGCTGTGGTTGTCGGTGGCGCTTGCACGGAGATTGTACGGCGTTCTCTGAGATGTCACTGCGTCTCTACCGCGCTTATACGGCGCGTCTACGGCGCTTATACGGAGTGTTATTTATTTTACTGCGCTCTTACAACGACTGTACGGAGCTGTCACGGCGATCATTGCGCTCCCAAGGCGCAACTACCGCGTCCATCGGCGTTTGCATGACAAAAACGAACAAAATAGTATAAATGAATTATAGGTAGTGCAAACGAACGTCTTCAACACGCCGTCAGCGCAGTGTGAGCGCCGTGAAAACGCAGTGCACGCAGTGGAAGCGCCGTGAGAGCGCAGACAATCGCCAACAAGAACTCCGTAGGAACGCGATAGAACGCCATGGGAGCTCCGTAGCAACGCCTTGGTCGCTGTGAGATCGCCGTGACATCTCCATCTTCACGAAAAATATCAGATTTTTCTTGCGATCTCACGGCGTTCTGGAAAATTGAACAACGCCGTGCCAACGCAGTGGAAACGCGCTATAGTGTGACAGGGCAAATGACAAAGTTGTATGCGTTGTCCTGTGGGTTTCCGTGGTCCTCACGTAAATGACAGAAACTATCCGCATAACCAAAAATCTATTTTTTGATATCTTAAGTCGTTATTTGAATGGCACGTTGAAGCGTTATCGCGACTTTTTATTAATTGTTGAGATATTTTATCATGCTTTTTATTTTTATATTCGTGAAATTATTTCGCCTTAAAAGAGATATTATCACGAAAAGTCACAATAAAATGACCATAAAGTCACGATAATTTATGTCAACTTAAATTAAGTGCATGGCAGCCACATGCCACCATATGATCATGATAGTTCTGGTTTCGCGATAAATAATGTTATTGAGTTAACTATAAATATTTACGCGATATTAACGTGAATTTTCTGATAAATAGTCATAATTATTACGAAAACAAAATTTCAAATGTTTAAGATAATTCTTACCGCGTTAACTATTGTACTAACGTGATGGCAGAGGAGGGCAGTATCGCAGCAAGTTTTGTTAGATAAAATTGTTGAAAATTAAAGAGAAAAAGTAACATTATCGCGAAAAATGCACGATAAATTATCTAGCTATCTCGTGGCAGAAATATGCCACCATATACCACCCTACGACCCGGAAGTACTTCCTGACTGGTCTGACACCGTAAGTGGTGCACAGAAAAACGCTGAAAGGAGTACAACGGAGAGGTGTTTGCGATGAATAGAGATCGCGTGGAGGAAATGTTTGTAAAGCAGTGTAAATAAACAAACGTGAATTGTAGTCGCTCTTTATTTAAAGATAAATAAGTTTGAAAATAGTACAAAATGCAAATAATAATCACTACAGCACAAAACATACGGAATTACCTGACCAAAGAAGCATAAGCTACATTTGAAATCACTTCTGTTTATAAACCATTTCTCCGTTTCAGTGGGATTCACTCACCTTTTTCAACGTTACAAATAATTAACACAATGTAAGTATCATCAATCTTGCTGTATTGATAATCCTAAAACAAATGTTTCACGACGTTAAAGAACTACTATCTTTCTTCTTTATTTTGACATTGTCGAAATTCTCCCCTTTTTTCCAATTCACGTCAAATTTTCTCACTCTAAAGGGCCCCAACCCCTTTCCTCCCAAAGTAAAAAAACACAATGACTTGCTACATTGAATTTAGAGCCATTTAATTCACAGTGTTTACCTTTGTTCACTAGACCTGTGCATCAACTGGATTCGATATTGCGATATATATATACACAGTGAGTTGATACATATATAGCCTTGTTACTTGCAGACGAGTAAATATATGAAACAGACGTGTATATATAAGAAGCAGACGAGGACATATACGAATGAGACGAGATATATATACATGTATATATATCTTTTATTTCACTCAATCCATTACATAAATATCAACATGAGGTTACACAACATACTTATATACAAACATGCTTCAGTAGGAATGCAAATGAACATTACAAAACATAATTATGCAGTTCGTCGTCAAAGACATTGACCTTGGACAATATTCACTTCTTAATTGCTACCTTTAAATACACACAGGTGAACGCTTTGATGGCGAGAGTTGTGGGATTTATTAACATAGTCACTTACGCTAATACGTATTATATGATGTAATATCATCTTTAAACTTTTTGTTTTTGCTTCCCTTAACTGAAGGGAGAGTTAAGCTACTTAAAGTAATAATAGACAATAAAGTAATTATTTACTTAGGTTTCTTAAAATTATAATGTGTTTACTATTCATTAATTGTTCACACTTATAAACATTTGGTCTTGCATAATACGATGGTTTTAGATACTGTTTTCGTATTTCTTTGAAGCAACTGCAGTTGAAAAGGTTATGAAATTCGTCTCCTATTTCTGAGGAATATAGTGGACACACTCTTTGAATTATTCCATCGACCATTTTCAACTGGTAACTTGCTGTTTCTTGTCCTAAATTTTATCAAACATTTCCTTTCTTTTTCTGATAATGAAAAAAAAGGTAATTTTTAACCAAAAGGACGTTTTAAATATTCTATAATTATAAGCACTTCTAGAATTTGTAATGTTTCGTACCATGAATTTATAAATACATTTTTGAGTTTCTGTTTACATGCGGCTATGAGCCATTTAGGATTTGGGTATGATTGTGTGTTCCAGATTCCAATAAACCCACACTCAAGATGTGCTTAAGCTTCTTTATCCATTGGAATTTCGCACTGGAACCGGCGTTTGGGCTTAACCTGTAATGACTACACATTATATCATACATATGTGTAGATAGCTTGTTTGATTCAGCATCTGTAAGTTTTGTCGAGAAATACATCATTCTAGCATATACATCACATTTAATAGGATAAACACCAGTTTCGCCATATACCATACAATTTGGCGTGCAGCCTTTCATATTTAAGATATATTTCAAGAACTGAAGTTGTACTCTTTCTATAACATCTAGATTACCGAAACACCATACCTCACAGCCATACACAAGTATAGGTTGTATAAGTTTGTTACAAAACTCAATCTGCATATCAATTGGTAAAAGTAAGTGTTTTACTCTTTTTAACAAGCTAAACATTGCTCTAATTGCTTGGTTTGCAACATGATTTTTGGTACTAATAAATTATCCTCTTTTACTGAAAAATATACCTAGGTATTTATATTCAGATACAGTTTCAATAATGTCTTTATTCATTTTATCAATTTTATCGTTTTTTTTTGGTTTTCTTTAGAGAAAACTACAATTTGAATCTTTTTTGTATTAATGGTCAGTTTCCATTTTTTACAATACAGTTCGAAAGCATTTAATGAACTCTGTAATTGGTCAGCAGAGTCTGCAAATAAGACGGTATCGTCCGCATACAACAATACGAATAGTTTGAAAAAGCATCTTAGATTTTCGTCGTTTATGTGATTTTCACATTGGATACCTTGGGCAGTTTGACTTATATAAACTTCTAGATCGTTTAAGAATAATGAGAACAGGACATGCGAGAGGTTTTCACCCTTACGAACTCCAATATTACAGCAGATAAAATCTGATTGAATAGTATAGACAAATATACATGATTTAATATTACTATACATGTTCTAATACTGTTTAAATATTTGCCGTTTAAATTATTGTTTATACGCTTATGCCAGACACCACTTCTCCATATTGTATCGAAGGCCCTTTTTAAATCAATAAAAGCACAGAACAGCTTTTTATGAGAGTTATTTACCAATTGTATGAGAGTATGTAAAATAAATTTATTATCCGCCGTCGAGCAGTCATTTCTGATTCCCGCTTCACATGTACATGGTCTTATAATATATATTCGGCAAATGTTTGAAGTCTATTGTTTATAACAGCAGTGAACAGTTTACCTAGACAACTCAAAGGGGTTATCGGCCGATAATTCTCCGGATTACTGATATACGCTTTTTGTTTAAATATAGGTTTAATCATGCCGATTGTCCAACATTCGTGTATTAATCCTGTATCAAATATCATGTTAAAAAGTTTAATATAGACTGGCATCATTAAATAAAGGGTTAATTGTATATGCTCGTTGACAATTTGATCAATACCGCAGGATTTGTTGTTTAGAAGCGACTTACATGCCTCCTCTAGTTCGTTATTAGTTATAATACTCATTTTGCATAACATTGGGGTCCTCTTGGATGTGTTCGTCGTTTGATACATTTCCAACGTAATTTATATTTTTGAAAAAAATCATGCAATGCTTTTACAGAGGTGCCTACATCATTATCTTTTTTACCATTAATATATCTCCAATATTTTCTTGGATATTCTATATCTCACATTTTTACGCCTGTGAATTTTTTATACTGTTAATAATAATAATAATAATAATAATAATAAATTCTTTATTTAATTAAAGAAGGTTAACACATTATGACATACTATCAAGATATACACATCATATTTTCAATGCGGCCTTCTGTATATAAACATTTAGTGTTTTTTAACAAATACACTATCAACAAAAGCATTCAATCTTCGACAAACACTCAGTTATATTTGAATATAGAAGAAATCATAGAAGTCGTACATAATGTACATATATATATCCAAGCAAAAAATAAAAAATTAATAATAAAAATAATAATATCATTCATGTTAATGTGCATTTTGCAATAAACATTTGATAATTATATTTAAATGACTGGATAGTAGGAAGAGAACGTATGTCGACCGGTATATTGTTTCAAACGTGTCGACCAAAGTCGCTAAAGGTGTCTTTCATGTATTTAGCTTGCGGTTTTTGTGTAACAAGATCATTTCATGTAGCTGATCTTAGATTATACCTTTTATTACATGAGAATGTCAAAAGTTGTGATATGTAATTAGGAGCTAGGTTGTTTATTGATTTATATATCAACACACAAGTATGATAATGACATCTGTTATGAAAAGAAAGCCACTGAAGTTCAATGAACATATCCTTAGAACTAGTTCGAAAAGGTTTGTTTAATATTATTCTAGCTGCTCTTTTTTGAATTTTATGTATTTTATCTTCTATTTTTTTGCTTTTACCCCATACAGTACAGCAATAATTAAATGTAGACATGATGTAGGCATTATAAAACATAATTTTCATATCATATGTTAAATAGTAAGATATACGTTTCAATAAGGCAATTTTAGAATTGAGTTTGGAACACATTTTGGCTATTTGTACATTCCAAGACAAAGTTCTGTCAACATAAACTCCCAGGACCTTTCGAACTGCGAAATTTTCAATACATAAACTATCAACAGTTAATTTCAATATATCCACATGTTTGAGCTTGTGGTTTGTTCCTATGACCATGCATTTAGTTTTCGCTGGATGTAATGGCATATTATTCAAAATACACCACTTATTTATCATATTAAATATATTAAGCAGACGAGTAAATATAAGAACCAGACGACTAAATATAAGAACCAGGCGAGTAAATATAAGAACAGGGCGAGTAAATATAAGAACAAGGCGAGTAAATATAAGAACCAGATGACTAAATATAAGAAAAGGCGAGTAAATATAAAAACCAGACGACTAAATATAAGAAGCAGACGAGTAAATATATTAAGCAGACGAGTAAATATAAGAACCAGACGACTAAATATAAGAACAAGGAGAGTAAATATATGAGAACCAGACGACTAAATATAAGAAGCAGACGAGTAAATATAAGAACCAGACCACTAAATATATTAAGCAGACGAGTAAATATAAGAACCAGACGACTCAGTATAAGAACAATTCGAGTAAATATAAGAACCAGGCGACTAAATATAAGAACCAGACGAGAAATATTATAACCATACGACTAAATATAAGAACCAGACGACTAAATATATGAAGCAGACGAGTAAATATAAGAACCAGACGACTAAATATAAGAAGCAGACGAGTAAATATATTAAGCAGACGAGTAAATATAAAAAACAGACGAATAAATATATATTAAGCAGACGAGTAAATATAAGAACCAGACGACTAAATATAAGAATCAGACGACTAAATATAAGAACCAGACGACTAAATATAAGAAAAGGCGAGAACATATAAGAACCAGACGACTAAATATAAGAACAATGCGAGTAAATATAAGAACCAGACGACTAAATATAAGAAGCAGACGAGTAAATATAAGAACCAGACGATTAAATATATTAAGCAGACGAGTAAATATAAGAACCAGACGACTAAATATAAGAACAAGGCGAGTAAATATAAGAACCAGACGACTAAATATAAGAACCAGACGAGTAAATATTAGAACCAGACGACTAAATATAAAAACCAGACGACTAAATATATGAAGCAGACGAGTAAATATGAGAACCAGACGACTAAATATAAGAAGCAGACGAGTAAATATAAGAACCAGACGACTAAATATATTAAGCGGACGAGAAAATATATTAGGCAGACGAGTAAATATAAAAAGCAGACGAGTAAATATAAGAAGCAGACGAGTATACTAATATAAAAAGAAGACGAATAAATAACGAAGCAGATGAGTAAATATATGAATTTATAAAGCAGACTTGAGTGCATATGTTAAGCACGAGTAAATAAATGAAGCAGAAGAATAAATATAAGAATCAAACGGTAACAATATCAAGCAGACGAGTAAATTTATGAAGAGACTAGTAAATATAAAAAGCAGGCGAGTAAATATAAAAAGCAGGCGAGTAAATATAAAAGACAGATGAGTAAAAATAAAAAGCGGACGAGTAAATATCAGGAGCAGACGAGTAAATATGAGTAGCAGACGAGTAAATAGATGAAGCAGACGAGTAAATAGATGAAGCAGACGAGTAAATATATGCGATTCTTTATGGCGGTAGGTGTACAATACTGGTTCTACCCAGGAAAAGTGGGTGGTCTACCTCCACCAAAAAAATCGACCGTCATTTAATTATAACCTTACATGTTAGGCTGTAAGCTAGTAGGAGAAACCCTCCCCCTCCCCCAGGGGGAATTTTGTACACCCTATTTTTTTCTGAAAGTCCATTATGTGTAGAGCATTTTGGAAATTGTTACCTATTTCTCATTATGTGTAGAGCATTTTCGAACATGTGTGCCATCTGAGCGTTGGGGCTTTATTGTGTTACAGGGTGTAGAATACGTTACCTATAAAATAATAATTAATTTTACTGCATTTTGAAGACTAAAAATGTATGGAAGAAAGGGTTTGCGTTTTAAATTGTCTTCATTATTCAGTTTTTTTATAATACAAACTTTCGTTTCACTTACTTTTTATACCTTGTATACCTGCGTTTCTAACTCTACGATACCGTAATTTACGTTACCTTGTTTTATTAAGTTGTTTAACATAAGACATTAAGAACATTAATGATGTTACATCCGAAAATTATTACAAACCTTACAGATATCACAGACATGCGTTCCCATGCTGTTAATAATATTTGGTTCTCGTAATGTCCGTTACATTGTGTGTTTCTAAATCATTTTCTATTTTCTGCATGTTAAAAGAAATAATAGAACAAATCATCCAATAAACTATTAAACTATTAAAGTTTTATTGCAGCATTCCTTTAAACTTAATTGATTGTAACAACTCATTTTAAATATTATTTATGCTTTTTAAACTACAAATTTTCGTTTCACGGGATATTTATACCTTTGATACCTGCGTTATTAAGTCTACGTTACCGTTATTTATGTTACCTTGTTGAATGAATGAGTTTGGTTTAAGAAATTAAGAACATAAATATTTTATATTCGGAAATTATTTCAAACATCTTAGTTGTAATAGATATACGTATCCATGATACGAATAATGTTTGGTTCTTGTATTGTCCGTTACATTGTGGTTTTTTTAAAAAATTAATAATAATCTTCCGTGTGTTATCAGAAATCTAGAAAATTCAGCTAATTAGCTTATACAGATGTTAATACAACATTCCTCTACATCATCGATGGTATCAACAAAGTTTGAACAGACATGAAATTATGTCAGTGTTAATATGTGTTACCTCATGTATTTAACGTTACGTACGTTACCAATTAAGTGTACATCCTTTTATTTAAATACCACATCTAAGTATCAAATAAAAACATGGATATATATCTTTATTTTCCTTTTTATACTGTTTATACATAGGAAAACATTGAATGAAAAATGAAGTTTGTATATAATTTACACGACTCTTCCGTACTTTTTACGTTACCGAATTCAAAGAAAAATAGCAGATTGTATGCACAATTTTAACTGCTAATATATTCATATATTAATCAAATGTAACACAAAAAGCAATTTTAACATATTCACAAAATGAATTGAACTTGACTTACGTTACTAACAAATACAAATGTATAGCTCTATGAGATAGCATGCATTTTCATGGAAATATATTACATCATTTGAGCTCATAATTCCTCTATACATTGTCATCACCTTCTTCAAACTCAATATCAATCAGTTTGTTGGCTTCCATATCTTCCCGCCGATTATTGCTTCCTTCTTCAGTGTCAGGCTCTTTGAACATGATGTCAACCAACTATTGTGATGCAATATCACCAATAGTCCAGTCAAATTCAATAACTTTATCTTCTCTTATCTTCTCTCATTTGTTTCTGCGCCTGGTAGATCTGGTTAATGTTGGTCAGTATGGTGCCATAAAACACTTGAACGTGTGTATGTTCAAATGCATGATTATAGAAAATTGACACGGCGACAAAAAGCTCTAGTTGTGTCCTTTGAATGTTCGCGAAAACGTATTTGACATCCGTGTAAAGAGGTTTGCCATATAGGCGGCACACTATCCTCTCCGTGATCTTATTATTTTTTTGGAAGATCATCCGAACATTCATGCTGCTGTTTGAGCAATCCAACTTTACACAATTTCTCTTTGCTTTTTAATCGTCTTAAATGGGACAACCTTTCCTCTCCCTACAAAGCCACTGGTTGTAACACAGCTTGTAAGGCAATGTAGTGTGAGTAGTAAAGAGCAAATGTCAGACCCATTAACCTCTACAATTTGTTTCACATTCAACATCTTCTTTTTTAATCATCCCAGTGCCAAACATGACATACGGTTGTATTACTGAAACAAATTTTGAAAGCAAGATCAGTAAGAACACATCACGATTGTTTCGGATGTTGATGACGATTGATAGGAATATGTTCAGTCGGATGTCTGCTTCCTCCTTTGATGAAAACAGATCTTCCTGATCATCAGCAATGCCATATATCTGCAATGGTAAGCTGGGGACATTTATTCCTAGACAAGGTAGGTTTCATGGCCTTGGAGGTTTGGTGCATATCTGTCTGTTTTTCACTGGCCGCAAATGAGATTAATGATTTGTGTCGTATTGTCGTGATTACGCATGTAACTCTTCAAATCGCAATAGGTCTTCGTTTTCGGCCCTGACAACAGGAAAGTTGGAATTTCATCTCGCCTCTTGCTCTCAAACTACTTGATAGATCTAGGAACGCAAGTGTCTGCCACAAAGTCGACTCAATGTGCTTTGGTAAGTATGTCAAACACCAGCTCTGCCAAATCGTCAAACGTCCCAGGAACTGAAGGCTGACTGTGAGGTGTTGCATTAGCTTCACACACATACACATATTCAGTAGGTTGCTGTGTAACTGGCTCAACTGATACGTCTAAGCAGTAGAGCAATTTGGCTTTGTCAGTTCTAACTGAATTACCATCAGCTGTTGCAAGTGACCATGGTATATGAGCCTAGAGGATATGATAGCTTCAACTTAAGATCTGTCTGATACCTGATCAATAAGGGAACCAATTGACAAAATATAGTGTGTTTTAGATCGGGTCGGCGTGTCAATTAACAAGTCATTGACAAATATGTCATGGTCTTCTCAGTCTGATGCTGTAATAGATCATCAGCAAAATCTCTCTATACTGTAATACCAGACGATCGGAGGTGTAGCTCATAGTCATTGATATCAACTCGGAATTCCGTGACTGTTCTCAAGTCTCTTATTGTTCTTTGTTAGGGATGGATGCAGTTCTTTGCGCGTAGAAATAACTTTTGATGCCATATTTGCCATCTCTGGAAACTGGCCTCTAGCAGCTTTTCTCTACGTTGACGTGTAATGTACCAGTTGTTTTACCTGTATGATGCATACTTTCTTCGGAATCCAATGATGTTACCCTGAAAAATTGTATGTTGATTGATAGTTTTTGAATAGTTATGTGACTTGTGGAAGAGGGACACTGAATCTCCTGTTTTGGAGTAGTTCATTTGACCCAGGGATGGGTTGTGTCAAGAGTCAGGGTGTCATTAAATATACTGGAATGTGTCTGGCGTAGTTCCAATGATCATACTCGAAGAACATTAGACATAGGCGGTAGGGTGAAATATATGCATGTCAAGGTCATTTTCCTTTGTGGCTGTCTTTGATAAGAGTTAATATTATTAGTATTGTGTCCAAAGTCTAGTAATCAGAATAAGGCAAGACTAACTTACATTGGATGGGGACAAATTATGATTATTCTTTGGGATTTGTCCCAAAAGCAGGATACAGTGTAACAAAGGGAATATGCCATAACTAGTTAAAACAAAAACATTTTCAATAAAGGATAAGCTTTAATAATTACTGGTTTTTTTCTGATTTATGAACCATTTTAAAATAGTTATTTATTTGTATATTTATTTTATTTTTAGACATTATATTTCTTTATTTACTTATACTAATGAATCACATAACATTAAAAAAAATATCATAGTTAAAAGTAAAATACTAGCACCTTTATTTCTGGAAACTTCCAAATGGTAACGTAATTTGTGTGTTTATTTTACATATCGTAACTCTCTCTCAAAACATGATAATGGTAACGTATTTCAAATGGATGTCACGCCCTTATGTCCCCACTCTCATTTGGCAAACATACTTTATTTTGTAGCAAATGCATACTGAGTACCCTTTCGGGAAAATGTATCCTTCAAAATTCCCCCAGAGTGGGGATGGCGTCTTTTGGTTACTTACGGTCTAGTTATTATTAAAAGTATTTATGAGTTTTTGATAACGAACAGGGTGTAACGTAAACTACAGTATATATTCATATTTTCATTATGTTGAAAAGGCTGTCTAAATTAAACAATTCATAAATAACATAAATATAGGTAGTATTTGTTGTTCATATGCACATGTTTTACTCATATTCAACGTTATTGAAAGTGTTTTGAAATTGTTATGGTAACGTAATTTTCACGTGTGTTACACACAAACGTCCCAAAGTTCAGATGGCACACATGTCTCATCATTTTGGAGTTTATTGTATGTTCTTTCAGAAAAGCATACCCTACAAAATTCCCCCTGCTGGGGGAGTGGAGTCTACAGCCAGCTCAAGGAATATGTGTTGAAAACGACGTAAAACGCCATACAAACTTTAACAACAATTAGCATTATTTCACTAGTGCGCAGGGTAGGTAATCTATGATGAACCAACTCTAATAAAACAATCTGGATTATCTCTCTTAGATGGTTGACGTAGTGTGTATTTTTGGTACACACGCACCTGATTGATTAACGCGAATACGAAATGCCTGACATTTGTTTTCATGGCTGGCAAAGGTTCGAACTACATTTGTCCACAGGTCTCCTTCGATTCGTTTGCAGTTCCAAAGCAGAACATACAAAGCTACTGAGTGGAGATGTGCATATTTTCGTCGCGTTCTGGTTCGATGATTTTTCATGGAGTTATGGCCCTTTACATTTTTTTATAGAAAATTCTTTTCCGTGCTACTTCTAAATCAAGGCCCATAACTCTGATAATGGTCCAATCTGGATGGTTCTCGAACTTGTCCGAGCTTTCATTGATATTAACAATCTGGTAAAGTTTCGTAAAGATCTGACGAAAGATGAAGCTCCTCATTTATAGGCAAACATGCAAACTTCCGCAAAATGTAATTTCATTGCACCAATATTACCATGGATGAGTAAGCTGTTGATAGCATATTTCTAGATCAGTACATTTGAAATATAAGACCTTCTGTGCCAGGTAAACAAGTAAAAAGTGTAAACACGCCCAGAATTGTAAATGCCATTTTGGGCTTGTTTATTTCGGGCTTGGTTACGTGACACAGAATGTAAATATAATTATTTCAAATATATCACATGTTTTAACCTGGCTCAAAATAAATTTTAAGACTGATTTATATCTAAGAAAGTGTAACCTTCCTATAAATGTAAATCAACCAATCGCGGTTAAATGCTGTTTACCGTGTGAATGCGGCGTGATGTTAGTCGTATCTGCACTTAATTGTTTTATTTTTTAAAATCGCAATTTGATGTTTACTGTCTTGCACAACCGATTTTATCTTGTTTTATAAAGAGACATTTATAAAGAAAAAAGTAGTTCAGGCTTTGATTATTTAATGAAATCACTTTAGTTATTTTATTTGTTATGAATTGTACTAATATTTCAATAGCAATGCGTTTAGATAAAAAAGGCGGTATAACTATATGTGTATTATTACTTGAAATTAATACAACAAAACCTAAACATTTGTTATAAACAATAATTAAATTTAATTGAACAAGCTTAGCTTATGTAAAATGGAAGCACATAAGTGTGGTTTTGCTTTTTTTTTTTTTTTTTTATAAACATCCATAATTTTTCCAGATGATGGTCTCAGTCTAAGCCATTTACATCAATCTTTTCTTGGGGGTCTTTGGGTCCAACCCAAATTTAAAAAATAGTGATATTTTCTATTCAAACGTGCCTAAACATAACGAATGAGCCTAAACATTGCCTCTAAATAACAAGGAAAGTCATTTGTATGTACTATCACAGGTTACGCCCCATTTTTAATTTAAGCAGTTTACTTCCGAATCCATTCAAAATCTACTTCGAATTTAACTAAACATTGCCTCTAAATAACAAAAAAATCATTTTGCACAGTTGTATGTACTATCGCAGGTTACGCACCATTTTTAATTTAATTAAGCAGTTTACTTCCGGATCCATTCAAAATCTACGGCGAATTTAACTTGTTAACATGAGCATCATGGTACTAACACCTTTTATTACATTTCTATGCGTGAAAGATCCGTATTTCTCAGTGCAAGAATATTAATAATCGCTTAATATTAATAACTAACTCAGAACACAATAATAACTAACGTTGCTAACTCAGAACACAATAATAACTAACGTTGCGACGTTGACGTCGACGTCATCCGCCGATAACGTTCAATAAAGCAAATATTTGTTTGAAAAACGTAATTTAAAATGTAATAAATAGATTATTTAACTGCTGGGGTCGATTATTGGCCAATCCTTCACTTGATGGTAGACGTGCTTTGTTTTTCACTCACTCAAGTGCGCTCGTTCGTGAAAAGAACCACACGTCTACCACTCGTGAAGGATTTCCCTATAATCGATCCCAGCAGTTAAATAATCTCTATTTATTACATTTTCATCGGGGAAAGATTGGGATATCTCAGTGAAAGAATATTCATAATCGCTAAATATTATTAACTAACTCTGCATAGTGGTCATATTTATCACTGGTAGTAATATCCCGATTTCTTCTGCAATGAAGGCTGGTGTCCCTATATAATACCATTAACAGTTTAACTTTAAGGATCATCAATATAGTACATAGGTGTAACAACGCTAGAGGTAACAACCGCCGCTAAATGTAACAATTGCAACGCTTAAGGTAACAACCCCTGCTAAAAGGTAACAATCACCTCTTCCGCTAAAGGTAATACGACTAACGCTAAAGGTAACAACTTTTTTCAACATCTAAAGTTTCAATAAAAATTTAGTAAATGGGTTATTTTTAGTTACTGTGGCACATGTGGCGTAACTGTTACCTTTAGCTTTGTTACAATAGGTAAGGCCATAATTAAAATTATGTTTGTTTTCCCGGTCAAAAAAAAAACGGCCAGACTACAAAAATAAATTTCAGTAAAAAAAATAATATATAATTATAATATATTTATATAAAATCATCTTTAATAAGTCCAAACCAACGGTTAAACTTTAAACAGCATTCAAAAAATAATCTGACATACATGGAAGAAAACAAAAAAAGAATTTCCTTACCTACCTACACCTCTAAAAAATCTAAGATCGGGTTTGAGCAAACTACGATATTTTTTAAAGAAACTAACCCGCAAAATAACGGCAAAATTACACGACAAAACCGTTTATCAAAATGCTATCAAGGTGTTTAGGTGTAATAATGTGTATGTGCCGATTAACAGTAGAAGATTTTCTAATTATACAGGAAAACCACTGCTGGTGTTTCTCAGGATGATCCCGGACGAGACCCCAACTATAACAGGTGGTGTAACCAATGAGCTATCGAGGACATACGATTAGGAATCGATTATTCACCATTTACCTGTACCCGGTTACATATATATGATAAGTGGGGGGAAGGGGGCGGTGAGCGTGATAGAACTGGTCAGGTCAGAACATTGCTTTTGATTCGATCCGGTTTGGGATCAATCTCCCGACGCATGGATCACCAGCTGTCATGAAGCAGTGTCAGCTGAAAGTTACATTTTTACTTTTTTGTTTTACGGGTTCATGTGTACGTATCTTCAGCATCGCTTATTGATAACATGCATACCTCTTATGTAAGATAAATATAGAGTATGGTCTCGTTTGATTTAAACATCGAGATTGGCGTAGCATGTCCATTTCAGCTGTTTGCCATACTATAACTTCCAGTAAATGGTAGTTAGAGTACACCATTTATTCTGACAGATGTTATTTTCACTAGTCTGTTGACATCTGATATGATTTTTTTAAAGAATTTTAGTTATAAAACTAAAATATTTGTTTAGGGGCATTTGTGGGTGTCACATTTTAATTATTTGCTTTTTTTTTTACTGAGTACACGCAATTTGTTCTTAAATTAATAATAACAGCGGTAATTCGGTGACACATTGTAAGGTTTTATAGTGTACCGTCTCTTATAACTCAGTATAGAGTGTCAATGTACTGATATATGCCAATTTGTTTAAAGGGACACAGGGCAATCTTGATTTTTTTAAAAACACCTACATAACTTTTTTTAATATAATATCTTTATTTTCAACATTCTTTTCATAAATGGTTTGTATAAACACTCCTACATAACTTGCATTTGTTCAATCATCAAAAATAAAGGTATTAATGTAATACTTGATATAAAACCCAAGATTGTCATGTGGGACATATTTAATATGTTTAAATATATTTATTGCACCTCGCACAAAATCCTAGGAATTTCATTGGATTAAAGCGGTCACATGGTGACCTTCTATTATTCTATTGTGGGTCAGTAGATTCCATAGAGGCTCACTAAAACAATATGGACTACAGAACCGATTCAAAGTTGAAATCATTTGCAAATAATTATTTACGGTGTTAGTAACAAACATAATAAGTAAATAATACTGTTTTTAAAATGTACCGGTTATGACGTCAAATTGCACGAACGTCTCAATGACGTTGACGCTCCATTAAAATGGGTTAAATATCGGTGTTTGCCTTAAAATGGTGCTCGATGCAATAAATCAGTTATTGGGTTTGTTACTGACCTCTTACAGAAATATGTGGGGTTAGTCAGAAATATAGAGTGACTCGGCTATTGCCTCGCCCCCTATAATTCTTACAGACCCCACATATTTCCTGATTCATAACCACACAAGAAAAGTTGTAAAATTTCTTGTTAAAGCTTATCTGTTTAGAAGAAGTGTGTTATATATAACTCGTAACTGTAAACATGTGATGCAATTATTGAACTGAACTGACACTATTTATCGCAATATATATAATATGTATGAATGAACCCTTTAACTTTAATTGTATTGTGAGCTCATAACAGTATTTTCTATTATGTTTAACCATGTTGACTACTTGTAAATTATATTATAAGGTGACTTATATGTCCGGGTTGTTTCTATATGCATTTGTAAGTAAGTAAGTAAGTAATAGTAAGTAAATAGTTCATTAAAGTGACATGTGCATATACAATTCAAAATCAAACATATATGAAATGACTGAAAATTAAGCACCCGGCCCAACGGACCTATAAGGCATTATCTATAAATAATAATATTAAGTAAATCACATGATATGAATATCAATTGTTAAATAAACTGAATAAAGCAATAATAAATAGTTCAGTGGATATTAAATATGATTGCACATTTATAGCAATGACATTATACTTGTTAATACAATAAGTTATGTATGTTTACTTCCTTATTTCTTTATTTATTACTTAGATCTACGATCGTCTGAATTAATAAATCAATCCGTTCTTTCCTACCCTCTATATAGCTGACTTTATTTATTATCATTAATATTTTTAAATTCTATTGTGAAATTCTCACCACGAGTCCTGCGTGACTCCTCCTTTCTCATACATCATATATTTCGATCTGAGAAATAAAAGTTATTGTTGTTGTTGTTGTTGTTGTTGTGTAACAATATAAGTTGAGCTTCAAATAAGTTTGCAACTTTCCTCTGAAGAATAAGCAGAATAAAGTTAAGTTTCCCGTTCTTATCAAAAGTTAAAAAGTCTCTGTTATGTAGAGTTGTATTACATATAGTGTTTCTTATAACATTATAAAAAGAACAGTCTAGTAAGAAATAGTGTTCAATTTGTATTATATGTTTGTTATTTCCTTATACACATGTCACTATAATAAAATATTTACTTACTTACTTACTTACTTATTTCTGTAGGGGGTCAGTAACAAACCCAATAACTAATAGTATGCTGCACATTGATGAGAAACAACTCAAAAATAAAACTAACTGTATTATAATTTAGTTTTTAAATTACGACCCCAAATTGTTTTGATATACAAATTACAATTATAAATCTATTTTAACAGTATTAAAACATGTATGGTGGCATGTCTGTAAATTAAATTAGCTTAGTCACTTAATTAAGCTATCACGTTCACTCATAATATACGCTTGGATATGCATGACCATCAGCAGTCATTGTCCCATGAGATTAGATCTCGAGTCGATGACCGTTGGCTTGAGATGTCTCCGGGGTTTTTTTTACGTTATAGACACTATTATGGTAAAAGGCAAAATTTTATTCTAAAAGGTTGTTACGGTCATTGCTCGTGAGATGATATATTTACCGATTTGTCATTAATAACATCAATAACGCAGTTCATAAGTCAATGTATAATGTGTTGTCTATAAAAAAAAAAGATATGGAGCACTTTAAGCTAGTACAAAGCCGATGGCGCACTTTCTCAAACACTCAGTTTTACCTTCGCGATGTCCTGAGGGTGGTGGAAGGATGAAAAACAGTAGATTTAAAAATCGAACTGGAAAGGTAACATTGGAGGACGACAGTCAACCACAAACACACACAGAAACAAACAAATGCTATATAGATGAATAAAAGGCATCACAAACATAAATGGGTTGACAATAGTGCTACCGCCTAGAACGGTCAGAGGCAAAAAAAGCCGAAGGGGGTTTAAAACAGACTAACATAAAGTACTCGACAGAACTCTCAACCACCTCTGATTTTAGTGTTTATCCTACTTTTCTTAACCAATCAGTCGGCTCAGAATTTCAAATATTGGCTACATATATTCATGAAAAATTTACTTCAACCACTCCCCACAGGTTAGAGCGGCGCTACGCTTCCCCTTCCGGTTTCTTAATGACGAAGAGTTCTCTTCATACCTTATACCCATGACATGGTTAGATAATGTCCTGTGTATACGCCCGCAGAGCACTATCATGTCGTGGCATTCGTGGCGTCGTCCGTCCGTCAGTCCATATGTTTAAATGACAGTTGAATTTGCCTAATAATTTTAAACGTATAAGGTCTTCAACAATGCAACTGTGTACAATAAAACATCTGAAAAAGGCCCATAACTTTACCTTTTTGAATTATTTTCCTGAGACAAGGGTTCAACATGAAACTTAACATTGCCTTCTACATGTGATTATTGTGTAATAACATTTACAGTTTTAGGTCTACAACAATGAAACTTGGTACGTACATGTCTTCAGAATGATCCAATAATTACACCTGTAAAGGCCCATTACTCTCTGATTCATACTTATTGAATTATTGCCCTTCTAACAAGGTTTGCACGGGGACTTAAAATTGCCTTTTTCAAGTGATTATGGCAAAAAACTTTCAAAGAATTAAGGTATACAATAAAACATTTTTGAGTGTCTCTAAGATAGTTCTTTAAAAAAAGTTAGGTTTTATCATCCATTCCGATATAGGAAAAGGGGTTGTAGGCCAAAAGGCTATAATGGAGGCCTATGGGAAATGCAATAGTGGTATATGACCATTAGGTATACAACAATCTAGCTTGTACACTTCTTCAGCAAGATCTAATAAATATAATTTTAAATTAAACATCTGAAAAAAAAAGTTTAACTCTCTGAATCAATATGTTTCTTCCTTCTTATTACCATTTTAATAAATGTATAGCCTGTAACTTAACCTCACCTCTTTTTAGTTATCAGTGCTAAGGCGGTTTTGAAATTTAAAAACAAATACTATAATTTACTCACAAAATAAACATCTCATAACTCTAAAATGAATACGTTTCAGTTGTTTTCCTTAGAAAAAAGGTTTAACCTGGAACTTAACCTCCAAACAAATGAAATACACCATCTGTCCACGATTTTACATTATTCTATGTTGCTTACCAATATACTAATAATGGACGAGGTAGGTTAGTTTAATTTTATTGTTTATTTAATTGAATTGAATTGAATGTTTTTTAACGGCTCATCAACACAGTATAGGTTATTTAAGCCTGATCATGTGAACAGCATGTTATAATACAGAAAATAAAACATTTAAAAATGCACAATACCAATTATTGTATTATAAAACGTTATGAATATCATTTTACATGTGCATACTTGTATATACAGCACACTCATTGTCACACACACTTAAAGGGGGCGATGCACTATTTTCAAACAAGGTTTATTTTAAAGGGCTCTGAAAAACTTGATTTTTTTTTATCAAAATGCCATGAAAAATAAAAGAGAATTGACCTATTGAATGTAAAGAAACATAAATGGAGGCGACCGTCTTGGAACGATGACGTCATCACGCCTTTTTACCATATATGGCTTAATGACGAAATATATTTTAAAGCAAAGAAAACTCTTTCAGCATTTTTTGAAGTTTTTCAGAGGATTTTTAAATAAATATCGTTTGAAAATAGTCCCCTTTAAACATAAAAACAATAAATTTACAAAGTAAAACTGTCAGCAACTTATTTAATTCTTGATTATGTACCACCTAGCGAACCGACATACTGGACGATCTAAGACTGTAAATAGAATATCTAACATAAAAGCCTGACAGCAAAACATGCACCCGGGGGGTAAGCCGTATACAATGACACGGATGTGCTCTTTTATACTTTCAGCGTCTCCGTGGCCGAATGGTTAACGACGTTGCGTTGTAAACCTTCGCCTCTCACCTCTCACCGTTGCGGGTTCGAATTCCATTGGGAGCTCGACTTGTAAGTGAGGAAGTGTCGATTTCTTACGGATGGCGGGAGGTGTACAGTATTGGTTATGCCCAGGGAAAATGGGTGGTCTGCCTCCACCATAAACAATCGACCGTCATATACAACCTTACATGTATTGAAAATGACGTAAAACACCATACAAACAAGAAAACAAACAAACGTTCATACTTTCGACATGCACCACTAGGACTTTAGGGTTTCACAATTGAAAAACAGCTTAACTTGAATGATCTTAAAGTACTCTCATCTTAAAGTATTCTCATCTTAAAGTACTCTCATCTTAAAGTATTCTCATCTTAAAGTACTCTCATATTAAAGTACTCTCATCTTAAAGTATTCTCATCTTAAAGTACTCTCATCTTAAAGTATTCTCATCTTAAAGTACTCTCATCTTAAAATGTTCTCATCTTAAAGTACTCTAATCTTAAAGTATTATCTTAAAGTATTCTCATCTTAAAGTATTCTCATCTTAAAGTACTCTCATTTCAAAGTATTCTCATCTTAAAGTACTCTCATCTTAAAGTATTCTCATCTTAAAGTACTCTCATTTTAAAGTATTCTCATCTTAAAGTACTCTCATCTTAAAGTACTCTCAAAGAGATACCCATGTTGACATAGTTTGATGATATCCATTTTTTGGAGAACAGATATTTTCATTAAATGGCAATGCTTGTACAAAAGCAGGCATTACATACGGCGATTCCTTAACTAGTATATCACCGGAGAGCAGTCAATAAACATTTAACGGTATTCGTACGTACGGACAGACAAACGTGACTTCACATGTCACCCATAATTAAAACATGCATATGCCTACTTCCAGCTATGTGGGCATCATATGAATATCGATTAATTAAGCATTTGTTGTGTGTCAGAATTCAAGTAACTGAATTTAGCGCAGACGCACCATGTTGCCGTCGGTGTTCCTCGCGGGGCGGTTCTAGGTACCACTATATTTCCTTGTGAAAATATAATGAATATGGTTGAACAAGTATTGCCATTGTTACATACCAATACATGTGTATCTAGTTGAATATGTTATCTGTTTTCCGCTATTTCACATTTTGATTTACACATTTCCTAACAAAAACAAAACAAATTACCATTAGATACACTTAGCTACGTCGCAATCGGTGATTCCCCTCCAAAATCCACAGCGGCACCAGTTCAACCGCAACATATACAAACATACAAGTTGATGTTACAAAAACTATCACCGCCTGAAGCCACAAGACACATCTTCCGCATTGTGACCGATACACCTTATGTATAGTGTTGGTTTAAAGGGACTGGAGGGGATCTCGAAGAATATTGGGAGCCAATTTATGTACAAAGGAAAACTGTCATAATGTGTTTCATTTTCACACGAATATGGGCGCATGCATTAAAGGAACACACGGCAATCTTGAAATGTTTGAAATGGGTGTATATATCCAGTATTATTTTTACTTTTACCCTGGTTACATTCAAATAAATCAAATTTTAAGTATTCACTATTTCGTCTTATTATACTACAAGTTTTAATATATTATTGGTGCATAAATTGCTTAATTCTATTCTTATAATTAATAGTAATGATTGAACAAATGCAAGTTATGTAGAAAAATTAGCGGTACGCCGTGAGTTTTTAAAAAATAAAGATTAAATAAAGATTAAAAAATAAAGATTGCCGCCTGTTCCTTTAAATAAGTAGCATGTTACATTTCGTTGAACAGAAAATAGCATACGTGGAAAAAAAAAGAATGCAAACAAACTTCGATGAAACAGTTGTAAAATAATAAAGAATGCAAATAAATGCGATAAAAAACAATTGGGTATTCACTTTGTCAATGCCGACTGGTAACTTGGCATATTATGTCGTCTCGATTTTCTTATGGACATACCGACCCTTGTATGTGTCCCATGCCCTGACACCAGTCGGTAATGACCTAATAGTAAGCCTGTGTAAAAGTATGGTATAAACGTGTTTGTCTGCGTATAGGTATTATATACACGTGTTTATGTGCGTATAGGTATGGTATACACGTGTTTGTCTGCGTATAGGAATGGTATACACGTGTTTGTCTGCGTATAGGTATGGTATACAAGTGTTTGTCTGCGTATAAGTATGGCATACACGTGTTTGTATGTGTATACTTATGGTATACACGTGTTTATGTGCGTATAGGTATGGTATACACGTGTTTTGTCTGCGTATAGGTATGGTATACACGTGTTTATGTCCGTATAGGGTATGGTATACACGTGTTTTGTCTGCGTATAGGTATGGTATACAAGTGTTTGTCTGCGTATAAGTATGGCATACACGTGTTTGTATGCGTATAATCATGGCATACACTTGTTTGTCTGCGTATAAGTATGGTATACATGTGTTTGTGTGCGTATAAGTATGGTATACACGTGCTTGTCTGCGTGTAAGTATGATTTACATGTGTTTGTCTGCGTATAAGTATGGTATACATATGTTTGTGTCCGTATAAGTATGGTATAAACGTGTTTGTCTGCGTATAAGTATGGTATACACGTGTTTGTCTCCGTATAAGTATGGTATACACGTGTTTGTCTCCGTATAAGTATGGTATACACGTGCTTGTCTGCGTTTAAGTATGATTTACATGTGTTTGTCTGCGTATAGGTATGATATACACGTGTTTGTCTGCGTATAAGTATGGTATACACGTGTTTGTCTCCGTATAAGTATGGTATACACGTGTTCGTCTGCGTATAGGTATGGTATACACGTGTTTATCTCCGTATATGTATGATATACATGTGTTTGTCTCCGTATAATTGAGGTATGTACGTGTTTGTCTCTGTATATATATGTTACACACGTGTTTGTCTCCGTATAAATATGGTATATACATGCGTTTGTCTCCGTATACATATGTTTGTCTCTGTATAAGTATGGTATATAAATGTGTTTGTCTCCGTATACATACGGTATACACGTGTTTGTCTCTGCATAGGTATGGTATATACGTGTTTGTCTCCGTATAAGTATGATATGTAAAAAACAAATATGTTTGTCTGCGTATAAGTGTGGTATACACCTGTTTGTCTGTGTATATGTGTGTTATACACATGTTTATCTCCGTATAAGTATGATATATACGTGTTTGTCTGCGTATAAGTATGGTATACACGTGTTTGTATCCGTATAAGTGTGGTATACACGTGTTTGTTTCCATATAAGTGTGGGATACACGTGTTCCGTATAAATAAATATGATATACACGTATTTGTCTGTGTATAAGTATGGAATACACGTGTTGTCTCCATATAAGTAGTATATACACGTGTTTGTCTGCGTATAAATACGTATGGTATACACGTATTTGTCTCCGTATCAATGAGTATGGTATACACGTGTTTGTCTGTGTATAAATATGGCATACACGTGTTGTCGCCATATAAGTAGTATATACACGTGTTTGTCTGCGTATAAATACGTATGGTATACACGTATTTGTCTCCGTATCAATGAGTATGGTATACACGTGTTTATCTGTGTATAAATATGGCATACACGTGTTGTCTCCATATAAGTATGATAAACACGTGTTTGTCTGCGTATAAATACGTATGGTATACACATGTTTGTCTGCGTATAAGTATGATATGCACGTGTTTGTCTCCGTATAGGTATTGTATACACGTATTTGTCTCCGTATAAGTGTGGTATACACGTGTTTGTCGTCCGTATAAATACGTATGGTATTCACGTGTTTGTCTGCGTATAAGTATGATATGCACGTGTTTGTCTCCGTATAGGTATTGTATACACGTATTTGTCTCCGTATAAGTGTGGTATACACGTGTTTGTCTCCGTATAAATACGTATGGTATTCACGTGTTTTCTCCGTATGTGTGGTATACACGTGTTTGTCTACCTATAAGCATGACACACACGTGTTTGTTTGTGTATTAGCTTTGTGATCCGCTGATGGAACAAGGAAACAATAAATACTTAACCTTTTCATGTTCATGAAGAATACAGCTAAACTTGAAAATTGTACAATGCACTGCAAACAGACAGTACATTATTCAATTACAGCACTTTAAAAAAAGAAACACACCTAAACATGATCCTTAAATTTGTTTGAGGAGTATATATTCTTCCTTATTTTTCTTTTGGATAATTGTATATAGTGTGTGTGTACGACCTTCTCTACCTATTGTGTATGTATGGGACATTCAGGCTATATTCGGGACTTGTACGATTCTTCGGGATCTATATAAAAGACGACAATTTTGTTGTAGAAAAATATAGTTTATTTTATAAAAATGTAACTTAAAATTATATACACATACAAACAGGTATATGGCAGTAATGCTTTAAAGCACAAAGAATTTTGATTATATAAAATATATGCATAATGTCCATCAGCACCTTATACACATACACGTACTTTCTGACGTCTCCTGGTATCATACCATAGCTACTACGTTTTGGTCTAATGTCAGAGGAATATATGAACAATTATATGTGTACCGTATTTTAGAATACATGTCCAAAAATGAACGCTTCTGTGACTAGTATTCTGTGTAGTATGCCAGACAAGACTGGTACCACGAATAGTAAGATTGGTACCAAGTAAAGCAAGACTGGTACCATGCATAGAAAGACTGGTACCATGTATAGCAAGACTGGTACCATGTACAGCAAGACTGGTACCATGCATGTCAAACAAACAGACATGACTGCTACTCTGACCAGTATGTCAAACATATACTTACGGAAAAAAGAAACGAACTTTTTAGAATCAGTACATGTCGATATGGCTTCTTCAATTTCAATTGTTAGTTTAAAAAAAATTGAAAATCTCCTCCGAGACATCCACCATATTTGCTATTAATTATTACTGTGTACTATGTGCACTAAAATGAATTATTAGTTTGTGAAATACACGTTAAGATATTGGATTATAAGAACAGAGTTGGGTTTCTTTTTTCCTTTTGTACATATGTACCGTATGTAGTATATACAACAGCTCTCATTGTAAACACTTACATCATGCAATATATAGAGTAATACAAAATGGCAGAATATTTGGCATACATATACAAACACATGGAGTGTAGCAAATATCTACACTTCCTGCATAAACACGACGCACACATGCAATGTTTTTTATTTTTATTTTGCTTTTTAAAGCAAATAGCTGCCTTACTTTTGACTAACGCATGTAATGGAAGCGCCGAATTAAGAACACATGTCAATAAAAAGAAATTATGCTTTTTTGTAACAATAAATAGTATTAACAAATATAATTATAATAACATAATGTTGTACAATGTACAGTGTGTGCCTTTAAGCGCATGGCAATCTGAGATTAGAACACGGTATGATATACACGATTTGGCTTTATAGACAATCTACGAGATCAGTCGTCAATCTGGTCCTTTATGTCATCAAGTTATATCCTAAGCCGATATATAAAATCGTGAGCTTTGTTCAACCTTAACTCTCATAGATTTACATTATAAACAACATTAAAAAGTCAATTTGCCATATCTAATACCTATATTTAGTGTGTGTATTGAATTTGTAGACTCAATTTGCATATCTTTTTAACTAAACTTAAAGGGACACACGGCAATCAAGCATTGAAATTAACCTCTCGGTTTATTTATCTAGTAACATTTTGACTTTAAAACTGCTTGCATATAATTAAATACAATTTTGACTTTTTTCCATCTGATTCTACCATTGGTTTGTTTATATTATTGTGGTAATATATTCGACAGTTAATAAAATGCAAAAACAATTTGTTTTGTACTATTTTTATTAATGATTGAACAAATGCAAATTATGTATAATAAAACTAACGGGACGCCGCGAGTTTTTAAAAAATAAAGGTTGCCGTGTGCCCCTTTAAAGTTCAACGTGTCTTTACAGTAATAGAACAGTCGATAACGTTATATACTGATTTGAATAAAATTGAATTGCACACTTATACTATGACATGCTTCAACTATTTACGAAATGTTCCAGGGTTATTATCATTAACAAGTTCGCTATCAATACACGTTTATTATGCAGTAAAAACATTTTCCGTACTAAAACAGAAAAATGTAATTTCATGAGGAAATTTAAATGAATGTTTTTCAAAGTTCTAATTTTAAAACCGGCTTGATCAACACTTAGCATAATATATGCGTTTTAACAACAGTCACCAACTTCTACACGCACGCTCGTTAGGTAGTCGATCAATTCCGTCTTTGGGAAATAGACCAATCTGTCTGAGCAACATGTCAACAATTCTGGCAAGCTTCGTTTTTTCGCCTGATACGCTCTTCCCCATCTTGAATAGACGAAAAGTTTGGGGGGATCAAACTCAAGTATTGCAACGCTGTTTCCATGGTTACGGTGGTCCTTGAAGGATATCGGCAACACCGCTTCCATGGTTACGGCGTTCCTTTAAGGGTTACAGAACTGATAAACCAGCCTCTTTGTTGTTTCGGTTTTCTTGATGATGCCCTTCTTGTAGTATTGCCTAATTGAGCGACTAAGTTTATCGTAGTTCATTGCTGGTCTGTTCTTGCGTTTCCCCCAAAGTTTCGCAACTCTCGTGGAGTTCTCGATTTTAAAAATGCCGCGAGATCTGTCCAGCCATCGAATACAGTCGGTGAAATTGCCAGACGGGTCTAGGAGCAATAATTTCAGGAACTGCCACAGTTGGATTGTTTGTCTATGATGGTGGACGGGTTCGTCTGGCAGACGGTCGTAAACGGGGGGCGCTGCAAAAGAATGAAATTTGGTTTTAAAAAACGATCTATAAATACGTATGAATTTGCATCTTTGAAATGTACACGTTGATACTGTATAGAATGCATAAATAACGGCAAATATTAATCTATGTATAAGACAGAGATAGTGGTTTCGAACGACATTACATTGCGAAACAGACGATTTACATTTAAACTGCCGCCACTGTATAAATGTTTTGTCACGTGACAAATCATAACATTTAGGCCAACATCAACATATGTCGTGATATACATACCACGTTTGCAATGAGGCGTTGGTTCGTCCTGCTGGCTCTCGTCACTAACGCTCCCCGGGGAAGATGGGGGCAGACTAGGGGATGTCGGTATGGGGATTTGAGAAAGCTGTGGCACGTAATTAGACTGTGTCTGCGCTGTCGTCTGCTCAACAACTGCAAACGAAAGTAAAAGGTCAAGGTTAAATGTAATGTTTTAAGTTATAGGGTATAAAACCACAGAAAGTAATTCGATTCTATTCGAGTGTATGTGTGAAAACTGGATCTTTTTAATGTGTTTTATTCGTTTATATGTTTTCAATACTGCAAAATGTTATCTGAAGCAATTTGAAGCAAATTAGTGAAACTAAAACAGCATGAATGTATGCAGATGGATCACGCGACGTAGATATGTAATATTTAGTTCTGACTGTTTTTGTAACGAAGCACAACTGAGGCCAAATAAGGGACATAATGAAAGTAATAATAAAATAATAATTAAAACACCAGTTATGAATGCATGGTAACGCGTGCTCGGCTCCATAACAGAGTATTATTCTTATGTATTGCGTTCTTACCGTTTCTCCAGATCTCAAGACGAGAAAACAACGTTGGGCCGGCCTCCGGGAAAACCGTTTTGAACATGTCCTCGTTTAGACTACACAGTTCTAATCCCGTCATGTACACGTTATTCGCGCTCGGACACGGCACGTTAAACTGACTGCACTGCCACCTGACCCACTCGTGTACGTCGTCACGTGACCAGCGTGAGGGATCTGAAGAAAAAAAGCATACGATATCAAAAGAAAGAAAGAAACGAATATGCAAAAGTATTGTACATGTATATGAATAAATTATGAATAAGACTGTACCTATTATAAAGCGAACCTGGCTTCTTTAGCTAAGTTTTGGTTTATTCTTCTTTTTCGGATTACAATAACATATAAACAAATGATTAGTGTCACGAAGTGCTAAAACATGAACTGACCATTCACAACCGCAGCTTTATGGTAAGCATGTGATTTGTTACGTATTATTTACTTAACCCCAACTTAACTGCTTAACGCGACGACTGGGAAGTTTACCTTTAAGAGGTGCGGCTGTATGCTTGACCTATTTTGTCTTCTACGTCATTTGAACAATTGATTAATTGATACGCGTTGTGTTGTGTTTGCTCTTCTTGATGTATAAACATAATATTTACGTTGTAGAATTAATTATACGGGTACAATCTAAGAGTTTCTTCATAATTTCAGAATATTTATTAACAGTCGTTTTTAGAATAAGTGATTTTAAAAAGCTGCGTGAAGTTGAATGTTGCATGTTGTATATCGAATGTTAAATGTTGTATATTGAATGTTGTATGTAAAATGTTGAATATTGAATATCGTATGTCGAATGTCGTATGTCGAATGTTGTATGTCGCATGAAACGACATTCACCTTGAATGTTGTTTTTCGAATGTCGTATGTCGTATGTCGAATGTCGTATGTGAATGTCGTATGTTGAATGTTGTATGTGGAATGTCGTATGTTGAGCCAACTTCACGCAACTATTTAAAATGCTTTTTTTGTTTATGGTCAACTTCTGATCAACTTTAAAGCTTTTCCTCAAAATGTTTGTTGATGCAGTGAGATACAGATATACGATAAGCTGGGTATTTCGAAATTCAGTGAAGGGGGATATTTTATAGCTCTAAAGATACGTGGTACGAGAGGGTACGATCTAGATATAAATATATTGCATTTAATGTTATATTTTTTTTATTTATTTTTTTTATTTTTTTATTTTTTTATTAAATTTGTTTTAAATTAAAACGTGTTTTAAATTAAAACATTAACATCAAACCTTAACCACCATTGAAATAGCTTAATATATTTGCGCTTTTATATTAATATACATTGTATACACTAGTAAAATATCCATTAAACACGCTGTATACATGTTTACATACATGCGTCCGTCCGCAAGTCCATCAATCCGTCTGCCTGTTTAAACAAATATAAACTTACCAGGTGAAATACGGAGACACTTGCACGTGGCTTGAACATCTTGAACACACTCGTTCACTATTTTGGACGTCATGTTCCAGTACAATTGCATCTGTTCTTGTTGTTCAGTCGAGTAACAGTAATTATTGCACTGGTCTTCGAAGTGTTCTTGTTTAATGTTTTTAAGGATTTCCTCACTGTCAGAATACTGTTCGTTCATTCGTACAATGTTTTTTGTGTCGTAGGAATAAGAATCTTCACCTGTATAAAATGATAAGTCTTGCGAGCTAACAGATTGCGACGACGAGCTATCCTGGTCAAGGTCGTAGTAATCTAACATTTCACCCCTCTGAACCGCTATGTCATTCGTTTCTGAGACAAAAACTGGCACAGGACTAGCGAAGGACGATAACTCTTCCGTATAAATGTCCGTAGGTGGCGTGCCCTTGATCGATTCCGTGAGCATAATTTCGCTCTCGTCTGCAAGCATTTGTGGAACCTAAAAATGTTGAAAAACGGATAATTATTTTATGGATAATCGTATGCACGTGACATTGATAGTGTGTCACCTTGAGTGTCGAAGTTATATTTAAAAAATAAAAGTTGATTTATTTTAGAGTTGAAAATTATATCGATTTGTTTAGAAAAACTATACTCAGTTGCAAAAGAAAGTGTACACTTTGAACAGTTTACTTTACATCCTATCCTCTTTATCAAGCGACAGTCCCTTAATGATTCTACCTATTGAAAAACAAAATACAAAATGATATTGGCAATGGAATTATAAAAACTTTGGTAACCAACATGGCATATTCATTTTGGAATTTGTCGATTTAATTCTAAAAAAGCTTTATACAATTAAATATAAACAAAACTCAGTAATCACTTTCTTTTGCAACATAGTATATATTGGTTTTAAAAAAAGCTCACAGAACTACAAATAGTATAATTTTATTATAAATTTAGTACTTCATATATAAAAAAAAATATTGGGATGCAAATAAACGTCACTGTGTTATATACATGTTACATCTTAGTGCAATAAGTTTGTATGTGACATACCCGTTGATCAACTCCTGAATTCGCCTCTTTTTCCACCTCCTCTAGGTATCTTTTAATAGCTTCCCAAACTGCAATAAAATACCAGAATATGAAACACGTGGTTTATGTAATGTGGTTTATTTCATTACATTGAAAGCGAACTAAGTCTTACGTCTTACATTTGTCACGTGAAGGATATACAATATGAAAACAATATTCTTAAGTGACGTTAACTTGTGTTATATTTAACAAACGAATATCAGCTTTTATAAACAATTTCTCATTAAAAGTACATTAAGTGTGAACATACATGCATATGATATGTATTTCAATGTGATAATATAATTGTTTTCTTATATGTATCAAATACACTGGTAACACTGTATCGCTAAATGTTTTGTATCTAGCCTATTGACATTTTGAAATAAAGCGATATATCATATTGTCATAAAAGGCACTTAAAAACGTATTGTCTATGCTAATAGAAAATAATGCATTGATTGCTTTTCTCAAACCCAAATATAAATAAGACTCAATGCATGAAATAATTGATGTTGACCGATTGGTGCGAAAACTTGAAAAATATAAATTGCATTAAAAAGGGTATTAATTTCCTATAAACAGTGTCCTTGCATCTTGATACAGACTAGCATTATCTTATTTCATTTATTTATGTTTAAAAAAACAAAACATTTAGTGCATTGCATTCACTATTAAGATATTTCGTGCGATAAGTAATAACACTATTATTCTAACATGTTAGTAGCGTAAAATATATATAAGCAAAACTACCGCATAGCTACTCTAGGGACATCACATCACAACACAGACACGCAAAATGCGAAATAAGCGCTTTTTACCCATTGCCTTTTTATGCCGCAGTGTTGATTTAATATATATTTAACGTTCTCACCCTTCGTTTAAGTTATATTCTCAAACAAATCATAAATAGCACCCTAATCCAATTTTTTACAAGACTGTAAAGAAAACAATTTAAACACCATTCCTCTTTCGATATTTTGCTAAATAATAAAATTGCAACCGGCGTTCCGTGTTATTTATAGAGAACAGCGAGTTAGAATATAATCTATAAATAGAAAAGAGGTTTGGTTATTCAAATCGAGGCTCTCTTCAGAGAAAACGCTCCACCAGTACAAGGGGCACATACGGAAACTGTTGACATTTAACTGCACCGACTGAGATTGTTTTGAATGAATTACGCGTTACCTTAGTAGTTAAATAAGTGCAACTTTTGGTTACTATTATTATTTAATGCAACTCTGTACCTGCAAGAAGTAAAAACGATGAATTTATGTAGTAAGTTGTATTGTGTAGAGCAGAAAAGAAATACAATATTGCGTGAAAGCGTGAGAAAAATCCCTAAGACCGCCTCCTGACCTGGTTATGCTGTGCAGGCCGCGATTTCGTAGAAAGACATTTGATTGGACAACTGCTGAAAACGTCATATTGACTCACGGTAAATATTTTGGGTGAATTTGGTGCGGCGTTTAAACGCGTCTCTTAAATCACAGTTTAAATACTTTATGAACGAATATGTTATTATTTTGAATGCATGTAGTTGCTAAGTTATTGATAGAGTATGGTTTCATTGAGTTGGCTATTTGTTTTGTAGCATGTCCATTTCAGCTTCCTGCCATACTCTAACTTGTTATTCTATTATTCTGACAGGTCTTATTTTCAATTAAACGATTTACACCTGTGATAGAAGAAGAAAGAAGAAGAAACTTTATTTGCCTCGTCATCGGTCTATGGAGGTTCGAGGCCATCCTCCATAAACCTTACAAATGTGCATATAACAATATTGCAATAAGTCTAAGAAGACCCTTGAGCAAATCAATGAAATATATATAAGCATTATACTTCTTTTTTTTCGTTTCTCGATCATAGATATTACAAAGATAAGTTTTAGTGACCATGATATAAACTGGCAATATTGTATCGAGGCAATGCATATTTTTTAGAAATGTTTTGATAAGGGAGTAAATACTATGTTATTGTTGTGTTTATATATATATACATATATACCGTATTTTTGTGTTAAAAGTGTATTATGTTATGTTATGTTATGTTAGTTATGTTATGTTATGTTATGTTATGTTATGTTATGTTATGTTATTTTATGTTTTGTTATGTTATGTTATTGTTATTTTATGTTATGTTATGTTATGTTATGTTATGTTATTATGATATATACGATACGGTATGGTACACGCTACACGCTACACGCTACACGGTACGGTACGGTACGGTATATTATTTTATGTTTGGTTTAAAATTGAGAGATGTTTATAGACCACTATACAAATGTTCTAGCATTCTGAGGCAAAAAAGAAAAAGTGTGTTACCTATTGCATGCTCTAAAAAAATAGGGTAGGTCGGTAGGCATTTCTTTTCTCTGTTTTTGCTTCATTTTTTTTTTTTAGCAAGATATTGTGAGATTTTATTTATCTCATAATCCCCATACAAGCTGATGATACAACTAAAAGTTTCCCAGTGATGTTGTCAGTTTACCTCCAAGACCGCCCCTGTTACAAATAATAGGACACTTAAACCAGAAGACCTTTGTTTAACATGCATTTTACTAAATAGTTTAATAGTTAATTAGCATCGCATTGTTTACGTGAAAGAAAAATGTTTTAAACTCTGAATGTGGTATATGACATTCCAGGCAAATCATATGGCTTACCTAAATATTTTCCACTTTTGCTGTGTAATTTGGTAATAATTTGCATAGTTATACCACCAGTGCCCAGTGGATTACAGAAAATATAGAATGGTATTATGTTTCACTTCCATGAGGTAAGCTATGTGATAAATCATTGTATAGAGTTTTAGGGTCGGCCCCTTAAAAATAGGGTCGGTCGGTCCACCGGAAACACAGGCCTGATCGACCCCGAAATAACTCTCAGCGATAACTTTATATGTTTTTTCAACTAGTATATTATGTTCTTTTCCTGCGCATGTATGCGAGATATACTGTAAAAAGTACCGTCATTTCTAAATATAGTTTCACCGCTGCATTTCATAACAGCTGATGCACCACTGTCAACCCTCATCAGCCTCCTCATCAACCACTTTAAATTTATTCCATTACTTGTTCTAACGATAAACTGAAACCGAAATTCGATCAAAACCAATTAATATGTTTAATCCCTGATCTCAGAGAACCTGTTCTCCAGACAGACTCTAAAATAATCATAGTTCTTGTTAGAAAAGGCAACATTTTAATCGTGAACTGTTGAACTACGAACATTTAAAGTAGCTATCCAGTCAACAACAGCCATACTATTATTTTACAGCATAAGTACACCGTTTCTAAACTTACTGACGACAAAATATTTTGAAAATCTAAACTCTAGTGACACAAAATAAACGGGCAGGCCAAACTCACAAACTGGAGCGTTGAATTAAGTTAGCAACACATAAACTCGTTTTACGCATATTCAACGCATACGCGTATTTTAATTTTTAAGAACCCGCAAAAAATCCTATACGTTTAATCAGCACATAACTTATACCTTTTGATATGACCTGAGCTGGATAGAATGTTGCCGTTATTTTGACGTGTTAGTTTCTTTATCGTTATATGATAGATGAACAATTAAGCAGAGTGTTGCAAACTGAAATGTACCAAGATTACATGGTACTGTACCAAGATTACATGGTACTGAATGCAACATACATCATTTTTTTAAACATATGTATGCTTCGTTAACGAACTCTAACATGATAAACAGTTGCCAGAAAGTGTGTATAAATTTAGGCTACGCTATAGTAACTTGGAGTAATATGTTTATTCGTATTCATTAATAAAAGTAATATTAATCGGTGTACTTTTGATCTACGCTTTAATTCTTCCTGGTATATAGTGTGTTTCATATGATATTATTCTATGTATGTAAACATTTGAGAGCGCCTCTGTGTCGTGATTAACGACGCTGCGTTGTAAACCTTCTCGCCTCTCACCGATGCGGGTTCGAATCCCACTGGCAGTACAACTTTTAAGTAAGAAAGTATCGATTCTAGCGGTTGGTGAGAGGAATACAGTACTGGTTCTACCCGGGAAAATGGGGATGGTCTGCCGCTACCACAAACAAAAATTGACGTAAAATACCATTGACGTAAAATACCATTTAAACAAATGTAAACACGTGTAATCTTCAATCAATTAGGGAAATAAAGATGACACATACACTAGGAGATTTATAAACCGGTAAATGAATGTTAAAGTCCGTATCCCGCCATCAACAGGCATGTACACCGTTTCTAAACCTTCGGACAACGAGGTATATCTATATATATCTTACATATTTAGAGAATCCTAACTATGGATAGAAAATAAACGGCTTTAGCCAGCCAGGCCAAACACCAAAACTGGAGCGTGGAATTAACATAATTCATTTTTACGAATATTAAATCACGGGTATTTAAAAAAAACGTGACTAAACCTATACGTTTAATCGGCACATATATATTACTATATGACCTGAACATCTGAATAGAGTATTTCGTATATATTTTACAAAAGATATAATATTTAAAATATAAGCAGTAAGGATATAAAGATAAATTTAGAATTGAACTCTTTTCAATGATATTACAATCCATTACTTTCACATCCGGGCATTAGTTACACATTTCCGAGATGTTGAGATATTCAGTTGGTGCAAATAGAGATGTTTACTCTGTCTTCATCCTCAGTCTCTATATGAAAAGTCAAAATATATTTGACCGTAATTTAAATGAAATGTATACACATTTGTGCTTTAAAATAAGACAGCACCAAAATAAGATACATGTGTGCACAGACATTTTTTTTAAAGCTTTTAATATGCTTATCGGTTAATATTATTTTATTAAAGAAACTAACTCGCCAAATAATTGCAAAATTACACTACAAACCCGGTTATCGAAACTCTATCCAGGTATTTAGGTCATATAACGATGTAAATGTGCAGTTTAAAAGTACACGTTTATTCGTGGGTTATTAATACTCGTGATTGAATATGCGTAAAATGAATTATGAGTTGGTAGCTCCAGTTTTGGGGTTTGGCCTGACTGGTTAAAGCCGTTTATATTGTGTCTAAAGAGTTTGGATTCTCAAAATAACTATGTAAGTTATAGAAACGGTGTTCATATGTTGTAAAATGTGATGGCGGGCTAAAGTCAGGTTGAGCATCAAGGATAAACACCGAGTGTACTAACTACCAAAATGTGGAGGTGTGTCAATTTATTAATCAGTGATTGGTCAACTTTTGATGATGATGTCACGCGGAAATTGTGAATATGAACATATCCATTGATAATCATGAAAAGCAAGCAAAAATAAAGCAGAGAAGCAAACAAATAATGGCGTGAGTAGCTGAGCACAAATGACTCAAAACACGTAGATGCAATAGTTATTATAAGGAAAACGAGAAGAAATAAAGGATGGATGCAATTCATGATAATTCATGAATAAATACGCCAACACCTTTTTCCTGATTTTAATTTCGACCACGTCTATATCGGTGTGAAGTTATGAATAGAAAATAAGTTCATACGAAAACACGCAATTATAATATATTAAAATTTACCTGTGACGTAAATAATGGGTAAAATACAGTGTCTGCTCTGCGTTCTGTATTTTCAGATGGTAATAATGTTCAAATACTTAAAAGTTAAACTTCGTAGTCCCAGCTTCCACATTTGTCTGGTTCTCGAACAATTCCATTCAAATATCTCTTTATATGTAGCAAATAGCCGCAGAACCAGACAACATTGACGTACATAGCTCGTGACATGATCAACACACACTTATACATAATATAGCTCTAAAAGTATTTCCCAGAAACAACATCTATGTCATCATTATTGGGCGAAACAATGAATACATGATGATGTATGTATATTTCCGTGCAACTTTACTTAAGTGTATTTATGTCATGGTTAATTATAGTACATGTGAAAAACACAGTATTCACATAACAATCGGCCCACTATAAGACTTAAAGTACAGCCATGATGAACTTTTACTTGCTCTGTGTGTGTGTGTGTGTGTGTGTGTGTGTGTGTGTGAGTGTGTATTTGTAAGGATTATAGTCCCTCCACCTACGATAGGCGTCCTACCCGACGATTATAGGCACAATGTCTGGACTTTTATCTGTGGGTTGTTGTGTGATGTGATGATATGTCTACTTGAAGCAGCGAACTCAATGGCTTCTTTATAGTGCTGCCACACTGGAATACCACGCCGTAGTAGACATGATACCCCCAGTCACATTATTCGGACACTGGTCAATAAGTCGTAGCACTACCCATTATTTGCTCGTCAGACAAGGGTTACAAGTGACTATTCCATTTTTATGGTATGACGCGGTCAGGGGACTCGAACCCACGACCTCCCGAATGCAAGGCAGACGCTCTAACCACTACACCACAATGCTTCGGTCACTTGCTTTATGTAACAGACAAGGGTGTATATATATGGGCAGAGTCATTCTTTGAGTAAATGCCCTTCTACCTTTCTATGGAGAAGTCGCCGTTTTTTTCTTCTTTTTTGCTTAAATATGCGTCTCTGCGCTTCTACTGGGAGGTGCCGGGGTGTTCTCTTCTGAAAAGCCTCTCTAGCTTTCTATAGGGGTGGGGGGGGGGGGGGGTGGGGGAGCATGGGGAGGGGGGGGGGGGGTTGTCGGCTGAAAAGCTCTTCTACCTTTCTATATGGCGTTCTTTGAGTAAATGCCCTTCTACCTTTCTATGGAGAAGTCGCCGGGTTTTTTTTCTTCTTTTTTGCTTAAATATGCGTCTCTGCGCTTCTACTGGGAGGTGCCGGGGTGTTCTCTTCTGAAAAGCCTATATAGCTTTCTATAGGGGTGGGGGGCGTGGGGAGGGCGGGGGTGAGGGTTCTCTGCTGGAAAGCTCTTCTTCCTTTCTATATGGGAGTCTCCGGGGTTGTCTTTTCTTAAATGACTCTATACCTTTCTACTGGGAGGTGCCGGGGTGTTCTCTTCTGAAAACACTCCCTATATTTCTATTGGGGTGGTGACGTTGTGTTTTCTGTCTGAGTAAATGCCCTTTTACATTGCTATAGGTGAGTATCGTGATTGTTCTTTGCTTTAATGACGTCTCTACCTTTCTATTGGGGATGACGGGAGGTATACAGTATACTGGTTCTTACCCGGACAAATGGGATGGTCTGCCTCTGCCGTAAAAAAAATCGACCGTCATATATGGCCTAACATGTACAAAACATGGCGTAAAACACCATTCAAACGAACAAACAAACAAACAAACAAACAATAACAAACTATTGAAGTGGTGATGAGGTGTCTTCTGGAAATCCTTTCTACTTTTCTACAGGGTTGGTGCCAGGGTGTTCTCTGCTGAAAAGCCCTTCTAAACTTTCTATAGAGGAGGCTCCGTGTTGTCCTTTGCTTAAATGCCGTCTCTACCTTTCTTTTGGGGGTGGTGTCGGGGTGTTCTCTTATGAAAAGCCTCTCTATCTTTCTACAGGGGTGGTGCCGGGGTGTTCTCTGCGTAAATGCTATTTTACCTTTCTATATGGAAGACTTTTCTTAAATGACTCTCTACCTTTCTATTCGGGTGGTGCCGGGTTATCTCTTCTGAAAAGCCTCTGTCCCTTTCTATTGGAGAGGTGAAGGGGTGTGCTCTTCTGAATAACATTTCTACCTTTTTATATGGGAAATGCCGGGTTGTCCTGTAATCAAGTTACTCTCTACCATTATATTGCTGGGATGGCGTGTTGTTTTCTGCTTAAATGCCTCTCTGTTATTCTACTGCGGGGATGGCGTGTTGTTTTATGCTTAAATGCCTACCTATTATCCTTTTGCTGGGATAGCATGTTTTTTTTGGTTTAAATGCCTCTCTATCTTTCTATTGCTGGTATGGCGTGTTGTTTTCTTCTTAAATGCCTCTCTATATTTCTATTCTGGGATGGCGTGTTGTTTTCTGCTTAAATGCCTCTCTATCTTTCTATTTCTGGGATGGCGTGTTGTTTTCTGCTAAATGCCTCTCTATCTTTCTATTTCTGAGATGGCGTTTTTTTTCTTCTTAAATGCCTCTCTATAATTCTATGCTGGGATGGCGTGTTGTTTTCTGCTTTAATGTCTCTCTGTTATTCTACTGCGGGGATGGCGTGTTGTTTTCTGCTTAAATGTCTCTCTGTAATTCTACTGCGGGGATGACGTGTTGTTTTCTGCTTAAATGCCTCTGTATCTTTCTATTGCGGGGAAGCCGTTTGTTTCCGTTTAAATGCCTCTCTATCTTTCTATTGCGAGAATGCACCTGGTTGTTTTCTGCTTAAATTCCTTTTTATCTTTCGATTGCGGAAATGCCGAGTTGTTCTTTACTGCAGATACACTAAATGTGTGTAGGGTTGACGCCGGGTTGTTCTGTGATGAAAAACCTCGCTCATCTACGTAGTAGCTCCAAAATGCTTGTTCAACTGTATATGTACATGTTTTATATTTTATACAATAATACAGTAGACCAATTGGTCCACGAGTATACACTATTAGAAACTATTTTTAAATACAGAAGTTAATGACAATACTAAATCTTAAATAAGAATACACACGTTGCTTAATATAGCAGGTTAAATCACTTTAAGTGCTAATATTTCAAAACAAAATATTATTTAATAGAGAAACGTAATTAAACACCACATTTCGCAGACAAAAATACCAGTAACTAGGTATCACGCGTTGACGTAATCAGTAAGACTTCTATTGAGTTGAACAGTATATTGATATTGTGTTACCTCTTTTGCGTAATGAGATCTAAATTAGTATTTCATAAAATACACAGTAATGTGAAGAATTTTAATATATTCTAATATATGCCCAAAACCAAACATATATGTTATTCTGTAGGCGATCTGTCGCATTGTGCATGATATTACATTACACGAGTGGGCGCTTATATCCCGTTTGGAAATGAAATGGTGTTTTACGTCCCTTTTAACAAATTAAGGTATCATGTATGGTTATATTAGGACAGCCACCTCAGAGACAGATGGGATATACAGTACACTGTACTTCACTACAACGCAACACAATAAAATACAATACAATACAATACAATACAATACAATACAATACAATGCAATGCAATGCAATGCAATGCAATGCAATGCAATACAATACAATACAATACAAAACAATACAATACAATACAATACAATACAATACAATTCAATACAATACACAATGTTTTATTCAGTAAACAAACGCGCTCTGGCCCAACATGCAATACATACAAAAGAAACAATCATGTAATGTAATGTCTTTCAAATACACATACACATACATATATATTTAAATCTGAGACAGATACTGTATAGTATGTTATACAAATCCCGTAGATTACAATACGTGGCGTCCGCGGCCGAGTGGTTAGAGTTTCTGACTTGAAATCACTTGCCTCTCACCGATGTTGGTTCGATCTCTCAGTGGCCGAGGAATCTTTATGTGAGGAAGCTATCTGGTGATCAGCGAACACATATTAGATGGTAATCTAACATAACATAAATGATTGTAATTAAATGTCAGATTTAATTTTTTTAATACCCAACACAAAATAAATTGAAAGCTAACCTGGAGATTTCGTCCTAAGGACTTCATCAGCAGACTGAAGAGATTAGCCTACTGGGGATTAACACCACCCTGAGTGAGCGATGTTAATATGCTGTCCCAGATGTGCGACAGATTGTACCGGCCCCCGTCCTTGTTGAGTGTTGGCTTGTGCGCCTGGATGTATACCGCATCTCTCACCCCTCTCCCAAACCAGGAGGGTCCCGGTCCAGGATAGTTACTGAGTCCAGTGATACCGAATGTCCACGGTTGTCAAGGTTAATGTGATGTGAAACCTCACTAGTGATGGAGCTAGGTCGCCTAGTCTGCTGATGAAGTCCTTAGTACTAGGACGAAAGCTCTAGGTTAGCTTTCAATTTATTTTGTGTTGGATAAAAAGTTTAAATATGACAAATTCCACACAGTTAAACTTTCACCAAAATATAAATGATTGTATTAACCCCAAAGTGTTTCTGTTTTGCGCATAGATATAAGTTGTGTTTTGATCGATATACATGGTGTTCTTGATTTTTGGCTTACCTCTAAGGTCGGTTGGTTGGTTGGTCGAAGTTATATATGACGGTCGATATTTAGTGGTGGAGGCAGACCACCCGCATTTTCCTGTATAGAAGCAGTACTGTATACCTGCTGCATTCGAAAATGAGATACCTATTTTGTCACGAAAACATAATTATTAGAACATTTGAATGTTACATACTACATTACATTTTGAGCAGGAAGTATCGGTTAAGGGTGTCGTCATTTGGGCGGAAAGTATCGGTTACGGGTGTCGCCCATTGATTCCAAGCTGGAGAGGGTATACTTATAGACTACGAGTGTCGGCGATTTGTTGGGGGTATATCCATTGATTCCAAGCTGGAGAGGGTATACTTATAGACTACGAGTGTCGGCGATTTGTTGGGGGTAGGCTGGAGAGGGTATACTTATAAATAGACTAAGAGTGTCGGCGATTTGTAGGGGGTATATCCATTGATTCCAAGCTGGAGAGCGTATACTTATAGACTACGAGTGTCGGCGATTTGTTGGGGGTAGGCTGGAGAGGGTATACTTATAAATAGACTAAGAGTGTCGGCGATGTGTTGGGGGTAGGCTGGAGAGGGTATACCTATAAATAGACTAAGAGTGTCGACGATTTGTTGTGGGTAGGCTGGAGAGGGTATACTAATAGACTAAGAGTGTCGGCGATTTGTTGTGAGTAGGCTGGAGAGGGTATACTTATAAATAGGCTAAGAGTGTCGGCGATTTGTTGTGAGTAGGCTGGAGAGGGTATACTTATAAATAGGCTAAGAGTGTCGACGATTTGTTGTGGGTAGGCTGGAGAGGGTATACTTATAAATAGACTAAGAGTTTCGGCGATTTGTTGTGGGTGGGGTGTATATCCATTGCTTCCAGCCTGGAGAGGGTATACTTATAGACTACGAGTGGAGGCGATTTTAGGAGGGTATAGCTATCCACTACGAGAGTCGGCGATTTGGGAAGGAATGACTAAACTGTGCATATTAAATTTATGCTGAAACGACTAGTGTGCACTATATCTCCAATCAAAACCATGCACGATGACTGCGCACTCAAAATATGTATTTACCTCCAGCAATAGAAACATGATCTTGTTTTAACTTTAAAATTTGCCTTATGCCACTATTATCAAAGGCGGGTAAATAGCCTTATTTTGCACCCACTCATTTCGTGATACTGATGTGTGAATAACGTATACATTACTCTTATTATAAAAACAAATGATACGGTTCAAGATCGTATAATGTACTATAAAGTGCATGCGTACTTTTTTAACCAATAGTAGACGATATCATTATTATTTTCTACTTTTGCCTGCGGTGCAAAACAGCAAAATGGGTAGATTTCTGTGAGTTGGAGCGAAACATTGACGTAGTTCGGGTTATTTTAGGATCGTTAGTATATATTTAGAATTGAATGCAAGAGTAAAAAACATACAATGGGTGTAAAATACGCAAACAAGATCGGTAGTAAAGATTGACTTACAAACGCAAGAAAGGTCCTAATTTTGTTGTTTTTTATCGATATCGAATCGGATATTTTCCCACGTCACGAAATGGTAAAAATGGACCAAACTGCCAAAAAATGTGTATTGAAACGTTAAAATAAGATAAGCAAACATTGTATACTTACGTTATTGCTGTTAGTACCGTCGTTTTGCCCCCCGAAGGAAGGCATATATTATTTGTTTGTTTGTTTGTTTGTTTGTTTAACTGTGTTTTACGTCATTTTTCAACACACGAAAGGTTATATATGACGGTCGATTTTTTGTGGTGGAGGTAGATCACCCACTTTTCCTGGGTAGAACCAGTACTTTACACCTCCCGCCATCCGTTAGAAAAAGCATATATTAATCGCATCGTAAGGCATATATTAATCGCACCGTCCGTATTATATGTCTTGTTAATTTAATTACCAACTCAAATATAACTTAATGTAGATATGTAGGCCTAATGTTTTAGGGACGTGATGATGATGATGATGATGATGATGATGATGATGATGGTGGTGGTGGTGGTGGTGGTGGTGGTGATGATGATGATGATGATGATGATGATGATGATGATGATGATGATGATGAACACGAAGAGGAGGAGGAGGGGAGGAGGGGGAGGAGGAGGAGGACTTTATTTTTTCACACGGTACTTTTGCACACGGTCATATTATATGCATACATTTTATACACATCTTAGATGAGAACGTGGAAAAAAAATATCATTTGAAACATCATGTTTGTTATTATAAATGTATGTGTATAGGCGCATATTTGTAAAACATACCGCATGGGTTGATGTGGTATAACGGATTTATAGCGACAGATTAGTAACTTTAAAAAAGTACAAGTCAATGTTCGTGATCCTTTTTGGTGTCTAATTCATTTTCTAGATACCTAGAAAGTTGGTTTAACACATCATTTGATTGCACCGACGTAGACTATACTTATGTTTGTTTTCGGCACATTTTAGTGGCTATTTGAAGCACAGGGTATAAAAGGATAAACGCTTAGCTTGCCAAAAGGCCCAGTGTCATAGGACGAGGGTAAATAAATGCGGATATTTTGTCTAGTGGTAACGCATTTCGAAATTGCGTGCGTGGTTTTACTCTATCAGTTAGGCGCTGCGTCTAACACGTTTTCGCCTCTCACCGCTGCAATTTCGAAATAATGAAAAGAACGCATATTCAGGCTCTAAAGTGTGGAACCCACTTCCTCACCATATAAAAATGCCCAATCTGTTAATCATTTCAAAACATTGTATTTACATGGATTAACCAAACCATATAATAATGACTAAGTCTTGCAACTCAGTTTGGACATATTTCCGTTACTGTATATATGCATAAATATATTACAATTCATTTTAAATGTATATCACATATCTTTGTAAATATTGTCGAGGGCCTAATGGAGGATTGGCTGGTTTCAAATGAGTTCTCTCGTTAAATAAAGTCTTTATTTATTATTATTATTATTATTATTATTATTATTATAACGATTATTTTTTCACCCATTATAGAGCCAAGCCCATTCAATAGTAAACATAATCTGGACGGAATATTTCAGTGGCGTACATGGAATGTTTTTTTGGGTATACGCACTGGGTAGGGTGTTGGAGGGAGTGTACCCCTCGTTCTGGTGGTGGTGGGGGACAGACCCGGGATTTTTTTTCAAAAAAAATGAACCCTAAAGTGGTTTTGAGCGACTTAGAAACGTGTGTCTACAATAGAATTTGCAGCAACTCTGCAGTTCAGGGTGAGAAGGTTCTAGGCCCATTTTCCATATTTTATCTCGATGTACATGGAATTTGAATTTGAATGTTGTTTTACGGCTCATCAACACAGTATAGGTTATTTATAGCCGCCCCAGTGAGAGGGGAAGGATACATAGGAATCCGGGAACCTGCCCTACTCTTATTATCGAATAGATTCCTATGGTTCTTTAACGTGCTCTGAGGATAGACCGATACACGGGACCGCCCGGTTTACGTAAAGTGTCTTGCCCAAAAACACACCGACGGAACTCATTGGCACCACGGAGGATTGAACCAGGGGCCTCCGGTTACAAATCCGCCGCGCTACCGACTGCGCCACGCCAGACCCCTCGATGTACATGGAGGATGAGCCTGGCATGTTCATGCCTGTTAGGCGCCATATAACCTTTCATGTGTTGGTGCGCCTTAAAACCCAATTCAATTCAATTGTTTTTGTTTGCACATCGGCATCGATTTCATCGAGAGATAGCAATGACGTCATCTAGCTTAAGGTCGGCTATAAATGGCAGGATAATCCCCATTATCCATAATCCCCATTATCCACAATTGTACTTAATATGGAAACGTCGAGTCCTTCAGAATTCTATTTCTAAATCAAACACTTGTTTGTTTTGTTAACCACGTTTTGTATGTCCACGTCGTGTACATTGTTTGACTTTAATTGATTTTAATAGAGTTTAACTGGAATTCCGTACCGTACGCGTGCTGTGGTCGGATTCGTGTTCTTTTCGAACGCCGGATGTTCGGCCAGATGTACGGAGAGTTCCGGGTATCAGTGGGGAGGGTTGTTACAATGTCAGAATATAGTCTGTTGACTATGTATGTCATATTCATTGAGTTTCCCTTAGCCTCGTCCGTCGAATGGGGACGTAAACCGGGCGGTCCCGTGTATCGGTTTATCCTCCGAGCACGTTAAATAACCATAGGAATCTATTCGATAATAAGAGTTGGGCAGGTTACTGGATTCCTATGTATCCTTCCCCTCTCTCTGGGGCGGCTCTAAATAACCTATACTGTGTTGATGAGCCGTTAAACAACATTCAATTAAATTCATTGAGTTGGTTAATTTAAACATCGAGATGGGCGTAGCCTATCGAGGTGTTTAAATTAACCAACGAGACGAAACCATACTCTATTTGTTTTGTAGCATGTCCATTTCAGCTCTCTGCCATACTCTAACTTGTTATTCTAACTGTTATTCTTACTGTTATTCTGACAGGTCTTATTTTCAATTAAACGATTTACACCTGTGCTATTACAAAGAGAAGTTTCAGTCACCATGTTACACATTTGATTTAAATGGAGTACATCAAGCTTTTCATGGGGGTCTAGGTGTCCGACTTAAAATGACAAATGTTATTATTTTCTATTCTACATGGCCAAAAAAACATAATGAATGAGCCTAAACATTATCCCTTATTTGCAAAGAAATGATTCTGCACAGTAATACGTGCTATCCTAGGTGACGCACCAGAGTTAATTTCAGCATTTTACGTCAGATTATGGTGTTTTCAAAGTTTAGACATTGATAAAACGGTTCTGACATCCTATTTTGATTGATATAAGTGTTTTATCATGAACTGGAACAATTTTATAATTTAAGATGTTTCTAGAAAAATCCTGATGTATACCCCATTTAAACATGGTATGATTAAATTATACGTTGATAACGCCTATGGTTTCAAGATAGGGCATAGGGAGTACATCAGGCTTTTCAAAGGGGTCTAGGGGTCCGACTTAAAATTGACAAATAATGATATTTTCTATTTTAAAGGGCCTAAACATAATGAATGATGCTAAAAATGACCCCTTAGTTACAAGGAAATTAATTCTGTACAGTAATACGTGCTATCCTAGGTGACGCACCAGGGTTGATTTCAGCATTTTATGCCCGATTCCGTCCTAGCTATATGGTGTATTCAAAGTTTAAACCTTAGCAATATGGTTCGAACATCATATTTTGATTGATATAAGTGTTTTATCATGAATTGGAACATTTTCATAATTTAAGATATTTCTAGAAAAATCCTGATGTACCCCCTTTATTAATGTTTTAGAATAATGTAGCTTGAATGTTTGTTTGTGTTGTTGTGTTGGGGAATTAGTAGATTCCGCGAACTGTGGCGCAGAATAATTGCCTTGACCTGTTTCAGACGAACCAATGTGGCACAACTGATGGAGATAGAACATTGTGATTGGCTGCTCAGTTTTCCGCGGCAGCGAATGTAACCGTTAGGGCATAGCATATGGTATGTAGTGGAGTTAAGGAGTGGAGTCGAGGAGTGGAGTGAATATTTGGAGTGAGTGGAGTCAACTTTTGGAGTGACATTGAAGTCAGTTTTTGGAGTAAATATTTTGGAGTCTAATTGGAGGTGTGTTTTTTTAAATATACAAGTCTGAGTTAATGATTAGGGATCAAGACTGTTCAGTGACTAGGCTGAATTTAAACTTTACTGTTAGATGTTTATATACGTAAGTAAATAATGACAATCGTCGAGAAGTCGAATACTTGTTAGATGTTTATTTTTTTATGTAAATAATGACAATCGTCGAGAAGTCGAATACTCGACCTTTTGGACACTGGCATTTTCGTCCAGAACCAGGAGTGTTCGACATTTCGCCGTCAATGGTAGGGTGTAAACGCGCAATTCATCCTGGTTTAAGAGTCGTAGTTATGTGGCCAGTCTACCTTTTCAATGAAAGTGAAATAGACACTCCACCGGTTACACACTATTAATAGATGACCACGTGTTATGCATACTCAGCAGATATTTTATTGCCAATATTTTACAACAGGGTAATATCAGCATATATTAAATAACGACAAAATTAATGGGTTGGGTAACACGTTTTACCAACATTAGATTAAACCCTTCCCAGTTTAACATTTTGAATGTGCGAATGCATATGTCTGTATGTAATAAAAAAAACGGCGAATACATTGCGAGAAAAAAAGCTGGAAAAGTAAACAAAAAACATAAGTTCCAGTCAGTTTATAAACGTTTGAACGCTTTCTAGGAAACATCTTTAAAAATATACATGTAGTATACAGGACATTTTAGACAAGTATTATTAACTATAGTTGATTATATCAATGACGGCTGAGATAAAAAGCAACACTAGTATATGTGTAGAGAGTGTTGAAATACGCCAGAGAGACAAACACCTATTTATGTAAATATATGTGCTTCTCGTATATCTTTATATGTTTCAGCAGATAGCATCTAAGGGCATACTTTTTAAAGGGACACACGGTAATCTTGAAGTTCTTATCAAGTATTGAAATTATCGTCTCGATTTATTTATCCAGTATCATTTTAACGTTAATTCTAATACACCCGCACTATATGGCCTAGTTTAAAGGGACACTGTCCGTAGGTAAGCAGATATTGAGCATAACCAAATAACTGTCTGACTTTTATTTAGTGAAATGTATACATGAAAACATGAGCGTAGACCCTAAGTTTACCTTTTCTGCGATCACGTGATTTCCATCAGCGCATTAGGTTTACACCATAGTATGTATTGCGTAATATTTATAGTTCGGTCAGCTCAGTCGGGAGCCATGTCGACTACTTTACGCTCACGCTCGGTATAATTATCGCGAGTGTAATTTTAGTTTGGGCTGCGAGTTCAAACGCCCGAAGCTGTTTCTCTTTCTTTTTTTTTTGATACCGCGATTGAATTCCGTCAAACAACCATGCTTTTAATTATGTAAATATTCAATAATGTTTAGTGTGTAATGTTTGCGAACATAATTAGTGTGTGTTTTATAAGCTAAAAGTTGCGGACATTGTCCCTTTAAAATATCTCGTTGTATTCAACGATATATCACTGTAACGTTTGCAACGTTAGGAGACACCGCAGCGTGTGCAACGTTAGGTGAATAAGCAAGGCAATGCGAAAGATATCACTGTAACGTTTGCAACGTTAGGAGAGTAAGCAAAGCAATGCGAAATATTTCAGATGTGTGCGTTATTTTCATATTTTAGGGGTATTAGAATAGAAATAGAACATCGTTTACGGTGAATTATCTCGTAATATATCACGGTTTGTCGTTCAATTGTAAACAATAATTACTGTTTACAATTGAACTCCAAACCGTGATATATTACACAATAATTCACCGTAAATGATGTTCTATTTCTTAAATCTACTTACTTATAATTAAATAAATAGAGGATATCTGTTTGTTTTGAGTGAATATAGGATTTATTTTCACCGAGGAGTGAGAAAACTTATATTTTCACGAGTGCTTTAGCACGAGTGAAACTATTTGAGTTTTCTCACTTTGAGATGAAAATAAATCCTTTATTCACGACAAACCAACAAATATTCTATTTATTATATACTCACAACCTGGAAATTTATGTAGAAAAAACATAATGCGCTAAAACACGTAACAACGTCAACAGTTGCATGACGTCATTTTGAGTGAAAATATTTTCACATGTGAAATATAAACAATGAAAATATAAGGTTTTAGTTTAATCATAAAATCCACTATTTCACTGGAAAGTATATAATAAAAATGTTGAGTTTTCATTTGTTAGTCTTATTCCACCATAGATTTACATATAGTATTGGTTCAATTAAAATCACCAGTTAATAATATGCAAAACTAATATGCCTCGTACTATTCTTATAATTAATATTAATGATTGAATAAATGCTAGTTATGTAGAAAAACTAACGGAAAGCCGCTACATTAAAAAAAATCAGGATTGTCGTGTGTCCCTATAATCGACTACAGCATCGTTGTATCTCGAAGTTGTGAGAATGAATATTTATGGTATAACAAAAAAAAAAACGTCCCTGACTGGAAGGTAGCATGCGGTTTAATTTAATGCATATGCACATTTCATAAGAAACTGAAGCACATTATGAAGGTTTTCATTTGCATTTGGAATCGCACCTGTCCCTTTTTAAATAGCCGGTGTAACAGCCATTAACATAAACCTAGTGTTTTAGAATAAGTACAATATATTTGGAGCTGTTTTGCTTACTGCAATTCCGTCCTACGACTAAGGTTAACATGTCTGCTCAGTGTGAGTTATAATTCCGCAGTGGCTTATATCAGCAAAAGCATCAAGCTAGATAAGAGCAAATAGGTCATGGCGCGTTATTCCGCGAACTGTGACGTAGACTATTCACATTATCCAATGAGGTGCCACCGAATTGTAAGAATGCAACCTCAAGGTCTAAACTAGGTTAGGACAATTGACTTGAATTGGGTTTTACGGCGCACCAACACATGAAAGGTTATATGTCGCCTAACAGGAATGAACATGCCAGGCTCATCCTGACCTTCATTTACATCAGAATCAAATATGGAGAATGGGCCTTAAACCTTTTAACATGCAGAACAGCAGGGTTGCTGCAAATTCTATTGTAGACACTCCATTTACGAAGGAGCCAAGTTTTCACTTTTACATACGCGGGAGGTGGGGGTGGGGATGTGGGGAGGGGGGTCCTACCCCGGCACCGGAGGTTAGGACAATTACCCAACTGCATCGATGTGCATCAAGTGGAATTACCCTAGAATGAAAATTAGAGAAAGCAATATATACAATAACACAATCCTGAAAAATTAGTGGAATTTCCCTAGAAAAATACAGAGTAAGCAAAATAAACCAAACCAACAAAAAAAAAATGTGAAAATAATATTAGTGAATAGTCTTTTGAAAAAACTGGCAACAAATCAAAAGGTGTCTGATATTTACACTCAGCGTGCACTGTGTATCAGGGTATTTTACCAGTGGTATTTCCCTAGAACATATCAGAGTAAGCAAATAAACAAAAACATAATTCTAAGAAACTATGTCTAAATAATATTTGGGGGAAAATGGGCAACACATCAAAAAGTATGATATTAACTTTTACTCATAGGTGTCCTCCACCCATCCACACCCACACCTTCCTCTTCCCCCACTCCCCACACACCCCACTCTCATCACCCCAATCCAATCCCTACCGCTCCTCCATCCTGTCTAGAAAACACAAACCTTGCTCTCTCTCGCCCCTGAATATTTGGTCAAATTCAAAGACTAACTGTTTGCTTTTAATGTCAAAAAGTGTTAAAAGAATATTCATCTGTGTTAAATTAATTGAAACACGTGCGAACTGACCCGAACCTTGTTTCGTCTGCCAAGTTTTGTAGCTTATTTTGTAATCGAAGTAAAGTACTTTCGTTTTGTAAATTGTTACATGCTTTGTTTATGAGAAAATGAACACCGCCAACGAACTATTTATCCGTCTGACTTCTGTGAATTGATCTTATTCGAAGTATCTATCTCTAGATTTGTACTCAAAATAAAAGTTGAACCTTTTCGCATAGTTTAACTTAAAGGGACAAATGACAATCTTGAAGATTGTATGAAGTATTTAAATCCGTGTCAGTATATTAATCCAGTATCATTTTGACTTAGCCCCGCTTGCATAATTAGACTTAATTAAAAGTTAGAATATTCTTCGTTATTCTACCATATATGTATTTTGATTCTTATAAATGAAGGGAGTTATACAGTACTGGTTCTACCATCGCTTGTGGGAAATATGGGGTGGCCTGCCTCTACCACAAAAAAAGATCGGCCGTCATATATATGGCCTAGCATTTGCTAAAAAGGATGTAAACCACCATTTAAACAAACAAACAAGCTCTATAACTCTAACAAATCTAGATGGAATGCAATGAAATCGAATCTACAACATGTTTAAATATATTATTGTTGCAACAGAATAAACAGTAAGTGATATGCAAATACAATTTGCTTTGAACTGTTCTTATAATTAATATTTATGATTGCAAAGATACCAGTTATGTAGATAAGCTAACGAGACGCTGCAAGTTTTAATACAATTTAACTGTTGTGTATCCCTATAAAGGGACAAATGGCAATCTTGACGTGTTTATCAAGCATTGATTTTTGTTTTTTGTTTGTATGGTGTTTTACGTCATTGTCAACACATGTAAGATTATATATGACCGTCGATTTGTTGTGGTGGAGGCAGACCACCCACTTGTTTTGGGTAGAACCAGTAATGTACACCTCCCGAATCGACACTTCCTTACTTACAAGTCGAGCTCCCAGTTGGATTCGAACCCGCAGCGGTGAGAGGAGAAAAGGGTTACAACGCCAGGTCATTAACCCCTCGTCCACAGAGACACTAGTGCATCAAGGATTGCAATTGGATTAGCGTCTCGATTTATTTATCCATCATCATTTGACTTTAAACCTGCTTGCATATAATTAAATTGAACTTTGAGTTTTCATTTGTTTTCGTCTTATTATACCATAGGTTTAAATATATACTGAAGCGAAAAAGAAACGCAAATCGGGAATTTCCGCTAAATATTGTATGTACAATATGCTGCTGTTAATCGAATGGTACATGGCTACGTAAGACCTTTCCTTTCGGGAAAAGGAGACTAAAACAACACATAAAACAGCAAATAGTATTAAACAACACATAACACAGCAAATAGTATTAAACAACACATAACACAGCAAATAGTATTCCGTCAATGTTTCATTATTACGCTTCTGTACCTTAATCACAGACATATTAATAAGTTATTAGGTCTGTGCCTTAATACAGTACTGAAATGGCTCAATTTTTATCAAAGACGAACTTCAACATTTATGAATTGCTTGTTACAAAATGTACTGTGATTAAAACGTCTACAACATCAACTTTCTGTAACTAACTGCAACTTTTTTTCCCAAAACATCCTGAGTTTCTTTTTGAATATTATGTGTAATTAAGTGTGCAGTATATACAATATATAGCGGTAATTCCCGAGTAGCGTTTTTGCATTTACTAATATGCAAAAAAAGTGCCTTATTCTCTTTTCATTAATAATATTTATGATTGAACAAATGCAAAATATGTAGAAAAAACTAACGGGACGCCGTGAGTTTAAACAATCAAAATTACCATGCGCCCCTTTAACAACACCGTTCAAAGTACTTACGGAGAAGTCGTGTGTATAAAACTGCTTCGTTAATTGGGACACATTAGTCTAAGATACGATCTGTACATTTATTTATACCCGTACGTATTAACCTAACGGGTTGACAGTTCTTTTCAAAATATTTATATATTCACCCGATCCTGTTCGGGTGCACCTAATGTATTGACGGCGTAACTGCTAATTGAGAGAAAAAAAAATGTTTCGCTATTGAAGCCTTTCTTCTTTATTTTCCTTCTACCCAAATACGTCAGGGGTTCTTCCTTTGCGTGATACTGTCTACGCTGTCAGGAGTCTCCAAGTGCATATAACTTCACAACTGCCATGTATCCCTTTAAAACTATGCGGTATTTTTTCAACTGTATGTAAAACGCACACAAAATACATCTATTTATCTCAGGTGAATCACGTTTTAATATCTGAAAATGTTTTGTATGCATGGGTCGAGGTTGTTTAACAGCACCAATCAATCTGTTCAAAGTGCCACCTTCTCAGTATGAGCAGGACATTCTAACACGTAAATCTCTGAACTGCAATCATTTTTAAAAAAAAACATAACAAAGTGTCATTGAAATGGTCTATACCACAAATAAAAAAAACATTGTTTCTAATATAAAACATTGTTTCTAATATATAAATAAGAGTATTAGTCTGAATAAAACATTGTGTGTTTGCCCGAACGCGACCGTGTTTGCCCGAACGCGACCGTGGTTTGCCAGAACGCGACCGGTCCGAACAAAACGGTCTGACTCTAAATATTGTTATCAATAAAATTGTAAATATTTTTTTTATTTGTAGAAAATCAAAACAAAAAAAATAGAAATTTGAAAATCTCTGTTAATTGGTTTCTATTAAACTTAGCTGGTACTACAATGAATATTCAATAACCATCTTATAAGGAAGTGCTGTGTGCAAGCTCCATTACTTGGTTCACCAAAATGGACACTCTGGGGACATTCTGGAACACAAATCGTAATGTAAAATTGATTATATAGGTCATGTTCTTAATCATGAAGAGTGCTGGTGGTAAAATCTGCTTGAATAATTGAAGCAAGTATTTGAAAATCTGAAACAAAAGATTGGTTGAAAAAGTTGGGTAAAAATGGATGTGGTTGTGACGATGTTCCTCTGTTCGTACTATTCGTAATGAGAGTGTTTTGTAACTCGTTCCTGGGCCAACATATAACTAATAATATGTCAACGAGACCAAGTGTTGTTGTTGTTGTTGGTGGTGGTGTTGATGTTGTTGTTGGTGGTGGTGGTGGTGGTGATGGTGGTGGTGGTTGTGGGTGTTGGTGTGGTGGTGTTTTAATGTATTGGTAACGAGTACATAAATTATTGTGTACGCGGCTACAGTCATCGGAAAACTCGAGCACTCACCCAAGCGCTATTTAAAAATAATACATTTCAGTCTACCAAGGTATTTAACTGTCCCAATTGTATTTGTTAAAATCAGCATTTATTTTGTTTATTTCCTGTTAGAAAGTTAAACTGCAAATAATCTTATATGGAAATAAAGCAACTGTGCCAGTGCGGTTAACCGATACATTATTGGTCCACGGCATAGTGACAGTTGAAATGACCCTATGCATGGGGTATTTGCACAAAAGTTGTACTAGACAGTTTGTTAAAGCATATATTTGTGAACAAAGATAATTATTAAGCATGTATGCAAGTAGGTAATTTGCACCAGTCAAAATATTGATTAAACCTAGTGAAATCAGGTCGCCCGCGGATTGAACTTCGTCAGGTCCACGGATTGAACCTCGTGGAATCAGGTCGCCCACGGATTGAACCTCGTCAAATCAGGGTTAAAGTAAATTGAAACAATCAAAGTGAGCTATACTGTACTCCGAGAACCTCACTCTAACGCAAGATCCCCGTGTGGTTGCCGGGGTAGAATACAACCACTGCAAATCCCGCTAGAGGCAGAGGGGTAGAACTCCCCCTTCGTGTTCATTTTGTCATTTTTTTTTATCATGCTCATTCAACGTCTTCATCATGACACCGCATATGCAAATGTGGAACGTGGCTCCATCGTAAACGGAGTGTCTACAATAGAATTTGCAGCAACTCTGCAGTTCTGCAGGTTAGAAGATGCTAGGTCCATGCTCCGTCGTATTTTATCTAGACGTAAATGGAGGATGAGCCTGGCATGTTCATCCCTGTTTGGCGTCATATAACCTTTCTTGTGTTGGTGTGCCGTAAAACCCCATTTCAATCATTTCAGTCTAAATAAAAAAATAAGTCATATACAAGCCCTTAGGCACAGCGAGGCAGCCTCGGTAAAATATTGGGAATTTATGTGTGAATTTACATACTTTATATATAAACATGTTCATTATCGATAAATAATCAATAATTGACAAAACGTCTTGCTTACATAAACAGTAATAAAACTGAAAAAAAAGTGTCTGGGAGGTGCACGAAAATTCAAGAAACTGGTTGTAGAAATAAAAAAACAGCCGGTGTTTTGGGGTGGGGATGTATGCCACCGGACCTCCATAGGAAGGAATTGGCCTCGGTTAAGACCTTACCAAGTGTGTCGTCACACTCCTTAACGACATCCAGCAAGCCGCGGTTGCCAATGGTCAGGCCAATCCTGATAATATAACTTTCAAAGAGGAAGATATAAGTGTATGCCATAAGATAGGCAAGCGTACCGGTCATGTAGACAAGAGGCAGATCATTGTCAGGTTTGTGTCGAGGCAAAAAACATTGAGAGTGTTCCGTATCAAGAAGTATGTGAAAAATATTGAAAAATACAAGGATGTCTATATCACAGATGACCTCACCAAACTTAGACTAAAATTAAAAGACTATTTGAGGAAGCAAGATACAATCGCCAAAGTCTACACCATTGATGGCAACATTCGCTGTGAAAAAAACGACGGCCAGCATTTTACTGTTTCTAGTCCTGATGACTTCTTTAAAATGGACATTGAGGTAGACCTTAAGGAGCTTGAGTTGGAGAATTACATTTAGGACCGGTTGGAGGGTGATGTGAGTCAGATCCAGGAAGACCAAAGACGGATCGATGATATATATGACAATGAAACTTTTCGTGATCATAATTATAATGAAACATTTTCTGATGTAAAAAGCACTTTAAAATTTGCAACTATTAATATATGTGGTTTGGAAAATAAATTAAAATTTCCAGACTCTGACACATTTATAAATCAGTATGACTTTGTTTGTATAACAGAAACCAAATTAGATGATTTTGACAGTATAAATATACCAGGCTATACATTCTTCGGGATAAATCGTAAAAATGCAAGGCGCAAGTCTGGTGGAGTTGGACTATTAGTTAAAAATACATTATCTCAATATATACAAACTTTTGATAATTTATCAAGTGAGAATTGTTTTTGGTTTACTATATCTAAAGACATTTGTTTTAAAGACATTGTATTTGGAGTTGTCTACCTTCCTCCAGAGGGTTCACCATATAGTTCAATTGAATTATTTGATAATATTGAAAATGATATTATTCAACTTAATGTTAATGATGATAAATGTATATGTTTAACAGGTGACTTAAATGCAAGATGTGGCACTTTATCTGATTTTGTAAATTTTGAAGATGTTATAAGTGAAGTCAATTTTGATTTTGAAACCAATTCCTTGTTAAATAGAAACAATCTTTTAGATTTGGGTTTTCCTCTTGAAAGATATTCAAATGATAGATTATGTAATAATTTTGGTTATAGACTTATAGATATGTGTAAAACACATGATATCCATATTGTTAATGGAAGATGTGGAAGTGATGCTTGTATAGGTCAGAATACTTGTGTCAAGGGCAGTCTTATAGATTTTGATGTTGCATCACCTGAGCTTTTCCCTATGTTTAGCTCTTTTGATATTTTGGATTTTGACCCACTTTTATCAGATGTACACAAGGCTGTCAAGTTTTCAATTCTATGTAAAAGTGAAATTATAAATTCTAATAATGAAGAAGGGTCGACCGAGAGTCCAGAGGTTATTAAAACAACTTGGAATCGTGATCTAAAATCAGAATTTAGGAATAGTTTTGACCGAGAAGAACTTAATAATATTTTGCAAGACTTAGAAAACTTATCGGTGTGTCCAAGAGAAGAAGTAATTTTAAATATAGACTCTGTTACTGAAAAATTATCTAGTATCTATGTAAATGCTGCTGATAAAGCGGACATGGTTAAATTAGTATCAACTTCAAAAAGTAGTCGATTGCCAAAAAATAAAAATAAGCCGTGGTTCGATTCGTCATGTAAAAACAAGCGACTTGCATATTTGAGGGCAAAATCAGATTATAGGCGTTGTAACTCAAATTCTAATTTACAGTCTTTAAAAGACAGTAGTAAGATGTATAAAAAAGAAATAAGTAAACGTTATAGTCAGTTTCACCAAGATTTGAATAAAAAGTTCCGTAACCTTAAGCAGTCCGACCCAAAATCATATTGGTCTCTATTAAATAAGTTTTCAAATGATAAAAAAAAAGGTCATTTCAGATATAACATCTGAGGTTTTTTTTGAACATTTTAGTAAGTTAAATGAAGGGAATACAGATAATGATGATTCATTTGACCCTATTGATTTATCAAATATTTCTGAATACAATTATGAGTTAAATAATGAGATAAGTAATGAAGAGATTTTAGTTGCTATAAACAGCCTGAATAATAATAAGGCTTGTTCTGTTTATGATAATATCTTGAATGAATATATAAAACATTCAAAGGACATCATGTTACCCATATTAAAAAGTTTTTTCAATCTTGTACTAAACAATGCAAGTATCCCAGAAATCTGGTGTAAAGGGGTAATTTTTCCAATCTATAAACAAAAAGGAGATATAAATAACCCTGATAATTATAGAGGCATAACAATACTCAGTTGCTTTGGTAAATTGTTTACAGCAATCTTAAATACTAGACTAAATAAATTTTTGGAAAGCTCGGGAATTCTTGGTGAAGAACAAGCAGGCTTTAAGAAAAAGTGTAGTACTGTAGACCACATTTTTACATTAAAAATGTTAGTTGATTTTTATCTGCATACAAATAAAAAACTTTATTGTTCTTTCATAGATTACCGTAAAGCGTTCGATTCTGTACATAGATTGGCATTGTGGAAAAAACTGTTACAGAATAATATAGATGGCAAGGTTTTCAAAGTTATATATTCTCTGTATGATAAAGCTAAATCGTGTGTTCGTTCTGGTCAAGGCTTGTCCAGTTTCTTTGTGAGTTGTACAGGTGTTCGTCAAGGCGAAAACCTGTCCCCAATACTGTTTTCGATCTTCCTTAATGATCTAGTGCAACATATGTCTGGTTCCTATGATGGCCTGGAGAGTCTTTCTGATAGTATTAGGGATCGTCTTAGTGACGATACTATTGACACATATCTCAAGTTGTATTTGCTTTTATATGCGGATGATACTGTTGTCTTTGCTGAATCAGCTGCTGATCTACAGCTAGCACTTAATTATATGTATGATTATTGTAATACTTGGAAGCTAGAGGTGAATATTGCAAAAACTAAAGTTGTAGTTTTTTCTAAAGGTAAAATCCGTAATATCCCAGTATTTACTTATGGGGGCTTAAATCTTGATGTGGTTGATGACTTTAGTTATCTTGGTATGAAGTTTAACTACAATGGCAAGTTTAATAAAACTAAAAAATATCTCTGTGATCAGGCTAGAAAAGCCATGTTCTCTGTTCTTAAAAAGGCTAGAAAGCTTTGTCTGTCTCTTGATCTTCAACTTCATCTATTTGATTCGATGGTCAGTCCAATACTATTATATGGGTCGGAGGTCTGGGGTTGTGAGAATGTAAATATTATTAATCAATTCCAGTTAAAATATTGTAAAATGGTATTAAAACTCAAAACTTCAACACCAAATATTATGATTTATGGTGAACTTGGGAGAATGCCAATGGATTGTATTATAAAGAGTAGAGTTCTGAACTACTGGTGTAAATTGGTCAATAGTAAAGAAGATAAGATTTGTCGTATAATGTATAAACTAATGTATGAACTTGATAAAAGCAATGTTTTCCATTCTCCTTGGATAGGTTATGTCAAGACTTCACTTGATCAGCTTGGTTTTTCTGAATATTGGTTAAATCAAAATGTTCCATCCCCACTTGTTTTTAGAAATTTAATAAAAAGCAGAATTAAAGATATATATAATCAATCCTGGAATACCACAGTCTATGAATCCCCAAAATGTGTGAGTTATAGAATTTTCAAAAATACTTTTGCGTTTGAGAGGTATCTAGTAGATTTACCGCTGAATCTTGCATTGTCACTTTGCCATTTTAGATGTTCTAATCATAAACTCCCAGTGGAAAAAGGCAGACTTTATAATATAGAGAGAAGATTAAGAACTTGTGATTTGTGTCATTTAAATGTGCTTGGTGATGAATTTCATTACATTTTTGTTTGAACTTTTTTTAAAAATGAAAGAAAGAAATATATTTCCTCTAATTCTATTATTGCAAATACATATAATTTTAGAAACATTTTTCAATCTATAGATAATTATGAATTGTTAAAACTGTCATTATTTGTTAAGAAAATTATTGATAAATTTAAGTAACTATTTTTCACCTTCCCCTATTAATTTTACATTTATTACTCAGTATTAATATACGAAACTCATTCCATCTAGTCATTTTATCTTGAATTGAAATTATTTTGTGTTTATATTCTATGTTATGATTCAACTTTGTAAATATTGTTATTGATGTTATTTTCATTTGTGTTTGTTAATGCTCATGCCCAGTTGGGCCCAGCTTATGAAATAAAACTTGAAAACTTGAAACTTGGTTAAATTTCAGAACTGACTACAGACCTTATATACAATAGTCCAAATTCAGAAGAAAGTTTGTTTCTACATTATTTATATACATTTTTGGAATATATACGTGTAGATGTGCAAGCTTTTTTTTTTTTTAAATGTTCGTACCTTCTCCAGGGGCGAGGCTAGTGGGCTCGAATAGTTTTACAAAAAAATGGTTTTACTCCTACTTGATTTACCATAGGATTGTGCTTTTTTTTTATGTATTAACGTTGACTCGAATTAGGATTTTTTTCTTCTAAATAGGATCATGTTGCATGTCAAATTGAATGCAGTTGCAAGAGTAGTGCACTGACGCTCGACGATCTTGGGTGGTGGGGAGCGGTCAAAGTGTAGAACTTAGTATGCGTCTGGTGTCCTCCGTCTCTGTTTTGAGAGGTACACACGTTCGTTTAAGATTGGAAAGTCACTAAGCAACCTGAATTTAGAAATATATTGGAAATTGGACTTTGGACATAGGCGAATGTTATCAAAATAATTTGACTTTGAACGAATGTCCAAAGTCAATTATTTTAATACTGGAGATTCGGCTCGAATGTCCATTTCGACTCGAATGTCCAAAGTCAAATTAATTTGATATTGGAGATTCGTTTCCAATCTCCAATGTCAAATTATTTAGTTATTGGTGATTCCGGTCGAATGTCCAAAGTCAAATTAGTTTGATATTGGACATTCGCCAATGTCCAAAGTTCAATGTCCATTATATTTCTAAATTCTAAATAGCAGTATGTGTTGATTTGCAAGAAGGTTTTACAATTGTTGTACCTCCGCTAACGGTGGGCTAGGGGAGGGGGAGCTGGGTAGTATTTAAAAGCTACAATTACTCCTTTATGCTTAAATGTAGCAATGTGAAAGTATGTATGTGTAATGCTTCATGCATGTAACGGTCTTTGCGTTATACTCTTATTTCACGCCCTGGTGGCTGTACTTGGTCGGGGTAAACGGGGTCATAAATCGTGTTTTTTTCCAAAACTGGGTCATGTTACATATCCAACTGAATGTCATTGCAAGCGAAATGCACAGATGCAAACCAACTGCCACTAATTAAAAAGTGCGGGATACGCGATGGAGCGGGGATACTTGATGGAGCGAGAATACGCGATGGCGTGACATTGACTTGCTCTAGTTAGATGCGTATATGCTTGACTGTGGTCATTGAATGTTACATTTCCTGTTTGACTTTTATATTTACGTTTAGATAAAATGCATAAAAAAGTGTCTGACTTTATTATGTGTTTCTAGTTAAACATGTTGTACTTCGCTTGTTGTTACAATCTTCTCAGCAGATCTGACTCTAAAATGTCAGCCACATATAGTTTTTTTTATTTAAATGTGAAATGGCCAGTAGCTTTGGAGGCATGTTTCGGTTCAATGTTTTCTTTGTCGTCCTCTTACTTGCTTACCTCTTTTATTAGCATGTTGGTAGAAGATGTTCTATCACATAACTTTACAAAACTTATCACTTGTCCTGTTGATAGGTTGTCAATGAATTTATTTGGCACACATTAAGTGCAATATCTTACAAGTTGGCTAGTCAGTTATTTGACAGATTTTTAAAATGCTTCATAGTCGTGTATTGCCTCAGTCTCTTTGTTTATTTGAGTAATACTGGGAAGTTAGCAGTTGGTTAAATGTATAATGAGCCTTGTATTTTAAATAGTTTAACAGTTAAATGTTGAAAGTAAAATTCTGTCAATAATTTCCAATAAACATGTCAGTAAATAAAACAAAATGAAAAACAACATAAAAAAACAACAGTAATAAAGCGTTCTCGCCAAACAATATCCTGAAACACGCGTTGCTTTTTTTGAAAAGTAAGCAACTTGTTATCGCATTCTTGCCAACATATGATCCATAAAGCAACACCTACTCGCATGTATTGAACAGTTATATCTGGCCCAAGGTACAGAATAGCTGTAATTGAAAGTAAATTTCTGTAAGTAATATCCAATGATATGTCAGTGGATTAAAAGATATAAAAAAAAAATTAAAAACATTACTAAGGTCTTCTTGCAAACAAATATCCTGGATCATGCGTTTTTTGTGTTTTGTTCGTGTTTTTTTTTAAAGTAAGCAAGTTGTTATCATAATATCCATAACGCACCGCCCACTATGTATTGGACTATAAGAATCTTTCATGGGTATCCGGTGAAGATAGGGAATTCCAACCCGAGGTATAAGTGTTTTTATCGGAACCGAGGCTCTGCCGAGGTTCCGATTAAAACACTTATACCGAGGGTTGGAATTCCGTATCTGAACCGAATACCCATGATAGATTCTTTTTCTTGCATGTCAGAGACATTTTGTGCGTTGACGCCGCCAGCTACTAACGTTTTGCATGTTTTCCTGCATACCGGATGTTGGCGCGCGTGAATTTTATCTCGACCCTAGGGTGAGATGGAAATATCTAGCCCCGGTAAAACGACGGATATCCTTGTGGATGCAAGAAAGTTATGCAAGAAAGTTATATCTGGCCCATTGTATAGAATAACTGTCTCGCGGATAAATTCACTCCCACTAACACTTCGAAGCATAAAAGATCAAATTAAATTAATTATATTTAAGAGAAACGTTCCTTATCTGTTGATGGTATTTAAATAAACTGAAGATATAAATATGTATGTCTTAGTTACACGTCTGCAGACAATTTGTGACCAAGTTACAGAAGAAGGACACCACAGTTGTTTGTTACTTTCTCAACATAGTTCGGAGGGCTGGCGTGGCGCAGTCGGTAGCGCGGCGGATTTGTAACCGGAGGCCCCGGGTTCAATCCTCCGTGGTGCCACTGAGTTCCGTTGGGGTGTTCTTGGGGAAGACACTTTCCCTTAGCCTCGTCCGTCGGATGGGGACGTAAACCGGGTGGTCCCGTGTATCGGTCTATCCTCCGAGCTCGTTAAAGAACCATAGGAATCTATTCGATAATAAGAGTAGGGCAGGCTCCCGGATTCCTATGTATCCTTCCCCTCTCTCTGGGGCGGTTCTAAATAACCTATGCTGTGTTGATGAGCCGTTAAATAACATTCAATTCAACATAGTTCACTGGGTCTATGTCGTACACGGTAACCTACCAGAGTACTCTGGTTTTCCAGAGTGTCGTCCAAAGTACCCAATTTCACCGCTATGCACAGTGTCGCTAAACAATATACTATTTGGATTACCAGCGCTGTCTTACGAAATAAATGCATCTGTCGTTGAAGCTGTCAGTATGATTTCTTTAGCAAGCAAACTATTTTAATTTACATTTAGGAAGTAGTTTAACGAGACTGGATTCATTGTCAAACTCGATGTGTGACCCAGTCGGTCCTCGCAACATGTGGGGTGGTCCAGTTTGTTCAAGTGTCAAAACTATCTATTTTCCTTGTATACAATTAACTCACAAATTATTCTCTCTTTCTCTAGCATATATTTTAATTAGATTATTCTCAAATGTCAAGTTTTTCTGTCCTGTTCCTTTTATATATATCTATATAATCATCTATAATGTTTTGCTGCATTGAAAACATATTTAAATTAATGCCTCAAATACTTCTCCCAGGGAGAAAATGTAATTAATGTGTTTCTAGCCGGTCGTAGCAGCATGAACATGTTTAGCCACAAAATGAATATATTATTTACAAAGGTCACATAACTATTTTTGCATTTTTACAAAATTATCCCCCGTCTGATCCTTTTGAAAGCTCTTGTAAGTTTATATATAAAACGTGTTGTGTTGTTGTTCTTGTTGTTTATTGGGACGTATTTTGTTATACAGTGTATCTATAGGAAAAATTTATTCTTCTCCCAGAGATTGCAAGAGTCTGCCGCGGAGTCTTGCGCCTCACATTCTCGTAATATATATCCACCACGGAGTTTTTCGCCTTACTTGTATTCATTCTCTGTCCACCGATGAGGCTTGCACCTTACCATCGCGTATGCTCTGTCCATCGCGGAGGCTTGCCCCTTACTATCACGTAATCTCTGTCCACCGCGGAGGTTACGCCTTACTATCACGTAATCTCTGTCCACCGCGGAGGCTTACGCCTTACCATCACGTAATGTCTGTCCATCTATGAGGCTTCCGCCTAAACATGACGTAATCTCTGTCCACCTCGGAGGGCGCCTTACCATCACGTAATGTCTATCCACCTCGGAGGCTTCCGCCTTACCATCACGTACTCTCTGTCCACCACGGAGGCTTCCGCCTTACGATCACGTAATGTCTGCAACGCGGAGGCTTACGCCTTACCATCACGTAATGTCTGTCCATCTATGAGGCTTCCGCCTTAACATGACGTAATCTCTGTCCACCTCGGAGGGCGCCTTACCATCACGTAATGTCTATCCACCTCGGAGGCTTCCGCCTTACCATCACGTACTCTTTGTCCACCACGGAGGCTTCCGCCTTACCATCACGTAATGTCTGTCCGCCGCGGAGGCGTGCACCTTACTCGCATGGCATTCGACGGAGCGGCTAAGGACAAGATCCTCACCTAGGATACGCCCACCCCTACCCCAACAGAGACCGATGAGGCTCAAACCATCATGATAGTCCTCAGTAATCGAGCTGAGAATAAAGGCATGGCTTGGTTTGAGTGATACCAGTTGCAATATGTTTACTTCGATTTTATCCTGTTTTGTTGTTTTACGAACCTGAACAAAATATACTAATCTGTCATTGGCTCTTTTCTTACTTGCGTCGATATAGGTATCTTTTTCATCGCTCTTGTTAAAACTTATTTAAATGTGAAAATATAAATTAAGATACCCTTATTGTTAAGCGTCAGGAAAGTAATTATAATGCTATTTCTAGCAATTGCGGTTAACCGTAACAGTTGGAACGATTGTAAAATTAACATTTATTATTATAATTAAATTTATTTTTTTTGTCGGTAACGGTTACGAAGTTCGTAAAAGCAAAAACGAAGTTTTTAAAAGTAATGTTACTATAATGTTAATAAAAAAATGATAGATTCTGAAAAAAATAATAGATTCTGAAAAAATAAGAAACGTAACAGGAAGTCATGTTTTAGTTCGTATATGGTATTGTTAGTACCTGGTGTGTGTGTCCCAACACGTTGCATAGTATGCAAAGTTTCTCTTCATGTTCTTTTTGTTTTTTAAAAGGAACACACGACAATCTTGAATCTTAGTATAGTTTTTAGAATTCCTTTCAAATAGTTAATAAAACTATTTTTCAAATATGTCAGCTGTACATATATTTTTCCGTGTATGCCTCTCCGTCTTATACCTTCTCACCTCTCACCGCTGGGGGTTCGAATCCCACTGGGAGCTCGACTTGTAAGTGAGGAAGTGTCGATTCTTCCAGATGACGGGAGGTGTACAGTACTGGTTCTACCCGGGAAATGAAGGTGGTCTGCCTCCGCCACAAGTTGACTGTCATAATATATAATCTTACATGTGTTGAAAATACAAACTCTCTTCTTCTTTACAATCGGCCATTACCTTGCTTTTGCCATGACCTTATAAAGAAACCGACGTGACGAGATTCAAAAAACATTGTCGTGTGTCACTTTTGGTGAAACATGAGAAGAAAGCCAATATTTGACCAAATTAGTCGTGATATCGAGCGTTGCACTCGTTATCCCGTTATATTCGACTAAACTTACGATGTACTTTTCAAGTGCACACGATATGGGAAGTGATCGTTATCTAAGTCATGACGATATGGGAAGTGTTATCTAGAGCATGAGAAAACATAAACAATTAAATTACATCTATCAAAGTCGTGACTAATTAACCGCAGTTAATTTGTGCGTGGTGTCTTTTTTCTTATTTATTTATTGTTATTAGAATAGTAACCATGGCAGCAATGGTTTGCCAGTAATATTGTAATATGACTATACTGAATATGCATGTTTGGGGTTTAACGTCGCTTTCCAGTCACATCACGACGGTTTCTACTTGTAGCAGTGAGCAATACCACAACGTAGACACGTGACATGATACCCCAACCAGTCACAATAAATTGACACGAGGCCACCGCGGTGACAACACTTTACTGACGCTTTACTACTGACGTGTATATTTAAAGGAATAAATACTTTGTTTGTTTGTTTGTTTGTTCGTTTGTTTGTTTGTTTAAATGGTATTTTACGTAATTTTAGTACATGTTAGGCCGTATACGACGGTCGATTTCTTTGTAGTAGAGGCATTCCTCCCTATTTCCCTGTGTAGACCCGGTACTGTATACCTCTCGCCATTTGTAAGAATCGACATTTTCTGGAAAAAAAGTGTCTTGCTCTATGGTCATATGGTCATGGCGGTGATCGAACCCACGATTTTTCGATCATGGACACAATATTCTACCACCAGACCACATCGTTCCACTTTTTTTCCCACTTGACAAGTCGAGCTCCCATTGGGATTGGATCACGCAGTGGTGAGAGTCGAAAAAGTTTTAGACGCAGCGTATTTACTATCCCGGCCACGTGTTACGTCCTACTTCGTGTTATATGATCACTATGTGTCATACAACTAAAGCATTCCGAATAAATACAAATTCATAATACAACCTGAATATCCTATTTATGTTTTGTATATTAGTTTACACCGTATCTCTATTATGCCATTTTGATATCTACTAATTCAAGTAATTAAACGATGAGTAGCACAATACTATACTGAAAGGAAAAAGAAACGCAGGGTGCGTATTTCCGCTATATATTGTATGTTTAATATGCTACTGCTAATCGAATGGTACAGGGCGACATTAGGCCTGTCCTTTTAGAAAGAAGGTTTAAACAGCACTGAACACACCAATGGTTATCCTTTTAAAGTTTCATTATCGTCAGAATGCGCATTTGGCTCAAGCAGGTGAGCAAACTTAGGCTTTAAATGTTGCAATCACTTAACATTAAATACAGTACTGAACTGGCTCAATTTTTCAAAGAGTAACTTCAACATTTATGAATTTCTTGTTACAACGTGTACTGTGATTAAAACTTCTACAACATCACATTTGTGTCCTTTCTCTAACTAACTGCACTTCTTTCTTTTTTTCAAAACATCTTGGGATTTCCTTGGAATATATATGGAAGTAAGTGTGCAGTATATGTAATATATAGCGGAAATACGAACCCTGCGTTTCTTTTTCCTTTCAGTATAGTTAACGTGGCTTTTGACAGTTTCACACTTTTCACGTTTGCACACGAGCTTTTAGTCAGAAGGAATCTTATCTTCTGAAACCTGGGCTTAAAGTATATTACACAAAACTTTGCAGTCCAAGTGTGCATATCACGCAGTCCCTGATCGGGGACAATCTGGAAGAAAGGATAACAGCAACACATGAAGCGGAAAAGGTTAGTATGGAGCTGACGCGCTTTGAATAGAAATGGAAGAGGGCGTCTGAAACGGTAAATTTAAAGTCTGAGCATAAGCTCACATGGATAAGAACTAAGTGCGGAGTCAGTTGTATGCACAGCCAACAGGTAAACGCCACAAATGGAGTTTTCCTCCCAAATATGCCAAAACGACAGGGAAGTCAAAAGGAGTGTGTACAGGGCTAGCAAATGAAGACGTAGATAGATAGTTTAGTGCGGGTAATACATGGACGGTAATATGACTAATAAATGGATTTTAAACCTCTTCAAATGCGGGTATGAAATTGAACTGCATACATTATCAACGACGTGTCGTAATAGATCGCCACCTATTCAATTTGATGAGAAAGAGAATAACATAAGTAACTAGGATATAGCTAAAAAAAAAAGTGTCAAGATCAGTTGTACATATAGTACATGATCAGTATGGTGAATTGTTATTCAAACATATATGTAGTAGACCAGAATCAACAGGACATTCCGTTTCACATTAAATTTTAATCAGTTGAATGAAATGTGAAAAAACAATCCTTTTAAAATGGAAACTATAGAGACGACAAGGACAACCCAGTACATGGTTTGCTAGCATTGACCTAAGACGTGCATATACCAGTGTTTACATTGACCTAAGACGTGCATATACCAGTGTTTACATTGACCTAAGACGTGCATATACCAGTGTTTACATTGACCTAAGACGTGCATATACCAGTGTTTACATTGACCTAAGACGTGCATATACCAGTGTTTACATTGACCTAAGACGTGTATATACCAGTGTTTACATTGACCTAAGACGTGCATATACCAGTGTTTACATTGACCTAAGACGTGCATATACCAGTGTTTATATTCATCAAGCTTATCGAAAATATATATGATTGTGTGATTTATCTGGAGTGGGACATGCTACGAATTTAGCTGCTTTCCAACTGTACTATTCAGTCCTCCAAAAGCATTTTAAAGGTTCTGGGTATTGTTGCCTGTTTTTTAATTTAGTCTTTTGACTGTTACCTCTGACACGCAGGCTTCATAGCCTCTGCTCCCAATTAATTCCATTTTGTCTCAATCAAACCGAGACTGCAATATGTTTTGTATTTATCGTGTTCGACGACTTCCAAACTTTTCTTTTCATACTTTTCACAAAAAACATTTTTAAAAGCCAACATGTTCATACTACAGTATCTGAAAGACAGGTTCAAAGACAAAATGTTTCCCTGATATGAACGATTCACTTACATTAATAGACGATTTAAGTTTTGGCGTCTCTACAGACAAATCGGTCGTAATCCCTACTCAGTGCATTTCATATGTTGGTTTTGTACTAAAACTTGATATGACAGTGAGATTGACCCTAGAAAAGGCACTGGACCTAGCAAATATCTGAAACGCAATCACCACCGAGGTAAGCATATCCATAAGCGAATCTGCACAAGTTATAGGGAAATTAGTTGCTAGTAAACCAGGGGTACATGAACAAAATGGAAAATAAAGTTATATTCAATTGCGATATTTTCGTTCAAGTGTGATCCATCTTAAAGCAGTAAAAAGAGTTTAAAGTGGTGGGTAGACACTGTGAAAAACTCGTTAAGGCCTATTATCATGAAATACCAGATAAGATAACCGAGTCAGATTCATCACTATCAGGGTGGGGTGATAAAACAAAGAATACTCAGATTGGAATACTCAGATGCAGTCGCTATCAAATAATTAACAAAAATCGTATTCATTTGTTAAATGATTTACACAAAATCGTTGGTTAATGTGTGTAGACCGTAAAATATGGGTAACGGTTTTTAACATACCTGGCGTTTTAATTGCAAAGTCGATAAACTCTGAAGAACAATTCATGATGACATAACATGGTCATTGTCAGACTCTTGTTCAGTGACATGCAATTAAACAACTATGTTTCCATAAAGGTAAAACAATAAATTATCAATGAACGTTTCTTATAAACACGACAATGATTCACACGCTACCAATGCATCTCTCTCTCTCTCTCTCTCTCTCTCTCTCTCTCACTCTCTCTCGCTAAGAAAGTGCAGCAATGCTCTGGGGTTGGCCTTTCGATGAAGAAATATGCTTAGGACTTGCCCACTTATTGGTTCATCTTCAAAGAAATATAAAAAGATCGGACATGGAAAGCAGCATTCAAGGAGGACAGTCAAGTTCATCAAGAGGCCCAGAGTACTGTTGGCTTTATTGACCGTCTTGTCAACGTGTAGCTGCTTCCAGGCCGTTTCTGACTGCATCTCAAAGCCGAGGCACTTGGATGACTGTGTGGTTTCCAGATCATGTCCTTTTATCGTGTAGTTGGAGACCAATTGCGATTTAGAGCTGGTAACTACGAGGGCGCTGCGAATGTCTGGGTGGAAATCCATGCCCCATGTTCTTTGCCAGGCTGCTAGTCTTCTTGTAGGGCGATGCTGTTCTACGTGGACTTGATCTGCCTGTAAAGGATGCAGTCATTGGCAAAGAGGCGGGTGCTTGATATAACACTGTCCGGGAGGCCTTTTGTGAAGATCAGTCAGCATATGCTGAGCATCAAGGTGCTTAAGGTGTTTGAGTATGATCCTGGTTATTACTTCTGTAGCTTACAGCTAAGGCGTGTAAGACTGGTCGGTAATTACTTCCTTTATACTTCTCTCCTTTCCTGCATTCTTGAAAATTGCCGCGACGCTTGCCATCCTCCAAGTTGGAAACTCCTCTGAAAAATAACTGTCAGAAAAGGGGAAATTTCATTGTCTAGCTCTTTCAGGATCCTTGCTTGGAGTAGGACAGGTCCACAGTCTTTGCTTGTGTTCATCTTAATAGAAGCTTGTTGACCGCTTCTACTGTGGCATGACTGTCTGACATTGGATGAAAATGGATTTTTTATGTCGCTGATGTCTTCATTTGTGACAACTGACGGTACTGGTGACTGAGTTGAGTCAGAATTGTCTTTGACATCAGCATGGAGTCGTCCATTTCCTTTAAGCAATGCTACTCCACTACTGTCCTTCTTCATTGACTTAATGTAAGACCAGAATTGTTCTTGTTTGTTTGGTCTGTCTTTTTGGCCTACAGGGTCTCCCACATCCAGTATGTCTTCGATGTACTTCCAGTAGGATTGCCGTCCTGCCTTCTTCTGAATTTTATTCTTTGTTTCCTTGTACAGCCCGATGTTTTTGGCATTGTTTGTCTTCTTTTGCGTTTAGAAGAATGTGTTCCTCTTGCGTTTGGTGGGTTTTAACTCTCTTGTTGATCCAATATCTATCTTGTTGATCCAATGTTTGTAGATTTTATGTCCCTGTAGTGGCTTGGTTGGTACATGTTGCTCCATGAGTGAGTGTATTGCATTCTTAAACTCATTCCACAATTAATCAATATTTGTTCTATGTTCTTGAGGCTAGCTTTCATTTCCTCGTAGTTCGTGTTTCTGTATCAGTTGACCTTTCTTGGTGGAACCTTGACTCTCATTGGGCGAATACTGGATTATACAAAGACTGCTTCGTGAGATCCCTGGGATGACTTCGACTTTTTCAATGAGTGTATTGTTGTTTGTAAAGAAGAGATCAAGTATGTTCGCTGTGTTTTCTGTGAAACGCATTGACAACATGCCAGAGAGATGTTAGTCTTCATCTATCTAGATAGCCGTGCTATTGATTTAAGGAAATTAATATTAACTGAAGAATTGGTGACTTACTTAAACAATCATCTCCTGCTAATCATCACCAATAACTGTTATTTACAACATTTACTTTAAATTACCATTTATGTATTGTGAAAACATTAGATGAGTATATAAATAGAATTCAACTTTGAGAAGTAGCTCGCAGTTATTTGTCAGTTTTAAGTTTTCCAAACGCGACCACACAAACCAGTAACTACATAAATGTGTAACTAAGAAACACAATCGCGAAATGGATTAAGAAAACAATCGTTAGGTGTGCAAATTAGTGAAAATGCATTTTTAACAAAAAAGAAAGGAGAATTATTTACCGACCGCCATTATGCTTCACCTTGATGTAACACGGACAAAAACGCATTTTAAGGCCAATTTGTTTCTGGCATATAACCCTGCTGAGTGTTGCAGACGAGTACTGTAGGTGGTGTGTTTTAAAAAAAACAGATTTGTTCACGTCTGTACGTCATAAATCAGTATACTGTTTGAAGTCATGAGATCGTGTAAAGTTGTTTTGTGTTTTCAAAAACATCGCATGTTGTTTTCTATACATCTAGTTCCAGTCTGTTATTCAAAAATCAAATCGCATTCAAAACTAAACAGAAGAAATTTAAAAACACATTACGTGGTCCCGCCTTAATTCCATTAAGCGTTGAGAAAGCTTATATTAGCAGGATTTTATAACGGATTTTTCGACAATAAAATACGTTTAAAAAACTTATTTTACTGAAAAATGCGATAACCTTTTTAATGGTTCAATTTTACAAAATGCAAACAATTTAAGCCGAAATTAAGGTTGTATTGCATACTCCGTTTTCGCTTCTTGGAGACGGGGTTGGATGGGTTATGACAATTATAACGTAATGCGTTGAAGAATAAATCAAGATGAATACCTAATAAAAAGTAGGATATTAAATGAATTTTTACGAACGTCTACCCGGTACTTTGCTCATGCCCTTGTTTGATAACAACATGTATCACACTCTTTACATTCTAAATACTTTGTCTTTATTTGGCTTAGGCATTTATTTTATCAACGATTGACATTCTTTTAGATGGTATATCAATGACTTGCGTCATCAACGTCTGGTAGGATCATATACCTATCCTGTGCAAGTTTGAATGACGTTGGTGTTTAAACTGTTTAGGCGTTTGCATGTTTGTAAACATTCTGTATCATAGATTAGACCCGCTAAAGTCACGATATGATAAATAGTAATATGATAGTGTTTATGAATCAAACGAATATTTCAAATATTTTAACAAACCGGTGTTTGGAGCCGATTTTACCAAGATTCTGGTATTGTTATTGATTGGCTGATACAGACGCACCTTCTATCCAAGATATACAGTCCGGCAGAAAACAATACATTAATGAAGAAACAAATAGGGACATTTCCACATTGTATCGACGAACTAAATATGGATGGTCAAAAAACACTAAAATCATAAAAATTAGGGCACGTTCTTTCCGGTTTTCGCCCCGTGTGGATCCCGGGGGCCCCCGTTTGGTCACGGGGCAAAGATTAGGGCCACTACAAATCCCTTTGGAGGGGTAGGCAGAGGGGTAGAATTCCCCCAAATTCATGTTCATTTTATCAATTTTTTGTTCATGTTCATTAAAGGTCTTCATCATGATCCCTACATTGTTTCAGGTGCTATCTCGCTCGCAACAGAAGATCAGTGGCAGAAAAACAATAACGTGGCTCCAGCGTAAATGGAGTTTCTACGATAGAATTTGCAGCAACTCTGCAGTTCAGGGTGAGAAGGTTCTATGCCCATTTTCCATATTTTATCTCGATGTACATGGAAGACGAGCCTGGCATGTTCGTGCCCGTTAGGCGCCATATAACCTTTTCATGTGTTTATGTGCCTTAAAACCCCAATTTCATTCAATTCAAATCGTTTTCTGCACAAAGGATAAGGATCAATACGTTTGTATTTACAATCAAGCGTCGAAGATGATCCAGACTAAACATTTGTTAAATATGCTTGGAAACGTTTCTTTTCCCCTGTTTAGTCAATGTAGAGTAGGCATTTATTCAACTGTTAATCCTTGCCCGAAGAAATAATAAACTTTATTGTTATACCTCTGTATAAATAGCCTATACCCCTAACGTGAAGCAATGTTTACTGTTCACCGGTAAACAATTTTTACTGTTACACGATTGTGACGTCAGGGGAAGTATAAACATAGTTTTTGGGGTTTTGCAATTACGACACGCTTATTAAAAGTTATGTCAATTGTGAGACGCTTGGTTTACCAAACGACAATAAACATATTGTTCCTTTAAATCAAAAAATTAGTATGAAAAAAATAAATAGTTATTGGGATATTTTCCCCCTCATATATTATAATTTTAATCAAAACAATCCTTAAGGTTTTTATTGCTTATTTAAATCCTTAAGGAGTTGCATCTCCTTGGCCGAATGGTTAACGACGTTGCGTTGTAAACCTTCGCCTATCACCGCTGTGGGTTCGAATCCCACTGGGAGCTCGACTTGTAAGTGAGAAAGCGTCGATTCTTGCGGATGGCGGGAGGTCTACAGTACTGGTTATCAGTGATCATTACAGTACATATGCTTTCATTAAAAGCGATCTTTGTATAAATATACCGTTGCAAAGAAGAGTCTGGCATTACAAACGCGCTGATTTTGAAAAGTTCAATAATTTAATTAGATCAACAGAAAGGACCTTTTTGCATACAGATTCTGTAGATATCGTGCAAATAGTTTTATTAATAAACTTACCGATCTCATGAAGGAATGCATTCCAACAAGTTTCGTAAGAATTTGTCCAAATGATAACCTTTGGTATAAGTCAGAAATTTGACTAGCATCTCGTAAACGTGATAGACAAAAATCAATAGCTTTACGTACAGGCAATCAGTCTGATTGGCGCTTATATAAAGACCTTCGAAATAAAGTTAATAATGTTAAGGAAATATTTTTTAATCCTCTTGAACTTTCTCTAAGTGATATTAATTCTGCAAATCCTCGACAGTATTGGAAAATAATCAAAATGTTATTTAAACAAAACGCTAAAACAGTTGTAACGTCATACCACCTTTAAAGAACAACGATGGTTTATATTCTGTATCTGACGAGGAAAAGGCAAATGCATTGAATGACTATCAACTGTTGACGACACCGATGCCACTCTTCCACAATGTATACCTAAGACGATCAATACTATCAATGATATTAATATTACTGAAAATGAAATTTCTGATATCCTATCAACTTAAGTGATAAATAAAGCTAATGGGCCATATGCAATAAGTCATCGAGTCTTGAAAGAAACTTCAAAAACAATATGTCGCCCCCTGTGTATTCTGTTTAATCGTTCAATTCAACAAAGCATGTATCCACAATGCTGGAAATTAGCTAATGTTATGCCACTTTTTAAACCATGTGATAACGATTAACTATCAAACTATAGACCAATATCGTTAATTAGTTGCGTTGGAAAAGTTATGGAACGCGTGATATTCAGACATATGTTTAATATTTTGCTTACCAATAATTTTATTATTTAAAAACCTAAACCAGTCTGCTTTCTTACCTCGTCACTCAACAGTTACCAACTGATTGATATTTATAATCAAATATGCAAAGCGATTAATGAAAACAAATTTATATGTATGGTGTTTTTCGATCGTATCTGGCACGCAGCTTTAATATTTAAACTCCGTGAACATGACATTTCAGGCAGCCTTATTAATTGGATATATAATTATATAACTGGTGTTCTTCGTTGGTTCTTCTTTTTCTGAAATATAAATTCCCAATGCTCTGTTCTATGACCATTTTTGTTTTTAATTAATATAAACGACATAACTGATGCAAGGCTGTTTGCTGATGACAGTTCTATTTCGGTATCTACATTCGACATAGATTGTATCTACATTCGACATAGATTGTATCTACATCCGACATAGATTATATGGAAACCATCATTAATGAGGACCTGCGTACAATATCGAATTGGTCAAAGCAATGGCTAGTAAAATGTAATCCATCTAAAACTGAAGTCATCTCCTTTTCACTTGCAAACAGAAACAGTCCGTCTTTGATATTTGAAAATACTCAACTTAACTTTGTTGACCATCATAAACATCTAGGAGTAACCCTTAGTAATGATGGGTCCTGGCATCAACATATTTCAAATATTGTAACAGCTGCGTCTGAGGTACTAGGTTCAATGAAATTAATGAAATTTAAACTAAACAGTTAAACGCTTAATCAAATATATAAATCTTGCCTTCGCCTTATTATGCGGCTATAGTTGTACAAATTATGAAAAATATAATTTAGGAAAAATACAATATGAAGCCGCGCGAATAGTTACTGGCCTTACTTGTTCTGTCTCTATACAAAAATTGTTAACGGAAATTGGTTGGATTTTTCTGTCCGATAGAAGACGCATCCAAAAGTTGATATTTACCTTTAAGTTTAAAAATGGAGATTTACCGAGTTTACTTGCAATATTCCCTGCAACTATTTCGGATTCGAATCCTTATAACTTTTTTTCAGTCACCAATGGTGAACCGTTTATTCTCCCCGTAATTTGGCATGTTGTGGGTCGGGGAGGACCATCCCACCGCACGCCTTACAAACAAACACATATATAATAGTATACAATACACAAGTGATATACATAATAGAAATCTACTATTTGTATTCAATATGAGAATTCAAGATTTAGCTTGTTTGTGTTGTGTTTGAACTCTTTTTGCGTAATAAAAAAGTCACTTTTTAGAAGAGTATTGTTTTTAGGGGAAAAGATAAAGAAAAACAAATAATTATAATAAAAAAGGAGGGGGAAAAAAGTTGTGTTGTTTATGAAGTGGTATGCATATCACGTACATTAGGTACAATGGGGAAGCTCTTATTTTGAATATTAATGTAATATTAACTCAAACAGTGCTTACTGCATGTTCTTGGTCCATATTAAAATACCGGTGTGTGTTATCTTTTAGATTTTTCCTTGTTTCGATATTTTAAAATCATTGCATACAACCATTTGACGATTGTGCTTAATGAGAAATATTTTGAAACTAAACTCGCTTAATCAGCTATTATTTTAACGAGCGCAGAAAGTTACTTCCGCGTGTAACGAATTCAGCATGTTCGTGTTTAAACGATACATATGTAAAAGTGCAACCTTACTGTTCAAAAGTGCAACGTTATCTTGCTGATATCCTTGACTTCCGGGTATTAGGAGTGTGAATTGTTTCATGGTGCGACTAGGTCTAACTAAACCTCGCCTGGTGCATCGAAAGTAGTTCTGTATTAAAGAGTGCTAATCTTTTTTTTCTTTAATTTTTTTTAGTGCAGTTTCCTGTTATTTTTTGGCTGTAACTGTATTCTGGACATGTTGTTGATATTTGGAAATGGAGCTCATCATATTTTTGACAGATTTTGATATAAATTTCAGAAGTGAAAGTAGACGGGGTACGAAATTGCAAGGGGTAGAAATGGCTTTGACCTTTGACCCGGTGTTTGTATACAGCTGAAGAAATGTTTCTTAGAATATTCAACCCCCTATTTCCTTTTTGATGGTTAATAGCAGACATGTTTATTTGCACGATAAAGTAAGTTTCCCAGAATTCTAATCAGGTTCGAGTTTTTAACAGGTTGTCAACATTCTAATTTTACTATGGAAGGGGCATGGAGACTCATTTACGCTATTATAACCTTCTGTTGGTCACACACGGTAAATTACATTGTACTGTTACCATCGCATCTTACCATCGACCGATGGTAAGATGCGATGGTCGATGGTAGGATGCGATGGTAAGATGCGATGGCCGATGGTAAGATGCGATGGTAACATGGCCCTACAGTACACCGTAGTGAATACACACGCGCAGAAGTATATCATACATTTTGTGTGATGATTTATACTCGTAGTAATAATACCAAGTGAATAGAAAAGCCGTACCTACTCAGCGCTCTACTGGAAAATAATCACACTAAGAGATATTTCTCAGTAAAAATAATCACACTAAGAGATATTTCTCAGTAAAAATAATCACACTAAGAGATATTTCTCAGTAGCCAGAATGACGTCACACAATAATGTATCATTGCGCACTACCTGAAATAGCGAAAGAATAAAAGAACGAAAAAGAATAAAGAACAATATTTTATTCTTGTTTACCATTACACAAGTTTAATAACCAGTGTTTTTGAAATATGGTAAATATTGTCCCCTTGGTAGAGAATTTGCTCCGATATCAATGAATACATACCGATAAGGGAGATCCTTTGGAAGCAACAGACACAACCAAGAGAATAAAGTAGCAGACTCGGTCTTATTAAGTCTGTTCATGAGAGGTAATGTAGGAATATAAGAATTCATCATGAGTATCCATGTGAGAGAGAAATTTCACCCGAGGGGTTAGAATTGCAACCAGGGACATCATGCTGCGAGCACTTCCTGTGATGCAATGGGTGTGCTACACCTTTTACACAGGTGTAGGCAAATAGATAAGTTGAAAAGAATGTTATATGGAATGCAATAGAGTAATTATTTAAAAATTAACTATTTGAATTATTTACACTTTAAAGGGACACTGCCCGCCAGTAAGCAGATATTAAGCATAACCAAATAACCGTCTGACTTTTATTCAGTGAAATGTATACATGAAAACATGATCATATAGACCCTTAGAATCGTAAGTTTGAAAAATAAAAAAGAAGCTTTAATTATTATTTGTAAATAGAGTGGGACCCACCATATTTACCTTTTCTGCGATCACGTGATTCCATTAGCGCATTAGGTTTTCACCATAGTATGTATTGCGATATATGTATAGCCCGGTTAGCTCATTCAGGAGCGATGTTGACTTACTTTATGCTCACGCTCACTATTATTACCGCGAGTGTAATTTTAGTTTGGGCTTCGAGTTCAAACGCCCGAAGCGGTTTCTCAGTTGTTTGTACCGCGATTGAATTCCGTCAAACAATCTTGCTTTTAATTAGTAAATATTCAATATTGTTTGGTGTGTAATGTTAGCGAACATTAGTGTGTGTTTTATAAGCTAAAAGTTACGGACATTGTCCCTTTAACCTTGAATATGAATTGTGTTATTAAGTTATTTAGAGCCCAGAAAGAGGGAAACGATAAATAGGAATACTCCTACTCACGGATCGATTTCTATTGCTCTTTGACGTACTCGGGGATAGGCTCCAATACACGGGACCGCCTCGACGAATTGACACAACTCAGTTGTACACGGGACCGCCTCGACGAATCGACACAACTCAGTTGCACACGGGACCGCCTCGACGAATTGGTTGTACACGGGACCGCCTCGACGAATCGACACAACAACTCAGTTGTATACGGGACCGAGTGTATGTTATTTTGAACGTGACACCGGTGGAATCTGGTGGACATGGTTCAAGTCTTACCGGTGCAACTGAATTGTGTCGATTCGTCGAGGCGGTCCCGTGTACAACTGAGTTGTGTCGATTCGTCGAGGCGGTCCCGTGTACAACTGAGTTTTGTCAATTTGTCGAGGAGGCCATGCTTTATAATATTTACGCTAGAAAAATACCGCTTCTCGATGAATTCAACACTGGTTTTCACGCAGACACGACACACTATTTTATTTAGTTTTGCTCCGACTGACTGAAAGTGTACTATTCAGTCACATGAATAGTTAATACGTACTAGGACAATTACCTTTTTTTAATTACTCACAACTTGAAAGTAATTTCAAATTAATTATTTCTCCTTATATTTCACGGGATATTTTGTGTATTGCATTTATTTATTTATTTTAGATTGGTACCATCTAGTGCACGGTTAGAGTTTTCGTAGGAGTTTATCATTGTAAAAAAACATTGGGTTAACCGGTAAAGGTTTTCCCTTTTCGTGCTAAGAATGCATTTTTGTCATTCTTGGAATGCATATTTTGAAATACTTGATTATATCCTTGGTATTATACCAGTCGGTCAGTATTACTCGTACATAAAATATAGATAACGGATATTACGAAATTGGATAGAAGGTAAATTGTATCGACTGTCGGTGTATCTATGAAACTGACGGATATTTTTTTATATCAGTTATGTCAAAATCTAGTAGAAATATACCCTGTGACTGATGGGTATCGTTTTCGCTTTATCATGCTTGATAGTTAGTTATTGTCTGTCTGGATGAACTTCCTTGTAACTTCCTTGTAACAGTATATCATCTGTGGCTGAAGCTGCTTTTATGTCTTTTATCAGTGATGTTAAACATACCAATCGTTTGACATGTTAAACATATCAAAGCACGTGTTAAAAGTACAAATCAATACACGTGCTAAACATAACAATCAATGTACATGTTAAACATAAAAAGCAATGTACATGTTAAACATAACAATCAATGTACATGTTAAACATAAAAAGTAATGTACATGTTAAACATAACAATCAATGTATATGTTAAACATAAAAAGCAATGTACATGTTAAACATAACAATATAGGAATATGCATGTATCAGCGTTGGGTCCATAGACACGACCTGGATCGGTGTTGTGTCCATAGACAGGACCATGAATGGATCGGTTTTGTGTCCATGTATAGGACATGTATGCATCGGTGTTGAGTCCATATATAGGACATGCCTGCATCGGTGTTGGGTCCATATATAGGACATGCATGCATCGGTGTTGGGTCCATATATAGGACATACATGCATCGGTGTAAGGTCCATATATAGGACATGCATGCATCGGTGTTGGGTCCATATATAGGACATGTATGCATCGATGTTGTGCCCATATATAGGACATGCATGCATCGGTGTTGTGTCCATATATAGGACATGTGTGCATCGGTGTTGTGTCCATATATAGGACATGCATGCATCGGTATTGGGTCCATATAGAGGACATGCATGCATCGGTGTTGTGTCCATATACAGGACATGTATGCATCGGTGTTGTGTCCATATACAGGACATGCCTGCATCGGTGTTGGGTCCATATAGAGGACATGCCTGCATCGGTGTTGTGTCCATATAGAGGACATGCCTGCATCGGTGTTGTGTCCATATAGAGGACATGCCTGCATCGGTGTTGGGTCCATATAGAGGACATGCCTGCATCGGTGTTGGGTCCATATAGAGGACATGCCTGCATCGGTGTTGGGTCCATATATAGGACATGTATGCATCGGTGTTGTGTCTGTATATATAAAACATGCATGCATCGGTGTTGTGTCCATATATAGGACATGTATGCATCGGTGTTGGGTCCATATAGAGGACATGTATGCATCGGTGTTTGGTCCATAGAGAGGACATGATGCATCGGTGTTGGGTCCATATAGAGGACATGCATGCATCGGTGTTGTGTCCATATATAGGACATGCATGCATCGGTGTTGTGTCCATATATAGGACATGTATGCATCGGTGTTGTGTCCATATATAGGACATGTATGAATCAGTGTTGTGTCCATATATAGGACATGCATGCATCGGTGTTGTGTCCATATATAGGACATGTATGCATCGGTGTTGGTTCCATTTATAGGACATGTATGCATCGGTGTTGGTCCATATATAGGACATGTATGCCTCGGTGTTGTGTCCATATATAGGACATGTATGCATCGGTGTTGTGTCCATATATAGGACATGTTGTGTCCATATATAGGACATGTATGCATCGGTGTTGGGTCCATATAGAGGACATGCATGCATCGGTGTTGGGTCCATATATAGGACATGTATGCATCGGTGTTGTGTCCATATATAGGGCATGCCTGCGTCGGTGTTGTGTCCATATATAGGACATGCATGCATCGGTGTTGGGTCCATATAGAGGGCATGCATGCATCGGTGTTGTGTCCATGCATCGGTGATGGGGACATATATGCACACAGACGTCGTCGGCGTTGAGTCCGTCATAGAACTATGCACACTTGGCGTTGACCATTGTATAAAGTTCGATTTCAATATCTCACGCTACTATACGTCCCAGACCACAATTAATTTTCCCATTGTAATGTTTTTGTTCGTGGCATAGATAAACACAATTTGCGCTATGTCTTTAGGCTTAAATTCTTGATTGATATCTGCAATTTAAACCAAAATTAACAAATATTTACCATGTTGAACAAGTTATAATGTTCATGTTTGCCATGTCACACATCAAAATTCAGCGTAATAATAAAGGTACATCCCCGTGGTGATTAGACCCATGATGTCTAAAATGAGACCGAATTAACAAGAAATGTTATTTCAACATTAACTGTTCTGTGATCTCTTCCTAAAATGCTACAGATTCAGCACACGGTCAGGATAAAGCAATGTATGCAATGGAAGTCCGGCATTAAGGTGTAGCACACCCATTGCAACACTGGAAGTATCGACCGCGGGTATCGCATAATGGCGTCAATAAATAATTCTCATTTCTTTTTTATAAAAAAAGGCATTTTCACTAATTTAAAGTGCTTTTTTTGGTTTAAATTACATTGTCGATCTATTTGTTACATTTGTCATGCATTGTCATGTTAAAATTGTGAGTTTGTAATTTATTTTGCTTATATGGAAATGAGTGTATGAATACAATATTTTTAAAGGGACCATTCATTCATTCATGAGACAAGTTCTTTCTTAGAAGATACATGACCCCCATTTTCTGTGGATTTTTTGGCAGCATATGTGTCATTTGCGATGAGAATGTAAGTTATTCATTTTTAATTTGGGTCTAGATATGAATGACAACATGGCATTTAAATTTTAATTCACACACAACTCAATGCAACAGTCAATGGGCGTGTTACACCTAAAGCAGAAAAGAGGAACCATGTTTTGTGTCTACCTCCGTCATATGTATGGCACGAGTACTCAAGGGCATGTGTTGTGAGTCCTATATAGAGTTTGACTGGACTCGAGCATTTGTAATCGTTATAGTCCCCAAATGTGGTACGCGGTAACGAAGCACATATAAGGAACATCAATACATGGAAATAAGAAATATTAAGAACTTATGTTATGTTTATCTTGATCCCTACTTACAAATGAAGCCGTTTTAGACTAGTCTGCATCACGCAAGCCGCATGTCCTTTAAATGGCCACTACCAAATTATACGGGTTGGCAACTATAAAAATATGCATTTTGAACAACTGGAATTTATTCAGATTGCTATCTTTATACAGAGATGTAGATTCTGTGTGTAGTGATATCATTATATTCTTTCTGTCTTGAATATAAGAAGAGAAAATGAAGAACGAGATTTGACAGTTTTACCTTGTGTTATACGAGATTATTAAGAATTATTATTTCGGGTACAATACAGTATAATGCATTACATTTATTACATACATGTATAATATTCTTATATAAACTTGAAACATTTATTTAGACAATGCGTCGGTTTGTATTTACAGTGGATTCACCATCCGATATATTAGTAAATGACTAAGTCTTGCAGTTCTATTTAAACATATTTCCATTTACTGAATATACCACTTTAAATGCATGTTTACTTGTAAATATTGTATATATTGTATTGTTGAGGGCCTCATGGTAGATTGACTAGTTTCAAATGAGTTCTCTCGTTAAATAAAGTCTCTATTATTATTATTATTATTATTATTATTATTATTATATGCTTAATACGTTTCCATAATATTGCTAATCTGTCTTGACCTATTTATTTCGTCATCAGTCAATGTGTCTTTTGAAATGGCTGATCTTACTACATTGTAACCTCTATATATTAGACATACCTTATCTATGCTTTATTATAGTATATTTCACGATGAGTAGAAATCTAGTTTCGGTTGACGAAATGAAAGTGATAAATCTGCTATAAAGAACATAAAACGGATTTGGAAAACTTGGGGATTCTCACTTTGCTTTGTTGATATGGCGGAGGTATTATAAACCTTTGAATTACACATACTGGAAAAATGGAAATACAATTACAAATAAAGACTAGATCCTTTTGTTAGGTTGTTACGAATTACCAATTAAGTAAATAATATACTTTGAGATTTTGTCTATGCATTTGTAAGTACCTATAGAAGGAAGAATTGTCGAAATACATGGTGCGATTCTTGAGTGGAAGGTGCTTTAAAGGGAATACAGCGACACAGCCAAACAATCTTTATTATTAAGAGTTCTGAAAAACTTGGAAAAAGGTGAAAGAATTATCAAAATCGGATGATAAAACAAGAAGATATGATCGTTTAAAGGTTCTGTTGAACGGATATGGAAGCCGCCATTTTTAGAGCTATGACATCACAGTTCTAAATGACCATATATGGAATATTGATAAATATGAAAAATACTTGTTTATATGCGAACAAATTAAGTAACTGTTTGAAAAACATGTATAACTAATGTCTATAATGCTTTATATGCCCAGTTAAGGAGTTTGCATTCATTTGCAGTGATGTGCTTTGCTTTAAATGATATTTATCAATATTCCATATATGGTCATATGAAACTATGATGTCATAGTTTTCAAAATGGCGGCTCCCATATCCATTTTAGTACAACTTTCAAATGGTCATATCCTTTTTGTTTATCATCCGATTTTGATAATTCTTTCACCTCTTTGCAAGTTTTTCAGAACTCTAAATAAAAGAGCATGTTTGGCTACATTCCCTTTAAAGGTTTTGGCTAAATAACTGATGACCTAAAGAATACACTTGAACGGGAAATGTACGACGTATGTATAATTATGAACAGAAGACACTCTTAAGAAATGTAATGATCTGCATTAAACTGAAAGAACCAGTATTGTATACCTGCCGCCCTCCTCCCGCCCTTCTTAAGAATCCGCCCCGTGCGGTTCCGGGGGCACCCGTTTGGTTACGGGGCAAAGAATAGGACCACTGCAGATTCCGTTGGAGGGGAAGGCAGAGGGGTAGACCCCCCCCCCCCCCACACACACACACACACACACACACACACACACACACACACACACACACACACACACACACACACACACCACCACCACCAAATTCATGTTAATTTTATCATTTTTTGTTCATGCTCATTAAAGGTCTTCATCATGACCTTCAGGTGCCATCTCGTTCATATCACTAGAGCAGTGGCAGAAAAACTATACCGTGGCTCCAGCGTAAATGGAGTGTCTACAATAGAATTTGCAGCAACTCTGCAGTTCAGGGTGAGAAGGTTCTAGGCCCATATTTTATCTCGATGTACATGGAGGATGAGCCTGGCACGTTCATCCCTGTTTGGCGCCGTATAACCTTTCATGTGTTGGTGCGCCTTAATACCCCAATTCAATTCAATTCAATTCTTAAGAATCGACGCTTTCTTACTAACAAGTTGAGCTCCGAGTGGTAAAAGGTTGAGCTCCGAGTGGTAAAAGGTTGAGCTCCGAATGGTAAAAGGTTGAGCTCCGAGTGATAAAAGGTTGCTCCGAGTGGTAAAAGGTTGAGCTCCGAGTGGTAAAAGTTTGAGCTCCGAGTGGTAAAAGGTTGAGCTCCGAGTAGTGGTAAAAGGTTTAGCTCCGAGTGGTAAAAGGTTGAGCTCCGAGTGGTAAAAGGTTGCTCCGAGTGGTAAAAGGTTGAGCTCCGAGTGGTAAAAGGTTGAGCGCTCCGAGTGGTAAAAGGTTGAGCTCCGAGTGGTAAAAGGTTGCTCCGAGTGGTAAAAGGTTGAGCTCCGAGTGGTAAAAGGTTGCTCCAAGTGGTAAAAGGTTGAGCTCCGAGTGGTAAAAGGTTGAGCGCTCCGAGTGGTAAAAGGTTGAGCTCCGAGTGGTAAAAGGTTGCTCCGAGTGGTAAAAGGTTGAGCTCCGAGTGGTAAAAGGTTGCTCCAAGTGGTAAAAGGTTGAGCTCCGAGTGGTAAAAGGTTGAGCTCCGAGTGGTAAAAGGTTGATCCGAGTGGTAAATGGTTGAGATCTGAGTGGTAAAAGGTTGAGCTCCGAGTGGTAAAAGGTTGTGCTCCGGGTGGTAAAAGGTTGCTCCGAGTGGTAAAAGATTGAGCTCCGAGTGGTTAAAGGTTGTGCTCCGAGTGCTAAAAGGTAAAAGGTTGAGCTCCGAGTGGTAAAAGGTTGAGCTCCGAGTAGTAAAAGGCGAGAACATTTACAGCGCAACGTCGTTTACCTCTCGACCACGGAGGCAATTATTTTGATATTAAGAAATATCGTATGTAAAATGTTGGAAATAAAATATGTTTAGCATCATGAAGGTCAAAGCTCAATCAATTTTTCCTTATTTGCATAGTCCCATTCCTATTATCCTAACTTGGACCAAAACCACACAAAATAAATATCGTACCGTCTGGCTTAGACGGGGATTTTTTAACATTCCTTCTGTAGACTGTAGCCAACTTTTAGTGGAATATCAATGAATCCATACAGTACGATTTATGTTTAATCTGACATGTCTTAGTTGTAATTTGACACACTTCAAACGAGGATAAACCATATAATCGCTATCTCATATATTTTAGACCATAAGTACAGTTACCGTGTATAATGAATTTGACACCCATATGACGTCATTGTTTTGTATCTTAGTATAGATCTAGGTTAACGCACCGAAAATGCCATTCATAAAAAATAGTGTATTTATAGATCTATGACGTCTTACACCTGTAAATTTGTCCTTGCGTTTCAGATCAAGGAAAATTGGTGATTTTGTATTGATCTGATTACCGAATAGAAAGCGAATAATGCAGTATGTATGTAATGATTTTATTGACATACGTACGTATACGAATGCAGGCTCGATATGTCAGACAGACGGACGGACGGACGCGGTGGGGGTGGGGAGTGGGGGTGGGGTTAAACCTATAGTTCCCTTCGGTAAACCGATAGGAGACTAATAAATGATTATATGCTCAAATATTAACATGTTAAACTGTCCATGAGGAAAATCAACAAATGTCCGTCAACGTATGTGTAAATAAGTTAATGTAAATAAAAACATTACAATAAGTTATATAATCGTGTTTCTTTCAAGAAATCTAAAACAGCACAGACACATTTTGTGAAATATCTCTGTCATACGGTTCGATTCACCTTGCAGTTAAGCCCCATTTTGCACAGCGATTTTAAACAAAAACGCCTATGGTACGACATTTGTTCAAAATGTCGAAAGAATGTTTTTCAGTCTAAAAAAAAAAGTTTTGACGAATCTGAAATATCGGATAACACAGGTAAATGATATACACCGGTAGTAGAAATAACAGCATCCACATTTGTTATATGGTTTACTAGTTTTATCTGTTTAACAGACTGTTCCGCTTGTCGAGGACGCCATATTGTTTTTTCTTCATGCCGTTTTATGACGTCAGATAACGTTTTGTACAATAAACACCGAGGCATTCCGCATTGCTTCTGCTTTACTTTTCAGTTCCAAACAAAGCAAAATGTTGGACACTTCTTTATCAGGCAGAAAATTGCATATACTGTATGCATGATAAGTATAATATATCACATACAGTGTACTTGTTTTAACTATCTGCATCAGTTACTTCACATCAGAAATTGTTCCTTTGTTGTTTTCACGTTTTTCACTTACCATGCAAAAGAAAAATCTGTGCAAACTGACTTAATTTACAGTGTCCTGTTAGGGCCATCTTACCATCGCATCTTACCATCTTACCTAGGTCGATGCTCGATGGTAAGATACGATGGTCGATTGTAAGATGAGATGGTTCGCATCTTACCATCGAGCATCGACCTAGGTCGATGGTCGATGGTAAGATACGATGGTCGATGGTAAGATGCGATGGTAAGATGCGATGGTCGATGGTAAGATGCGATGGTAAGATGGCCCTAACACGACACCGCATTAATTAGCCGTATTGTGTTTATGGAGTACGAGTACATCAGGATTGGTACGTTTTTTTAGAATTGTTAAAATGCGTTATTTCTGTACTAGTATTACATAAATAATAATGAATGAACTAAATGAGCCATACACCCACAAAAGAAATTGACTCGAAGAAGGTATGTCCTAACTACGGTCACGTGTCAGGTTAAGCTATTTTAAAGAAACTAACCCGCCAAATAACGGCAAAATTATGCTACAAAACCGTTTATCAAAACTATATCCATGCAGTTGTTCAGGTTATATTAAAATGCATATGTGCCGATAAAAAGGATAAAATTCGACGCTCTGTTTTAGGGGTTTGGTCGGCTGGTTAAAGCTGTTTATGGTGTGTATAGAGATTGGATTATCAAAATAGGAAAGTTATATATATATATATATATATATATATATACCTCGGCGTAGTAGGTTAAGAAGCAGTGTACATAATGTTGTAAAATTCGGCTTTTGTTGGCGGGATAGCTACTTAAAACTTTGCAGTAAAACAATAATATTCGCAATGGTATCGCCGAGGTGATCAGCGTGACAGCTATTTATAACTTGGGGATTTCTCTATGGCCTGCTTGTTTGTTTGTTTGTTTGTATTGTGTTTTACGTCATTTTCAACACATGTAAAGCTAAGATTCCATATACGCGGTATGCGAATGCGACAAAAAATGGAAATTATGTAGACGCACGATCTTCATTCCATATGTCCGGCTGCGAATGCGATTTGTCATGCGGCTGCGTACACGGCAAACTTGATCGTTCCATGGAGCGATCGGTGCGAATGCGTACAGATAAATATATGGAATCTGAGCTTAAGATCGTGCGTCTACATGATTTCCATTATCGCATTCGCATGCCGCATACCGCGTATATGGAATCTTGGCTTAAGGTGATATATGACGGCTGATTTTTTTGTGGTGGAGGCAGACCACCCACGTTTTCCTGGGTAGAACCAGTACTGTATACCTCCCGCCATCCGTAAGAATCGACAATTCCTCACTTACAAGTCGAAGACTCGTCATTTATAAAAAATAAATAATAATAATAATCATAATAATAATAATAATAATAATAATAATAAATGTTTGCGCTTTATTATAGATATGGAATGGTTACAGTTTAAAAGTTAGCCCCAAATCCTGATGCTCCCACGTTACAGCTGGTTGACGTAGGTGGTAGATTTTCAATCAATCTTTATCCCCAATGTTTTGGAATATTTCCAAATTGGTGTCTGGATTGATATATCGGCATATACCATATGAATTGTTTTTTAAAACGTTAAAAAGCATGAAAAGCGGTAACATATATTTTTATAAATAAAATTTTGGTATTTATCCCGAATATTGGATTGCTTAAAGGGACAGTGTCCGTAACTTTTAGCTTATAAAACACACAATAATTATGTTCGCAAACATTACACACTAAACATTATTCAATATTTACTAATTAAAAGCAAGATTGTTTAACGGAATTCAGTCGCGGTACAAAAAAACAAGAAAATCCACTTCGTGCGTTTGAACTCGCAGCCCAAACTAAAATTACCTTTTCTTTACACTCGCAGTAATAATAGTGTGCATGAGCGTAAAGTAGTCGGACAACGCACACGACTGAGCTAAGCGGGCTATACATATTACGGAATACATACTATGGTCAAAACCTAATGCGCTAATGGCAGTCACGTGATCGCAGAAAAGGTAAATATTGTGGGTCCCACTTTATTTACATATAATAATTAAAACTTTTTTTTTCAAACTCACGGATGTATTCCTACATACTTTTTAGTGTCTATCCTCATGTTTTCATGTATATATTTCACTGAATAAAAGTCAGACAGTTATTTGGTTATGCTCAATATCTGCTTACTTACGGACAGTGTCCCTTTAAAGGGACACACGGCAATGTTTTAAACAACAAATCAAACGTCGGATTTGGTTCTAACAACATATGTCAGTTAGCAGGTGTGTGTGTGTGTGTGTGTGTGTGCGTGTGTGCGCGTGCGTGCGTGTGTGTGTGTGTGACTTTCAGGTGTAAACGCGTATGTGTGTGTGTGCGTGCGTGCGTGCATGCGTGCGTGCGTTCATTCGTACGTGTACATATTGTGTAGTTATGAGAAGTATTGGTGAAAATAATACATAATAATTTTTTCTCCTAAAAGGAAACGTATCTCATTTAATAATATTTATATGTGGCTATAAAATGCCGCACATCACGCGTAAAATTAGAAGAAAATTTGTAAAATTGCAATAATTTACATTTGATTAAAGCTATTTCCCTCTACAGATATACAGATATCTGATATTTTGAAACGATACTATATAACAGAACCTCCATAAGTTTACCTTTCACTTTAACAGCATGAACCTGTTCTTGCTTTCAAAACAACTTTTGTTTAAAATCAAGATTGCCGTGTGTACCTTTGAGTATACATCAGAGGATGAAATTTGTCAAATGAATCATGACTATATGACATATAATGCGTTTTAAACTCCTTTATCGCTTTTCAAAGAAATGTTTACCTTTAAACGATAAAAGTGCAGTGCAAATTAGTTATTCAACAGCATGCACTTCTCGCACTACATACAGTGTTTTTTATATATCTGGCTAAGCTCCAGTAAAATATGACTTCATATAGTTTATGCATGACATCTCTTTCCTTGAGAGAGAGAGAGAGAGAGAGAGAGAGAGAGAGAGAGAGAGAGAGAGAGTGAAGAGATAAAAAGAAAAAAGAAAGATAGAGAGAGTGGGGAGAGAAGGGAAAGACAGAGACATAGAGAAAGTAAGAGAGAGAAGCAGGCAGGCAGACAGACAGACAGACAGACAGACAGACTACAGGAATGTTCCCGTTTCTACCCTTTACTATCGAATATATTCTATATTGATATTTCTATATTAGTTGTTTTCAGCAGATAATATCAAAATTAGATTAAATGGACCGTATGCGATCTGGAAGAGTGACTGGTATTTATCCAAAAACAATTGATTGATTGAATTGGATTTTATAGTCGCACCAACAGCTAAGGTCATATGGCGACTTTCCAGCTTCCATTGGTGGAGGAAGACCCCAGGTGCCCCTCCGGGCAATTTTCGTGCACGGGCGGGCACCTGGGTGGAACCACCGACGTTCCGCAAGCCAGCTGGATAGCTTCCTCACATAAAGATTCCTAGGCCCCTGAGGGATCGAACCTACAGCGGTGAGGGGCAAGTGTATCCAAAAACAAATGAAGACCCTTAAAATGGGTTTTAGTCTCATTGAAAAGTGCTTATGTATTAAGTCAAGCCGCATGTTACCTCATTGTCTGTAAAATGTTTGTTCTGGAGAATTAGACAAGTCGTCTTCCTTATTTTTGTTATATAGAGATTATTTAACTGCTGGGATCGATTATAGGCAAATCCTTCACGAGTGGTAGATGTGTGGGTTTTTTCACGAACGAGCGCACGCGAGTGAGTGAAAAAACAAAGCACGTCTACCATCAAGTGAAGGATTACCCAATATCGATCCCAGCAGTTGAATAATCTATTTATTACATTTTAAATTAGGTTTTTGCAAAAAATATTCGCTTTATTGAACGTTTTCGGCAGATGACGTCGACGTCAGCAACACTGTTGACGTCACAACTCAACGTCGCAACGTTAGTTATTACTGTGTTCTAAGTTAGCAACGTTAGTTATTATTGTGTTCTGAGTTCGTTATTAATATTTAGCGATTATGAATATTCTTGCACTGAGAAATCCCGATCTTTCACGCATAGTAAAGTAATAAATTAATTTAACTAAGGTTTATATTGCTAACAGTTTAACATATAAGTCAAATTAAGTGTACTTCGATCACAAAACAAGACTTAATAAGTATAAAAGTCTTAAAGCATCCTAATTATGAATTAATATAACACACACAGTAGCAGAGTCGTCTACAGGTTTCCAGATCAAACTAGTTTCATTAACTATACATAAAGTACGATCCATCGTACAGATCTAGTTCATTGAACATAAAACTGAAACACATCATGATATGATGGATGATGAATAGGATGTGCAGCCGTTTACAAATTGCATAAGGTAGCGAGGCTTCAATGAAGGTGACACAGAGGGTGTCGGATTGAATTCCTATGCCCTGAATATATCATATTAAGCTGGAATACTGATGAATATATGGAATTTTGAAGTTGGTGTTACTTTAGGGAGGCGGTTTGCACTTTGCGGACAAATGCGTCTAAGGAATAACGTTCGGTAAACAACTTGATAACCAACTAGTGTCTGCGTGACAATTTTTTCTCTCAATACTTTTAAGCACCGACGACTTGATGATGATCTGTTATTATATATTTTCCATTTGCTGGACGCAGATATAAGGCGATATCCTTTTGGCAACTTGTTTACGCATGCGTAAAACTTTGCTTATTGCCCGACGCTGCGGCGGCTCTGTTTATCTCGGGTATGGGGTTTGTCTGTGTCTAAAACGGCAAAGTACTAGTATGATATGTAGAACACAGTCAACGCGGTCTACGATTTGTTTACCTGGACATTTTACTATGAGAAAAACTAATTGTCGAGGATACCAGTCTTCGAAATGGACGTTTCATACCCTGGATATTTCGAATACAATGCGTTAAACGTTGTTGTTGTTGTTTTCAACGTACATTGGACATTGGACGTTTTACCCACGGATATTGTTTTGATGTTCTCTTACTATATTTATATCTTGTAGTCATTGTCTTCATTTTTTTTTCTCAGAAAAGACAGTGGGAGTGATTAGATTTGCAGAAGTTATTCTAATTAAGATACAAATACAATAAAAACCTCCATCTAATAGATATAACCAACAATTTTCAAATAAATTATATACATTTATCTTGATCATCTTCGACGCTTGATTGTAAATACAAACGTCTTGACCGTTTGTGCATAAACAAATTGAAACTGGAAGCACGTGACCGTAATTATTATGTTTTTTTGAAGTATTTCTGACCATCCGCATTTAGTTCGTCGATATAATAATGAAGTTTCCCTCTTTGTTTATCTTTGTTTTTAATAAATGTATTGTCTTCCTGCCGTTCTGTATATCATGGATAGCAGGTGTTCTTGCCAATCAGAAACGATACCAGTGTATCGGCACAAATCAAACTTTGTTCAGGAGGACTGTTCTTGACGTTTGTCTTGAACACAGGCAAGCGTGCAGATGATCTAGACTATACATCACTTTTCATAAAGTCGCCGGACACAACGAAGTGCAAAAAGTTAAGTTTGGAGATTGTGTTTATTATTATGCCTGGTACGCACCCGATTTTAATTCCTGCACAATGCAACGGAACTAACAATAGTTAGATAGTTAGTAAATGAAAGATCTAGATGACATCTTTAGATTCCCTTTCTGTGTGTAATATGTCCAATTAAAAATTCTCGTGTTCAAATGTTCTGGCGGGCTTGCGGAACTTTGTATCACGGTGTTCTTGTTGATATGTGCATTGGCAACAATGATGCTTCCAGATCGTATCCAGTCCATTGGCAACAATGATGCTTCCAGGTCGTATCCAGTCCATTGGCAACAATGATGTTTCCAGATCGTATCCAGTCCATTGGCAACAATGATGCTTCCAGATCATATCCAGTCCATTGGCAACAATGATGCTTCCAGATCGTATCCAGTCCATTGGCAACAATGATGCTTCCAGATCGTATCCAGTCCATTGTCAACAATGATGCTTCCAGATCGTATCCAGTCCATTGGCAACAATGATGATCCAGATCGTATCCAGTTCATTTAAATAAAGTAGCTGTTAATAACATTGGACGGGACGATTTGTTTGTTCGTACTTCAGTTTAGCCATCTTGAAATGCGCATCTATTGTGTGGGATGGGTCTTCTGTCTACGATAGAAAAATCAAAGTGCTGAAATCACTGATGGACTAGAGGCTTTGGAAATTGAACAGTTCTGTTGAGTGTACATGGTGTAAGTGCATTTATGAACATAAGTTCTGTGTTCTGTGTCGAATTTGGTTCTGTGTTGACAAAACTGGCGGAAAGCGTTTTCTTGAGTTCGGAGGGATCAGATTGTAATCATTCTTCGGGATCCCGCCTCGTCTGTATCACGGCGCTTCGGTATGTTCAAAATCTTATCATTCTGTTAGCCGGAAGGCAATGTCACAGAAAATAGTGCACTGTTGCTAAGCTGTTGTTACATAAACATTATGGCCGCTTGTCACACGTGTTGAATGTATGATTTGAGTTGAATGTTTGTTATTTACAATACAGATGAAGGTTTTATCACTTCTTTCACGTAAATAAACTATAGATGGAGCAATCGGCTAAATGACATTTCAAAATGTTGAAGATAACTTTGATTTTGAACGCAAATTTGTTTTGGCGGGAATTTGACGCGCGTCACGCTAATATGACGTAACCAATATGGAAACCTGCGTATTACATTCGAGTCATGCTGCGAAGCAGTGTACGAGATGGTGCGAATGATTGTAATTATTAAATTCCGACGCTTGCACCGGATAGAAATATGGGCCGTATGAGTTATCCTTTTAGGAAAAATACATCAAATTTTATTATTGTTTACATATTTTTTTTATTGTGGTATGTATTCCATCATTTATTAATTCGGAGCAACATTATTCATATCTATACAAAGTCGGCTTCGAAAAAATCTTATCCACTCTATTAATAGTGATCATGAAATCAACGCGTGATCAGTTCAATCTATTGCGTCCGAAATGCCGCTTCTACAGCGTAATAATACAATTTGTAAATTCTGCAATTATAAAATTTTGACGAATACTTTCTTTAAGATTGTCTCAATTAGGTGACGGATGTTCCATTTTCCCGCTGATATCGCAAATGTTTTCTTCTATTCTTTTTTGCTGAAAAATAACTACTTTTGCTCGGAAGCATTGGTCCTTTCGACATTAATATGCAAATGAGCTACTTTATGCCAGGTTTGCAAAGCTGGATGTACGGGGTCCAAACGGGGTTTATAATATTTCGAGATAAAATATATCATCTTGTTTCTTGTCTTAGTAAAAAAATATAGGCCCAAACATCACATTCTTCAATTTTCTTTCCATTTCCCACAGCTTATTTACGATTTAGATGGTATTTGTCTGATCCTGAGAACTATTTCTTCTTTACACAAGGCCAGGGGCCCTATGAATATGGGATGTGTTTATCTTTTTTATGTGAATGAATGACAGCTGACGCTCTGTCTGTTAGCGTAGTGATACATTTCGTCAGTGACGATCTGTTGCGGCTTCTAGCGTGCTCGAATTTTGTCGCCTGCTAAAGACTAGGGCTTTTTCAAGCCCCTAATCCAAAAACTAGAAAAACTCCCCCACAACGTTTAGACGCAGCGTCTGTACTACCCCGGTCATGGAAGCTCGTTGAACGAGACGAGTTGGAAAGGGTATGCATGTTAGTGTTACTTAATGTTATGTTATACCACAATAGCCTAAATACACACTATGCATCGTGTAATACCCGAGGATATACACATCATATGTTAGTTATTGTGGTATAAATACAATAGAGCATGAGTCTTGCACGTGTATCTCCCAGTACACGTGCAAAACTCATGCTCTATCCTATACATATCCATTGCGGTATGCTTAATAATGCTGGATATAATTAATGCATTGATGTTATAATTCGAAGCTTACTTGGAACGCAATATTTACAGTTTTGCAGCTCACGTGATATACATTAGCGCAATAGGTTTTGATTACAGTATGTTTTGCATCACATAACTGTCCTGTGTAGCTCAATGGTATACCGTAGCTCAATGGGAAACTCGTTTGTCTTACCCGGAAGTGTTATTTTAGTGTAGGCTTGGCGTTCAATGCCACGAAGTGTTATTGTTTTGTCCAGGGATCGCTGTAGGCCAAAACCATTTGGAAAAAAAATCTACTTGGAAAAATGTTATGAGCTTTTTTAAATTTTTAGATTTACTAAACATTGGTAAAACGTAATGAGATTTGTTTGTTCATTTAACATTTTTTCGGATGAGATATTTGAGAAAACAATGCGAGAATCCCAAAATCTCCCTCTAGAGTGATCCCTGTTTGGCGAAAACGATACCACCTTTCTGCCATATGTCAGGGTATGATTTTATCGGCGGGTGGGCGAGCTTGCGGGCCGGCGGCGGGCGAGCGGGCGGGCCTTTGGGCGAGTGAAAGAAAGAAAGATCTCCCGCTGACACTTATGTCCTTTTTACAATATAGATAATAAGGAAAACAAATAGAGGCGAGTGTTTGTCAACACATAAAAGCTAATGTTATCAAATATTTTGTCTAAATGACATATAACCTTGGGGTTATCGCATACCATAAATGCAGTGTTCATATTGAGTGCTTATTTTCTGATGATTTATAATAATCTGGCCTAGTTTAAACTTATTTGTTTTACATCGATTGTAACGAACGATTTGAATCATTTTCGATGTCTTCCTGGATAGAACCAGTACTAAGCAATGCAGACAAAATGTCTTGCTCAGGGTCACAACGCATATGGCAATGGCGGGAATCGAACCCACGACGACTTTTGGGTCATGTGTTCAACGCTCTTCCACTAGAGCGGTACTCTGATATGCTTAGTCATCTCATTCAAACAGTGACAGAGTGTAATGTATGTATACAGCAGTGACGTTAAGGTATGGCCATGCAGTTGGAAAAAAAGGTATGGGTAGGGTATGGTTGCCCTATAACCATATATACACTTACTGTACCTTGACACTTTAAGGTAGGCGCGGGAATATTTGCGATGTCATGCTATCGTGATCACATTCTGTTATGAAATTATAAGCTTGTTTGACATTTGTTTCATCTTTGCGAAGGTCGTCAGGTACAATGCTATTCAGGGCATGGCTGCTTTTGTTTTTCACTGGAATTTCACCCCATGTGTACAGCCAGTAAAGCGATATAGGCCCTATTGGGCCTCTTGTTCTTCAACTCTCATGATCAGTGGTGACTTCGGACCACTGTTTACCAGTTGGGTATGCTATTGCTAAACATAGGTAATCGATGTTTTGTAAATGAGATAAAACTGCGATTTTCTTCGAATTGTTTCCCACTCGAAATAATCCTTACTAACAATGTTTTGCAGTGCCGAAATATTCCCACTCAACACTCGCCCACCCACACTCCACATTGGCCACAACACACCCACCAACAAACCTGTTGTGTTCATTTGGATTTGCCTATCCCTTGAATTCAATAAACAAAATCAGACAGAAAGGTTATTTGAAAACTCGCACTCACGTATTTCAATGTGACGACGTTAGATCCAAGCAAGTTGTGGGAGGGTACCAAAGTGGATAACCAATGAAAGAAATCGATGTTATAACTTGTTTGTTTTATTTATTTGTGCATGCTGTATAGTACATAATGTGTAAACTATTAAAATACAACCGGAGATTAAAGGGACAGATGACAAACTTGAAGTTGTTAATTGCATTAAAATAAGCGCCTTGATTTATTTAACGTGCTCGCATTTAATTAAAGATAATTAAATAGGGATTTTTTTTGTACTTGCCTTCTACCATAGATTTAAATATATCCCTGGTGTAATAATATCAACAATTATTAATATGTTAAAACCAAATTGCCTTGAATCATTCAAATGCAAGAGTAATGGCTTCTAACTTCATTACTTCTAACTTTAAGAAACTTCATTACTTCTAACTTCAAGCCTTAATGGCGTTTAACTTAATTACTTCAAACTTCAAGACTGAATGGCTTCTTACTTCTATTTTGCGAACTTCAAGACTGTATGAACATTACATGGTCCCGCCTTAATTCCATTAAGCGATGGGAAAGCTTATATTAGCAGGAGTTTATAACTGATATTTCGACCGTTAAAACCCGTTAAAGAACCGTCTAACATCATGACTTCTGACTTTGTAAGTATGAATGTATGTTGTTTAACGGCTCATCAACACAGTATAGGTTATTTAGAGCCGCTCCAGAGGAATCCGGGAACCGTGCCCTACTCTTTATTATTGAATAAATTTCTATGGTTCTTTTACGTGCTCGGAGGATAGATCGATACACGGGACCGCCCGGTTTACGTCCCCATCCTACGGACGAGGCTAAGGGAATGTGTCTTGCCCAAGAACACACCAACGAACCTCAGTGGCACCACGGAGAATTGAACCCGGGGCCTCCGGTTACAAATCCGCCGCGCTACCGACTGCGCCAGTAAGTACTGTATACCTCCCTCCATCCGTAGGAATCGACTCTTTCTTCATAAGTTGGAAGTCGTGAAGTTCGAAAATAGATGTCCTTAAGTTAGAAGTCATTAAGTCGTGAAGCAAAACTCATCAAGTTAGAAGTCCAGCATTTAGAAGTAATGAATGTCACAAGATGGCCCCAGTGGTTGGGACTAACTCAGGAAAGAATCAACGTCGGTGTCTGCATTTATATAAGTTTAATGCAACTTTTAAAATATGTTAAATATATATGAGGGATGTTGGAAAAGTAATGCTTATTTGGTTAATACTTGCTTGATACTGATGAAAAACTAAAAATATCTATTTCATTCCTTCAAAGTACTCCCCCTTGCTAGAAACACACAGTTTCAATCGATGAATCCATTTCCGGAAAGCGTCTCGGTAGGCTGATTTTGGTATACTCTTGAGGCACTAGAGAACGGCTGAACCAAGAGCCTGCCTGGAGTTATATTTACGACCAGAATGAAACTTGTTCAGTGTATAAAAAGAAGTCGCATGGTGCGAGATCTGGAGAGTACGGGGGATGGGGGAGGACAGTAACCTTTTCTGACTTTAAGTAAGCGGTTACAATGTGTGAGGTATGGGCTGGGGGCACTGTCGTGCAAAAAAACGGACATTTCTAAATACTGTGATTGGGCGCCTTTTATAAATAATATTTCTTCAGTTTTTTCAGTACAACATCACGGTAATACCTTCCAGTCACGCTTTTTCCCTTTCTCACCGGAATTTGAATCGCCAAACCGTCACATGTGAAAAAGATTGCATATAAAACTTTCTTTGCGCGCATGGTTCGTTTGGCAACTGATGGCCTCCTGCACTCTTTACTTGCCCATACTTTGTTCCCCATTTTTCAAACTGGTTCAAAATAGTGAACCCAGGTTTCGTCGCCAGTAACAACATTGGCAAATTGCTTTTTGTCAAACTTGGGAAACATTTTCAGCAGTTTTTTGGCATTCCATTTTTCTAGGTGAGTTAAAAAATCAGTTGACCAATAGTAGTGTAAATAATAAAATATAAACACAGTATACTATTTACCTACCTTTTATTTGCTAGATATAATGTTTTTTCATTCCAAAATAAAAGGTATGATCGATTGCTGGATGTGCTGAACATTGAACAACAACACCACCCTGCTACGTTTTACTTGGTACATCCGAACCCTAGCAACAGACATGCGCAGACGACAATTTCTAAAAATAATGCCGCCATGTTTTAATTTTTACAATATAAACAGTGGGGTCAAAACGAATTTTAGACTTTGTTAAGCATAACGGATGGCTATGGCAAGATTGTAAACAGATCCAGGAGCGTCTATTTTCATTCTGTCTAACCATATCCGGTATAAAAACATATAGCAAGTAATAAAACAAATCTCGATTTATATTTCACGTCCAGGCACCATGAATGAAATACACAGTAGTTACATTTTATATGATCGAGCCCAAGGCCTCCCGCGGGCGAGACAGACACTCTACCACTATGCCATCGCCGCGGTTAGATAAATAAGAAGATAAAACATCAAAGGAACTGAAATATGGTTTCAGAAGAGGTCCAGACCAGGGTTCAAATTTAACATTTATTTACTTGCTAGATAGAAGTAGATTTTTGAAGATTGCAAGTAGAAAATATTAGCACTTGCTAATTTTTTTCACGGATGGCGGGAGGTGTATAGTATTGGTTCTACCCAGAAAAGTGGCTGGTTTGCCTTCAACACAAAAAATATAACCTTACATGTGTTGAAATGAAGTAACATAGGAAACAAGTATCAAAATAAAACAAAAACACCAGGTCTCAGACTACATGTATTCACTGAACATAATTATTTATCTCACTTCAATAAACAGACTCAATAAAACCGAGTCTGTTTCTTTTCTCTCTTGTTTGTGTTTGTTGCTTCCAAGGGATCATCCTTACAGTATGTATTGACATTCACACTAGCGTTTGTTTAGTGCTGTGTGGCGGCCGTAAAAAGTCGCCCCGTCTACAGATCAGTAGTGTTATTATTTACTGGTCCTTTGGGATCATCAAGCCCATTCTGAGTTGCATTTAAGTAGAATATCGCTTAAGCCGGTGCTAGGAGGCGTGAGAGGTATTGCATCTTATAATTATCTCTCATGAACAGACTCAATAAAATCGAGTGTGCTACTTTCCTCTCTTGTTTGTGTTTGTTGCTTCCAAGGGATCACTCTTTCAGTATTTATTAGTTAAGTAAGCATAATTATACATTATTACATTCCTGCATATATCGGAGTATGAAAATATCATTATTTCCATGTATCCTTCTAAACTGAATCGAGAGTTTAAATACCTTGATTAAAATAGCAAGCGGAAGATCTTCGCACTTGCTTTTAAAAATTATTAAATTTGATCCCTGCAGATATCCGAATGTGTTAGCTCCAAATCTACCGCAACCACTGACTCACATGGAGGAGTCCTGCTGGCATTCAACGACAATTTAGAGCTGCTGACTGTTACAAAGAGCAAACAGAAAGAGATGATATCAGGTATCATCAGCTTGTTAAACAAAAACACATTGCGTCATATTGTAGATCTACCGATGGAACTAGCGATAACTACCCGTCCGAGTCATTTATTTAAATTGAATTTTGTTTAACGGCTCATCAACACAGTATAGGTTATTTAGAGCCGCCCCAGAGAGAGGGGAAGATACATAGGAATCCGGGAACCGTGCCCTACTCTTATTATCGAATAGATTCCTATGGTTCTTTAACGTGCTCGTGGGATAGACCGATACACGGGACCGCCCGGTTTACGTCCCCATCCGACGGACGAGGCTAAGGGAAAGTGTCTTTAAAGATATAACCAGTCTGAAGTCTGAAATCTCGTTACAGGAACAATATGCATCTATTTAATGTCCCAAACATATGGAGAAACAACACCATCGATGGCAGTAAACATTATCCACACATAGCGAGTCATGGGGTGAATTACCTCACTAGACCTCAAAACAAACATGTCATCCGCGATTTATTATGCGATGCATATCATGACCTCCTATATGGAGTGAGAGTGAACATGACATAGTTGTATACGATACAGCAATCTAGCCTGCCCGCAAGAAACGTCCACTCAGAAAATAAACCATACCTGTTAAAAAGGCGAGCATTGAAGGAACGCCGTCTGTCCCATCAATCAGATGTCAGTTGAGACAATGTGGAACATCTTGACGACGTCCCTACACAGCGTTATTGAGGAGCATGCTCCATAACAACTTTCCCAGAACAGGCAAACACCAATGGGTTAACACAGGGATAAGAAAGACCAAACACAGAAAACAGCAGGCGCATTAAAAAAATCAAAAGCAATCCAAAAGGACCAACAACCTGAAAGATTGGTAACGGTACATTAGAACAGCCAATACTAACAATGCGTTTATAGAGGATGCTCGAACTGAAGCAGAACCGTAAGAAATATCGATCCTACGTGAAGAACAAGAAGCAGGAATTTTCTGGATATGATACAATCATAAACAAAAAATGGCTTCTTCTGCAGCGAAGCTCCCAAGAGGCGGAAGTACCCAACGAACAATTTCAATCTGTATATATACACAGAAAGACCCGAATAAATACAAACTGGACCATTATGATATCAGAGTCAAATCAACGCATTGTTTAAAGAAGCATGTCCTACTTGAAGACTTGAATTGAATTGAGCTGAATGTTGTTTAACGGCTCATCAACACAGTAAAGGTTATTTAGAGCCGCCCCAGAGAGAGGGGAAGGATACATAGGAATCCGGGAACCTGCCCTACTGTTATTATCGAATAGATTCCTATGGTTCTTTAACGTGCTCGGAGGCTAGACCGATAGACCGGGTTTACGTCCCCATCCGACAGACGAGGCTAAGGGAAAGTGTCTTGCCCAAGAACACGCCAACGAAACTCAATGACAACACGGAGGATTGAACCCGGGGCCGCGCTACCGACTGCGCCACACCAACCCTCTTTGAAGACTTGATGGGTCTAAGTCTTCCCAGGTGATGTTTTTTAGAGTCCCACGGGATACTGTCTTACATTACCCCCCGCACTCCTCCCACCCTCCCCCATCTTAGGTGGATCAAATTCAATTAATTGTTTAAAGCAGAAAGGTCCTACTTGAATGGTCTGCGTCTTCCAAAGGTGATGTTTTTTTCGAGTCTTACGCTATATATTAAAACGTACGCTAAATGTTAAAAATTACTAAACGCTAAATGTTAAAATTTAAAACAGCGATTAATACTTTTTTAAGATGTAGCGTAAGTTATAAAATTTAGGGGAAGCTATTTAACATTTATCGTAATATTTATTACATTTAAAAGCGTTAGTTAACATTTCTCGGTGCTACAGTTGTTCTATCCATTATAAATCATATCCTTACTAATAACGATTTGTTTGTTTGTTTGTTTGGTGTTTAATTTCAGTTTCAGTACATTTTAGCTATGTATGATTTTGTTTGTGGTGGAGGCCGACCACCTATTTATTCCTGGGTTCTGTAGAACCGGTACTGAATATCTCCAGCCATTCGTAAGAATCGACACTTTCTCACAAGTTGAGCTCCCAGTGGGAATCGAATCCGCAACGGTGAGAGGCGAGAAGGTTTACAACGCAACGTCGTTAAACCCTCGACCACTGAGGCTGTGAAAGAAGAAGAAAATATACAACATTCAGTGATGCGTGGACCCATCGCTGTATGTGTTGTTACAAACAATGACAATCCTACCGCATCAGTACTAATTTATAACCATTACTGTAAGACAGACAGTATTGTGTCAAAACGTGTGTTTCACAATTAATACTAGGAACGTGAAACGAGTCGGTGTATCGTCCCGGCTGGTACAATCCGTGACTGACCAGCCATGACAGGTCACGTGCGCGTCTTGGTAACGCCTTAACTGGAAAACCCATGCATAACAAGAAAGTGAATATAGCTCAGTAAGTGGTTACTGATAATAGTTTGTGGAAAACCCAGTTCGTTACCAATCCATCAACCGCAAAACCGCAAACCGCGTGAAGGATTGTTTACATTTTAAAGTACTCTTCGTTTGTTCTAAAAAATAATGTAGAACTAAATGAATATGATGCCTTACGCAATACTAGGCAAGGCAATACAATGCAATACTAAGCAATACTTTCATAGTTTACTAAGACATGAAAAAAAACATATTGTTTGTTTGTATGGTGTTTTACGTCATTTTCAACACATGTAAGGTTCTATATGACGGTCGATTTTTTTTGGTGGAGGCAAACCACCCATTTTTCCTGGGTAGAACCAGTACTGTGCACCTCCCGCCAGAAGTTTGCAGTACCAACCTCCGCCCATGATATTGTAGCCAATAATCCCTGCCACTACACAAATCACGTGACGATAGCTGAGGTCATTTGATTACAAAATGGCGATACACTAGGTACATTCGGAACATCTCGTACACTGCTTCGCAGCATCACGAGGAATGACGGGATTGGCCGAGCGTTCACGATTGACACTAGGTAATGCTTGGTACAGCAAACTATTGCCGTAACCAACAGACACATTGACAATAACACCATCACCTTCGAGAATTCAACCTGTTTTGGCTTGGGTGTAATCTATTTATTAAATTTACGCACAGCTTCAGTAATGTTCTCAGCGGAATACATGTTCGTTTACAAGTAACAAAGTAACCGGTGTGCATATTAAATATATATTTGCTAAAATTGATTTTTTTTAGTAAATAAATTATGTTTGTAACCAGATACCGTTTTTCACACTATTTTCCTATATTATGAACAAAGCAAGTTGAATTAAATATAAAAAAATATTTAGCCAAAAAATTTAAATTAGCTGGATTTCAGATATACATTTGTGTGGTGGCAGTGGTTACTGTAATAGATGGTCATACTACACCAATTCATTTTCCATAGGCCTACCTTATAGCTCTAAGCTTTTTACTGAGTTCCCTAATATAGGAAGCTATATTTTTTATTACTTGTTTTGAAAGACCTATCTTAGTTTTATCAAAAACACATACATAAGCCATACATTGAGTATGTTTTGAAAAAGCTGTTTGGGTCGGATGGTGCTGACCCACCTACTTGCATGTAGAAACATGAGGAAAATGTAAAACATACTTCTTTTTTGGATTATGCAACACATTATGAATACATTGCACAAATGTATGATTTAACCTTTATAAGTACTCTTCAAAAGTTGAATTTTAAATTTTTAGCAAGATTTTTTCGTCTGTTACCTTGTCAACCAATCAAAATTATGAGATTCTGTGTAATAGCTCCGAATTTAACCTGGAACTTTTTCTCTGCCCGCTGACTGGCTGGTAATTGGTGTAGTCTGATCAGAAAGTACCGTGGAGTTTGGTACAGTACTGGTTCTACCCAGTTCTACTTGTTCTGCCTCCACCAAAAAAAATCGACCGTCATATATAACCTTACATGTGTTGAAATCGTAAAACACCATACAAACAAACAAACAAATAAGAATAATAAAAAAAATCATGTCTTAGTAAACTATGAAAGTAATGCCTAGTATTGCCTAGTATTATTCGTTTTACGAACCGTCAAGATAGAGATATAGCATAGGAGGAAAGGGGGAAAAAAATGGAAAAGACAGTGTGTTTTTTTTATTTCGATGGAAAGGAAAAGAGAATGAAATATTCGTTTAAAATCTGAGAGGAATTAAAATATAAATAAAATTCCATGTGGAAAAATAAAATTCCTAATTGTGTTTAATCTTAGGGGGTTCATAAAACGAATAATCAAAAAAGTAATTACTATTAAATGCGTCTTAGGGGAAACGCGGCGATGTTGTAGTATGTATCAAGAATTAGTTTGCACCTCAATTTATTAAGGAATTATTATTTTAACTCTCTACCTGTTTGCATATGAGTAAATAAGACGGTAAGTTGCAAACTCTTTACGTTAAATACAGTACTGAACTGGTTCAAATGTTCAAAGAGGAACTTCAACATGTATGAATTTCTTGTTACAAAGTGTGCTGTGATTAACACGTCTACAACATCAAAGTTGTATCCTTTCTCTAACTAACTGCAACTATTTTTTTACAAAAGATCTTGGGAATTACTTGGAATATATATACACTATATAGCGGAAATTCCCGTGTCGCGTTTCTTTTTCCTTTCAGTATAATATCGGTGCAATATAAGTAAGTAAGTAAGTAAGTAAGCATTTTTTTTATTATAGTGACATGTGTATACGGAAATAACAAACATTTAATACAAATGTATAGAGAAACACCCGGCCCAACGGACATATAAGTCACCTTATACTTATAGTTTACAAGTAGTCAACATGATTAAACATAATAGAAAATACTGTTATGAGCTCACAATGTACAATTTACAATACAATTAAAGTTACAAAGGGTTCATTCATAAATATTATATATATTGCGATAAATAGTGTCAGTTTAGTTCAATAATTGCACCACATGTTTACAGTTACGAGTTATATAACACACTTCTTCTAAACAAATAAGCTTTAACAAGAAATTTTACAACGTTTCTTGTGTGGTTATGAATCAGGAAAATCAGTATATTAGAGTCTGTCATGTTTTCATATATTCCATTTGAAATAATTTCACCGAATATCACAGTTCGTATGTTGTTGTATAAAGGACACTTCACTAGAAAATAATATAATCAACCGTTAGTGATATGCTTTGTTGTTATCAAATAATTACTGATGCTTTGTATATATACAAATGTATATGAAGGAAAACTAATGGGACGCCCCGAGTTTGAAGAACTAGCGGCGTCCCGTTAGTTTTTCTACATAAATTGCATTTGTTCAATCATTAATGTCAATTATAAGAATTGTATTAAGCCATTTGTTTTTGCATATTATTATTTTTGATATTATTGCACCAGTAATATATTAAAACTTATACTATAATAAGACAAAATAGTGAATACTTAAAATATTATTTATTTAAATTTAACCAGGGTAAAAGTAAAAATGATACTGGATATATAAATCGAGACACTCATTTCAAATACTTTAAGATTGCTGTGTGTCCCTTTAAATTAAATCAAGATTGTCATGCGTCCATTGAAACCAAATCAAGATTGTCGTGTGATCCTTTAAAGGGACAAAGAGAAATATTGACAGTTTATAAAGGGTCACACGGCAATGTTGATTGTTTAAACACCCGACCGACCGACCGACCGATTTCCATGTTATTAATGGTATACGTGAAGTATTACGAATTGACAAGACACTAGTGGTCATGGTAGTTGGAACTGTGAACGTACAGCTTATGGTCGATTTTTATTAACATCATGTTCTGAGACATTGTCGATTCTTACTGATGGCGGGAGGTATACAGTAATGTTTCTACCCAGGAAAAATAGGTGGTCTGCCTCCGTCACTGAAAAAATCCACCCGTCCTACATAGCCTAATATGTGCTGAAAATGAAGTAAAACTACTTTCAACAAACCAATTGAATTGAATGTTGTTTAACTCATCAACACAGTATAGGCTATTTAGAGCCGCCCCAGAGAGAGGGGAACGATACATAGGAATCCGGGAACCGTGCCCTACTCTTATTATCGAATAGCTTCCTATGGTTCCTATGCTCGGAGGATAGACCGATACACGGGTACGCCCGCTTTACGTACCCATCCGACGGACGAGGCTAAGGGAAAGTGTCTTGCCCAAGAACACACCGACGGAACTCAGTGGCACCATGGAGGATTGAACCCGGGGCCTCCGGTTGCAAATCCGCCGCGCTACCGACTGCGCCACGCCAGCTTTCCAACAAACCACTAACTAAGCGACTAGAAATTGTGTTTATATGATAGGTTTGATGAGATACAAATGTTGAAGCGTATTTGAAAGATCTGTCGTAATTCAAATTTTGAGGAGCGAACACGAATGTGTAAAATAGGCCTCAAGATTGCCATGTGTCCCTTTAGGTCTCAAACCTCTAATATGTCTCCTGTGAGCTGACGGACAAAAGGAAAACAGAAAATAATTATATTTTTTTCTCCATTTTAGGCAAATTTTAATTTGAACCTTTTGAACCCGGTGTTGGAAAAGGCTGTACCGTAACCGAAAATTAATTGTGGTGACTTAATTGTGGTGTGAGATCTTTAAAGCAAAGGAAACTTAACTAGAACAAGGTACAGTTGCGGAAACAAAATCATTTCCTCTGTCTATGTGCATCTATACGATATGTGTTATCTTAATAATGAGAACATTAATAAAAACGTCGGCACCATCTCTCAGCTCACCGTCCATCTCTTAATTGTTTCCTGTCGTAACGTCACTGGCCTTCAAATAAACCTAGCAACTTCCCGATTTTAAGTAGAAACGTTACGTTGGAAAACAAACGTATAGGGGAATTCCAATGTCTATTTATATAAAGACAAACGAAGCATAGGGACAAGAGTATTAAGTACTATTTAATTATCAACAGTGGCTACAATCGTGAAAACTCGGCTAATCCCGTCATTCTTCCGAATGCTGCGAAGCACTGTATAATATGTTGCGAATACAGTGGCTATTGTTGAATTTGATAGTAAAGCGAGACAATAAACCTGATTTCGTTGGAAATCGTTTTCTTGAATTTCATATAAAATTTAAAATTAATGTGGCTTTTTTTTGTAAATATTTTCATCCGAAAAAAAATACTTTTAAAGTGATTAAATACGTTTCTCTCACTGGACATCCATGTAAATTTCACATCATCATATTTCACGTGAATTTCACGTGCTAAGATACAACAACAATTGAAATTGCAATGTTTAATTAAATGAATGTTTAATTGAATGTTGAACTAAATGGTGTATAATTGTTCGTACAAATACAAATATTTTATTTACTTCAATCATACATATCATATGCGTGAAATCGCGTGAGCTTCCCGTTAATTTTACCAAGGTGTTTTAAATTTTGCAGTCCGTGAATTCATTTGTATTTCAAATAGAATATAAAAAAGCGCGTGTCTTTCACGTGAGTACACCTCAAGACTCGCTTATAATTGTTTAAAAAATGTTCTGTATGTTAAACATTGCTAAAGTGTGTTACAATATCTTAGTGTTTAACCCACATTTCAATCGAATCAGAGTATGTCTCTATGTTAACATATATTATTAGGTCTCTGCACTATTTTTTTTAGGTGCGAATACTATTTTATTTAGTGTTTAGTGTTAAAGACGCATTGCACATGCGTCATGATACAAGTGTACACTGCGCTCGCGGGAATGTTCATTTAGTAATAATAATAATAATGATTTCTTTATTTAGCGAAGGTTAAAACACATTAAGTTATATAAAACGTATTTGGCCTTCGAACTATAATGCTACAAAAGTTACAAATGCATATAAAACATTCATACTCATCCGCACACACGCAAACATCCATATACACAACAATACAACAAATACGACAAACACTCATCGGTTAATACATTCATAATATTCTTAATTCATAATTAAGATATCCATCGTTTCATATATGAAGGATATTTAAACAATTGCATGCATACAGTGCCAGTTTCACTCAAGAAAAAATATAACAACAACAACAAAAATTAAATAATTAAAAAACAGCGACATAATCATATAGTAATATCAGCTAGTTTATATCCTGTTGTTTTTTTCAAAAGAAATTGTTTTAAATTGTATTTATACGAATTAAGGCTATTGATGTTACGTATATGTAAAGAAATTGTATTCCATACTATTGTACTGTAAAAGTTGAACGCATCAATGCCATAGTTCATTTAAATGTTGAACAGTGGGTTAACAACTAAGGCCTTTGTCTTTTTATTCTATGTTTTACGAACGGCCAGGATTCATGAATGTCGTAGGAGGGGTCGGGGTGGAGGTTAACAACTAAGGCCTTTGTCTTTTTATTCTATGTTTTACGAACGGCCAGGATCCATGAATGCGTAGGAGTAGGGGGAAAAAATAAAATTCCATTTGATTTCAATGATTTTATTCATAATTGTTTGGTCGGAAAGCAAATTATTATGTGAAAATACATACTGATAGTACCTTTTTGATCAACCTTATTTGTCAGATTTAACTTTTTGACAAATCCTTGTGTGGCTGTCTAAACCCACGTGCGTGCTTAAAATGGCGCATAGGCACTATTAAAATGATCCCAATAAAAAATCAGAAGATGAAATATCCTTGTCGAATAATATTTAAGTATAATACTAAATATCATTTGAATTTAATCAAATCGTTCTGAACAATATACATGGAATAAATTATAAGTTTCACGAATTTGTGAGCATTTTGCAACTTTCAATTTTAGACACATTTTGCAAAACTGATTGTTTGTAAAAAGTTTAGTTTTGTACAATGTTTAGTTCAAATGATCAGTTTTTCTTGACTCGTTTGTTTCTGGTGGATGATTCTTTGCCATTCTGGAAGCATGGTGTACATATTGGCCTAACTGTGCCAAACTGTTCCCGCAGGTCATGGATTTGCTGCAGTCCTTACTTATCTTAACAAACGACGAATGCGTTTGTTTTTGTTTTTGGGCAGCAACATAGTGTACCTTATTGCAGCCACCAGTCGTCCATTTTGTCTGTATAAGCCACTATCCAATGAAATGCGTCGATACGTTATAATAATTCTAACAGTGATTTTGATTGGATAAATGAGTCTATCGATACGTTTGTGCTTAGTAGTTGCATGTTCATGCTATTTTTTACTCTGGCAAGTTTTATAAATGGCATTTCAAACTTGCAGCAGAGGAAATAAAAAAGACTATTATACCAATTTGTTTTCTTTCTGAAAATGGGATTTTTGGAGAGGAGGGTTCGTAACAAAAAAAATACCTAAGTCAGTTTGTGTTTATACTACTTACTAGTAATATTTGCTAAATCGTATGGAATAGTTAACTCGTATTACGTTATTCTCATTTCCCTGTGACATCTCGTACCAGCCGAACAGTGACATAATTAGCTTGTATTGTTTACGGTATGAAACGAAACGATTTATCAAATTGCTTGTCAGCTGTTGTGAACGTGAGAGTGTTATGTTAAAACAATACAATTTCCTAGAAGAAGTAAAACAAAGATTCAGCACTTATACATAAACACTTTCATTAGAAAAAAATGTAATACGAACAGCATTACTTAGGAATAAGTAAGACATAAACAAAACGCTTTGTTTTGCGACGCAAGAATTGACGTGATTGTGGAAAAGTTGAATTAAATACACGAGTAGGTCAGAGTGACACAGCAAAGGTATTACCAAGGTTAACGTCTCAGTACAGCTATATACATGTATATATATATATATGCGTAAAGTTACACTTTCCACGTAGACGCAGTTAATTGTTTTTGTTATCGTGTAAATTGTAACAATTTAGTTCGTAGCCAGGTAAGTAGACAGGGACAACATTTTAAAAACAAATGATTTAACAGTGGCGTATAATTCTGCTTTTATAAATATATATGAACTAATGAAAACATTCTTCTTAAGATGTATACAGCATTCCTAACAACGGAATATAAATGCGCAATGTGATTTTCCCAACTTCCTCTTTGATTTGAGGGGTCAGTCAGTGAGAGACTGGGATCGGAGTAAGATGAAAGAAGTGAATTGGGTTTTAAGGCGCATCAACACATACAAGGTTATATGGCGCCTAACAGGAATGAACGTGCCAGGCCCATCCTCCCTTTACATCAAGATAAAATATGGAGAATGGGCCTAGAACCTTCTTACCTGCAGAAATGCAGAGTTATTAGACCCTCCATTTACGATGGAGCCACGTTTCCACGTTTGCATACGCGGTGTCATGATATCGACCGATAAGTTTTTATTTGCTCTCGCCCTATCCTGTTGGCGAGCATTATGGCTGCGAGAGAGTCCGGTACAGGAGAAGGCCACATCCCTCGTCCAAAGAGGTTTACTGTAGAACAGCAGTAGTAGAGTTGGTAGGAGCGAAGAGGTTCAACGTAGATAGTCTGTAGTTGTTTAGATTCTCGAAGGAGATTAATGTTGTAGATTATGGTCAATCGGATTTCCTGCAGAAATTTGACTAGGTCAATCCGATTGCCGGCTCGAAATCGCCTCAGCCAATCAGGAAACAGATGATTAGAAGCGTCCCAAGTAGGTCAATCCGGCTGCACGTGCTGCCCGTGTTTTTGTTGGTGATGGTTTCTCCGTTATACACGCTGATCCTCCAGCCGTTAACCAACCTACTCCTCCTAAGAAGCATAGTAACAATACAGGATCAGTGGGTTTGCAGGGTTGTTCCAACGTCGGCATCCGTGGTGATGAGTCAGACTCAGTTGTTCAGTAGCAGAATACGGCTCTTTTTAGGGCCGCGCTAAAAAGCTAAAACTTTAAAAACGTAAAAGCCAGCATCATAACACCCACTTCGTTAAATCGGTTTCACGGATGCTCTATCGTCTATATAGAGGTTCTTAAACGAGTTCCCATTTCATATAAGATTTGTGAAACGAGTTATGAATTATTTTAATTTTAACGAGCCTTTTGGCGAGTTCAAATTAAAAATAATTCATAACTCGTTTCATAAATCTTAAATGGAATGGGAACTCGTTTAAGATCCTGTTTATCACATAACATTGCAATCAAATTAGTAAAAATTAATTCAAATGGACATAGAACCGCCACGACGTCAGACACACTTTAGCGCCAAAACGTCATAAAATATGTGACGTCGTAACGTCGCGTCTCACACATAACGTCGCGTATAAAAGAGTTCTTGTTTTATCTCTTTACAAAATAGCGGTTTACGCCAACTTTTTAACAAACCAACAACAATGTTTTGTATAACGTGCATTATTTTTATAAGTTGTCACAAATAATAAGTTTATGACTCAGATCTGGGTGAATTTGTAATAAATAAAATAGTTTCAGTTAATAAACTTGCGTAGTGTTACAGGTTTAGCTCAACCAATCAAAATCATTCCAGGTTGTATTACACGTGTGTCATACAATAGAATATTAAATGGGTGTTCGACACTGCTAACAGGGGACGTTATGTGATTAAGTATGATCCTCTGTATGACGCGTCTACATCCCTGGTAAGTTGCAGATGGACACGTCCTGCTGGACCGATGATCTGGACGAGAATCATTGTGTCATGATAAAGAAATTGAATGAGCATGAATGGGAGGATCCTACCCCTCTGTATATGACAATGTGTTTGTGCAATTGCAGTGGTTGATAGATAGATATGTATCTTTATTTCCAATTTTCAATTTGACATTTAAAAGCCCGTGAGGATACAACATACAATTTCACAAAGCATGGCAACAGTGTAGGGAAACCCAGTTTATTTTTGGAGGATGTACTTCACAGTCATGTTGATCATCATGTTGTAAACTATTTTCACATATTCACCGTCATGTACTCTCATGACTTTTAACCAATATTTAATAATTATAAATATCTTCTTGTAATGAATGATGTTCTACCAAGTTCAACATAAAAAGTATATGAAATCATTCTGAGTTGTTTTCTTAACACCCAAAATATGTTTACAAAACTATAAATGCACTCTTTCAATTAAAATAGCTTGCATGAATCCCCACACTTCACATCCATAATTTAAAATTGGAGTAATCAATGTATCAAACATGTCAAACAGATCTAACGTATGCTTTGGTGATATAAATGTAAATGTATACAAATACCTATTCATTTTAAAAATGGCTTTTTTTGTGCTTGACCAGCAAGAGTAGTTTGTGCTTCTGCTGAAGACCCTCCCGTAGAAAAGACTATACCTAAATATGTGAACTTCCTAACTATATCTAATGGAGCGCCAAAATAAAACCTAAATTTCGTGGTAGCATTGCGCCCTTTCTAAATACCATACTTTCGTTTTAGTACAATTTAATTTCAATCTCCATTCTTTGCAATAGTTAGATAGTATATTAAGTCCACCTTGTAACTCTATATCAAACAGACTATATCATCTGCATACAAAAGCATAAACATCTTAAACATATTAATATCTAAACCTGCATAGCCACTATGTATGAATGCATCTTCTATATCATTTAAATACATAGAAAACAACAATGGGGATAATCACTCCCCCTGCCTAACGCCAAGTTCACAATAAAATGCCTCACTCAATTGGTTATAGTATTTAACTTTAGACAACACATGCGTACATTGATTTAATAATATCAAGAATTTTTCTTCGAATACCGAACTCTGTTAAATTATACATTATCACGCACAGCATAGTCAAAAGCTTTAGTAAAATCAACAAATGCACAATACAATTTTCCCCCTGATTTAAAATATGTGTAATTAATCCATTTAAAACAAATATATTATCAACAGTACTTATGCGCGATCTAACTCCATCCTATGCTTCAATTAGAACGCTGTATGTTTCTGCCCACTCCGATAATCTATTGTTTAATACACGTGTAAATAATTACTTTAAATATATTTTATTGCTTTTCTTCTATATACAAGCAAAAGGGTTGGGCCACAAGTTCTTCCAACATTAATAAAGGCCCGTCCCAACAATAATATATTTATTAGTGTTTATGGTTATAATTTTATTTTTTGTACGTGATTTTAGATCAAGTCTGTAAAGATAATATAGCTTTAAGTAAATTATTTGTTACTGACTAGTTTTACCGGGTAAAATAGTCGTGTATCTCACTTATGCACGTGCAAAGTGAATACACAGGGTATATATACTGGAATTGAACTGCGTTCAATCATTCGAGATATGACACACAAAGTAGCGTGTTGCTATATTACAACGTTTTCCCTCCCACCCACCCTTAATTATGGTAATATGTATTAAGAGTGTATAATTAGTAGATGCTGATATGTACTTTTGTCTTTTGCAGTTTGTTTCACTTTGAGAATGGTGTACTCAATGCGAGTGCGTACATAATCTACAGTGATGTGTTCCGGACGATGTTTTTCATTAATCTGTTATAGTGACTGGGAAAAGCCACACATCAATAAGTGGCTGTGTTTTCCTTTTGGAACCATCGCTGGATTAAATTGTGTTTATGTTTATTGATAGAAACTGTACAAAATGCTTTCATGAATTAAGCGTTTTCACTGTTGGTATGAATTTATTGTGTTGTCCATTGATTTGTGATGATTTGAAGAAATCGAATTATACGCTATGTCTGTGCATATCGCTACCTATACTGTGTTTAAATGTTATTTATATCATAAATAATAGGTATATAAATTATTGCAATAATGATTTATAAATAATTCATGTTTGGCTGAATGAAATGAAAGAAAACGTAATTGTAATTAACAGTTAGCAAGATGGCAATATAATTAACATAAAATATTCAAATACATTTTTCGATGAACACAAGAAGAAGAAAAAAGGAGAGGAGGAAATAGGATAAAGTTCTAGGAAAGATAAAACAAGAAGGAATGAGTGATGATGCTGTGGTTGTAGGATCCTGCCCCGAGCGGTTGTCATAATAGTGTATATAATGTCTAGTCGTTATCAAATCGTTTAGTATCTTTAATGTACATTTGAACAAGATTAAAAATAGTGCTATTGTCTTTATCTATATAACTACTTTTTCCAAATAAAAATACACGAACGCTAAGCGGGTGAAATGGACGGGTAGCATGAAAAAGACGAAATCGTTCATTTAAATAAAACGGACATTACATAAAATAATGTTCGGCGTCCTCCTTTTCATGCCAACACTTCTCACAGGTTGCGTTTTCCTTGATGTTGTTTATAAACAAATCATATTTCAGGTTACTGCATTACTGCATGTAAATAATTAACGCAAACAACTTAATAAAGTAATACCACGGTAATTTTCTACATCATTAATATTGCCCTTTTTGTGAAGAGGAATAACATATCCTTCTGACCAGACTTCTGGAAAATACCCAATCTCAAACACTTTATTAACCATTTTACAGTTAACTGGAGATAAAATTGTTTTACCATGAATGAACATTTCATTTAATAGCATATCAGGTTCAGACGATCGATTTGAATGCAGTTGCTTAATTGATTTTATAATCTCATCCTGAGTAAATACACATTCAACTCTTCAAACAGTATGTTAAATTCATAAATTTCGTAACGTTCATAAAAATATGCAGCATATTCATCTGGAACAAAGAACTCGTTATTTGGACTATTAACAGCATTAGAATGTTGTTCTCAAAAGAAGACAATGGTATATTTGTTGGCTTCAGTCCCGATGCTTTTTTTAGCATATTCCAATACAATTTTGCATTTTTATATCTTGCGGTTTACAAATATAGCTCGTAATCCGTCCTACAATTTCTAACAATATATTTATAATGTGACCTAGCTTTAACCATATCAAACCATATCAATTCTATTGATGACACTTTTACTTTCTCTATATATGTTTAACTTTTGTAAAAAATTAAACTTACTTTCATGACACTCATCATTATACCGTGGGCTTTCTTTTGTATTGTTAAATACAGGAATATCCGCTTTAACATCGCTAATACAATTAAGTTTGCGTTTAAAAATTGGTGAAGACACATCTTCAATAATTGCATTAAACGTGTATACATGAGTTTATATCCCCACTATTCGCACACATTTCTATTTTTTCATTTAACGCATTCAAATTACAACTTTTTTCTGCTGTAAAATCACCTTTCTTATCATGGTTCCACACAAATTTATAGCTTAATCGCTCATAAATGTACGATTCAGAAAAACGCGGAAATGCAATATCAGCAATATAATCATCAAGTAACAGTGTTATCGTTTATGACATAATCACAATTAGTGGATGTACGACTATTAAAATCCCCCATAATTAACAGTCTGCTCTCATTTATGCTTTTATTTTCAATACATGAAATAGGTTCTAATAAACGATCAAAAATATCGATCAAGGGGTCGATAAAAGAAATCGATGAACCCTTTAACCCGGCAATCTTTAAGTTTTATCAAGCATTCAAATTACACCTCGGTTTGTTAATCCATTATAATTTTGACTTTTAATCTGCTTTCATATAACTCTATAACATTTTTTTTTTCATTTTTCTTTGTTATTTCACCATATGTTTAAATATATTATTGGTACAATACAATCAACATTTAGCAATATGAAAACATAATTTTTGTTTTGAAATATTCTAATAATTAATATAAATTATTGTAAAAATGCAAGTAATGAAGAAATACGTACGGGACGCCACGAGTTTTAAAAATCAAGATTGCCGCTTGTCCCTTTAAAACATATAATTTTGTTTGTTTGTATAGTGTTTTACGAAATTTTCAACACATATATTAAGGTTATATATGACGATCGATTTTTTGTGGTGGAGGCTGACCACCCAGTTTTCCTGGGCAGAACCAATACTGTACACCTCCCGCCATCCTATAACAAAAAACATATAAAATTCAGCTCAAAGGGACACCCGGCAGTCTTTAATTTTTAAAAACTCGCGGCGTCCTTGTAGTTTTTCAACATAACTTGCATTCGTCCAATCATTAATATTAATTATAAGAATAGCGAAAACCAAATTATGTTTGCATATTAATAACTTTTGATTATACTGCACATAATGCACACATAATATATTTAAACCTATGGTAGAATAAGAAGAAAACATCAACGTTTTATTTACCATAGGAATCTATTCGATAATAAGAGTAGGGCAGGTTCCCGGATTCCTTTGTATCCTTCCCCTCTCTCTGGGGCGGCTCTAAATAACCTATACTGTGTTGATGAGCCGTTAAACAACATTCAATTAATTTAATTATTTAATTATACGCACGCAGGTTTAAAGTCAAAATGATTTATAAACCGAGACGCTAATTGTAATGCGTGATAAATACTTCATGATTGCCATGTGTGCCTTTAAGCAGCATGCTCTGGGTGCTTTCAACACTATGATCGCCACCAACACCAAATATATTCTCAACTATTTAAAGTATATCTCCCGCCAACAACAGCAAAATTATGTAACATAATGTACACCGTTTCTAAACCTACAGATGTCGAGGTGTGTATATGACTTACGTACTTTGAGAAGTCAAACTCTATATACTTTAAACGACTTTAACCAGCCGGACCAAACCCCAAAACTGGAGCGTCGAATTAAGAGTTACCAACTCATAATTCATTTTACGCATATTCAGTCATGGGTATTTTAAGAACCCACTAACCTATACTTTTAATCGGCACATATACATTAGTTCACGTTCTGAACACCTGGATAGAGTTTTGATAAATGGTGTAATTATTCCGTTATTTGGCGGGTTAGTTTTTTTAAGCTCTTACTCTCCTGTTGATTTTATACTAAATTCTAAAAAGGGTGTTGATTGCGAGCAAACAACAGACACATGGCAGAAAAGAGGCAAGAGGGAAGTTCATGAGAGGTAATATAAGGCGCAACACCTCTCCCACCCACTAGCGCTATCCTACTTTAAAGCCACACAAATCCCAAAGGACCAGTAAGAGAATTAGATGTAACACTATCACCTCGAGTAGGTAAATGCCAGATCAGGATCGCATGAGAGGCGTAGCCTACGAGAGGTGATACAGCTTCCAGAACAAGTTACTGTAGTAATGATCCTTTTATTATATACCTCTTTACATATCATTAAAATAAAATACATGTATCAAAATGTCAAATAAAAACAAAAGTGTATTAAGTCTATATTAACTGAAAATCACCAACAGGAAAGACGTGAAAACATGTACATTACACGCGCATGAAAACATGTACATAACATTGCAACACTATGATACATGTGTTCATTAATCATATGGGTAAACAATTCAAATTCTGGAGAATTTACCAATTGACCAAATGATAAATTAATTAATTAACCAACACTGTTCACAAATGCACAAAAAAATACATTCTGAGTTCATGTTAAAACATCCATAGTTCTTAATTGATTACTAGCTCCAACTTCCCAATCTGACATTTATGTATGGGAAGTCCAAAATCTATTTTTAGTAGCATAGTGATATGATTCAGAAAACCTCTAGAGGTGACACAGGGTTTTGTATTCCATTGTAGGAAAATGAAGATACTAGGTATATACTTATTGATAGATTGTAACGTATAAGTCTTACTTAAAAATATTTCCATTACTGAATAGTAAATATACTAAAACTTACTTTAAAGGAACACACGGCAATCTTGAAATAGTTATCAAACAGTGAAAGAGAGCGTCTAGATTTATGTATGCAGTATCATTTTGACTTTAAACCTGCCTGCATAAAATTAAATAAAACATTTGAGTTTTCATGTTTTCGTCTTAAATATATTTATAAACACAGGTTTAAATATGTTATTGGTGCAATATTATCAACAGTTTTAAATACTGCAAAAATAAGTTGCTTTATACTATTATTATAATTAATATTAATGAATGAACAAATGCATATTATGTAGAAAAACTAACGGGATGCTAATTCCTGGGTAGACCACTACCGTATACCTTCCGCCATCCGTAAGTGTTGTTTTGGTGACCTTGACACGTTTATGTCAATTATCTTTGACATGCTACACGATTACGTCAATGACCAATGATATGCTACACGTTTAGATAGACTTCGACATGTACCACGTTTATGTCGATGATCTTTGACATGTAACACGTTTATGTCGATTTCCTTTGACATGTTACACATTTTGTCGATGATCTTTGACATGCAACACGTTTATGTCGATGACCTTTGACGTAACACGTTTATGTCGATGGTATTTGACATGTAATACGTTTATATTGATGAACATTGACATGATATGCATACAAGTCGATGCTCTTTGATATGCTACACGTTTATGTCGATGATCGTTGACATGCAACACGTTTATATTACTGAACATTGACATGCTATGCGAACATGTCGATGATCTTTGACATACTACACGTTTATGTCGATGCTCTTTGACATAATGCCATTCTAACTGACTTCTTTTTTATTAGAAAAAAACGGAATCATAAATCACGCTTAAATAGCTAACATAATAAACACATTGTATATATGTAACGGTGTAAATGTGTCATTAACAATTATTAAAGTAACCATGTATCAATACCACGATAAAGATTATGTCACCGCAAACAAATGTGCGGGTATTCGCTACTCGGACAAATTATTCCAAATTTAGAAATGTGTCAAACGTTATATCTTTAACGGTTGTGTTATTGATGGTGAATAATAAAAGGAGAAAACATCATGGATACGCGTGCCCACGTTTAAGTTATAAATACATAAAGTTTGTGGTTAGTAGTCAAGGGTAGCACTGAATAGATAGAACATATTCAACTAGATGTTTCATGGGGGGATAATTATTTTTATATTTTAAATCTATATGCATTTTTAATAAGCAAGTTACTTAAATAAGCGGTTAAACACCATCCCATTGGGTTCACATTAAAGAAACTAATCCGTCAAATAACGGCAAAACTACACTACAAAACCGTTTATCAAAACTCTATCCAGGCGTTCAGCTCATGTAAAATGTAATTGTGCCAATTAAAAGTATCGGTTTGTTCACGAGTACCCCTGATTGAATATGCGTAAAATAAATGAACGAACGGAAGACAAACGAATGAATGAAAGAATAAGCCGCAAGAACAGTCATATGGCGTCTTTTCCAGTTTCCATTGGTGGAGGAAGACCCCTGGTGCTCCTCGTGGCAATTTTCGTGCATGGGTAAAACCACCGACGTTCCGCAAGCTAGTTGGGTAGCTTCCTCACATGAACTAACGAACGAATGAAGAAACGAACTCACGGACCTGAACTGTGCTAAAACAATGTGTGTGCGTGCGTCCGTGCGTGCGTTCGTGCGTGAGTGAGTGTATTTATTCAAATATATTCAGATATGTTCAGATATATACATTATTAAATAATGTAAAGTGCATTTATAAATAAACAGAAAGTGAGTGATGCTATTGCTCCATGCATTGATGATAGATGTTTTCTTATTTTTATATCTAGTAATAGTCATTCTGACGTCATACCAAAACCACATTTAAAATTGAAAACACACACAATTTGATTTCAGTTCATCAAAGCGAAAAATCGTTCAATATATAGTACAGAATCAGTGGCCAAGAAAAGTATAGAAAAATCGTTCAATGTGCATCCCGAGTTTAATAGGTAGGAAGATGGTAGGTGGTCGGGGTTGGTAAAGTAGATTTAGTTTATATCATTTAGATTTGTTTTCTGGTTCAATTTTGAGGCGAGCCCCTTTAAAAAGGCGATCCGCAGAGCAAACTGACATGATCCATTTGGAGATTATTTGCATCCGATAGAATAAATAGCACCCAATATTTAATCAAGTCTTCAGTTGACATATGACACTTTTTTGAATATCTATTTGAACTTATTCTTACAAACGTAAGCGTTACCATGGTTGCCAGTTAAACTAACCTACCCGTTCACGATTGGCTTACAATCTAACCAATCGATACTGCGATGTTAAAAGCGATATCAGAGACTTTATGTTGATCCAAGGAGTTTAGTCATACTCTATTAAGTAGTTATCGACATTTATTGGCAATAGCTTTGAAACTTTAGCTATTATATCGATAGCTAATATTCAACATCGTTCAATAAAATCGTAATAAAACTTACTCGAATGCAGTATAAACCAACTTATATATTCGCTATTGCGCAGATCAGTTATATTTTAAATTTAAAAATAAAGGCATTAACATGCACCGAAAAATGTATTTGAATAGTTTATGTAAATTATATTGCCATCTTGTTAAATGCTAATTGCAATACTGTTGAGAAGGAACTTTATTAATGTTGGAAGAACTTGTGGTCCAACCTTTTTGCTTGTATATAGAAGAAAAGCAATAAAATATGTTTAAAGTAATAACAACCTTTATTTATGTTTTATAATAAAACGAAAAACATGTATATATTTTACAGAGTATAGAATAAACATATCTTAAAAAGTATAAACAATTACAGAAACTACACAGCATAACGCATTGTACACACTTTTGCAAACCGGTTATTTACAGCAATAAAGGTTACGATTTTAAAGCGGCTATCCCGCCAAATACTGCCAACTTTTTAGAAATATGTACACCGTTTCTTAACCTAATGACGACGAGTTATGTATTTAACTTACATATTTTGAGAATCCAAACTCTATAGACACAGTATAAGCGGCTTTAACCAGCCAGTCCAAACCTCAGAACGTCAAATTCAGAGTTACCAACTCAAAATTCATTTCAATCACGGGTATAAAAAAACTATACTTTTAATCGACACATATACATTATTATATGACACCTGGATAGAGGTTTCATTTACGGTTGTGTAGTGTAATTTTTCAGTTATTTGGCGGGTCAGGTACTTTAACATAGTCTTAGTATTTTGTAGTAATTTTCTTAAATATTCAGAAATATTTATGACTGAGTTACTTTCTCTGCAATTTGTATTTAAAGGGACACATGGCAATCTTGAAGTTTTTATCAAACATCAAAATTAGCTTCTCGACTTTTTAATTCAGTGACATTTTGACTTCAAACCTGCTTGCATATCATTAAATAAAATTTTGAGTTCCCAATTTACGTCGATATTTTACAAAATGTTGAAATATATTATTGGTGCAATATTATCAAAAGTCAGTAATATACAAAAACAAATTGATTTATACTATTCTTATTATTAATATTAATGATTGAAATAATGCATGTTATGCGGAAAAACTAACGGGACGCTGCAAGTTTTAAAAATCAAGATTGCCATGTGTCCCTTAAAAGATACGTATGCAGATTACTCATTCTTCGCTTCATTTGAAATGGGACAGAGCAAATCGTTTGTAACTTATTTGCGGAGTGTTTTTGTTGACAGATTTACAAAAGATCAAACAAGATAAAAAATATAAATACGGGATCGTACCTGTATTCGACAAGACAGAGCAGCCTCTGGGTGTTACGGTGTATGTGTCAATATATACTGAACAAAATAAATGTGGACACACAATTCATGCCAATTCCATAGACGAGATACGAAGCCGTGTATGTTCGAGGTCAATGTTAAAGTGACACAGATATGACAATTAATAAGCTACAAAGTCATTTGTAAACAAGGTCGGTGATAAAAATAAAAAAATGTTATCGAAAATCTTTCTCATTTCAACGAAAAAGAGGAAATTTTAAAATTACGAAATTTGGAATGATTTTGTTGAAAATTACACTTTTTTACGAAAGACATTTTAGTGCTTTTTAAACAGAATGGTCAATTCTTCCCAATGCCAAACGTTAAATTTGTGTAAAGCAATAGGTTAATATAACAAAGCAATAGGTTAATATAACAAAACAATAGGTTAATATAACAAAGCAATAGGTTAATATAACAAAACAATAGGTTAATATAACAAAAATACGTCGTTTTATTACATGGGATGCATTTTATTAAATGAGTCTGATAGAAAATCATAAAATAGCAACATATATTATTTTGGGAAAACCACACCCTTACCTAGCATTTCTAAAAGCTTCAAACATCATATGTTTAATTTATGTCCCTAAAAATGTCGTGCTCAACTTTTTTTGTTCAGTATACATAAATTATAGTGTGAAGTTACCTTTCTTTTCTAAAAACAAAACCAAGATATTCTTACATACTGGGTTATTAGAAAAGAATCATCATGTGAAAAGATAAAAATGGCGCGCATCAACAATTCTAAATGGCTTGCGGATTAATTTCATTTCACATATAGACTAAGGGTTACTTTGACATAAACTATATATTTATTTTGATGGTCTTGATTGACGATAAACATAGACTACCTCGCATTCCTTCAATTGTACGTAAATGACCGTGCATTCCTTTGTATGTTTACTATCAATTTAAAATATGATAAAATGTTCAATTAACGTCTAAAATATCAATATAAAGATAAAAACCCTATAGCAAAAATAAAGATCAAAACACTAATGTGACAGTAAATATAAAAATCTAAGCTCAATTTTAAATAAATATATACACTCCTTACAGCAAATATAAAGATCTTTATATTTACTGTATGGAGTGTATATATTTATTAACTATTGAGTTTAGATCTTTACTGCATGGAGTGTATATATTTATTTACTATTGAGCTTAGATCTTTATATTTACTGCATGGAGTGTATATATTTGTTTACTATTGAGCTTAGATCTTTATATTTACTGTCTGAAGTGTATATATTTATTTACAATTGAGCTTAGATAACAAATATATACAATTCATACATTAAATACAAACATCAAACGCTCGCAAGTAAATATAAAGATCCAAGATGTGGCGGGGCCCAGTGGAAAACGCGATGGATTTGAAATACGGAGAACCGGGTTCAAGTTTCACCGGAGTCACTGAGTTTTGTCGATGTGTACTTGGGCAAGACATTTCCCTTAGACTCATCCGTCGCATGCGGTCGGGGTGTTCCCGTGTATAATCGCCTCTCTCTCTCTCATACACACTCTCTCTCTCTCTCTCTCTCTCTCTCTCTCTCTCTCTCTCTCTCTCTCTCTCTCACACACACACACACACACACACACGCACACACACACACACACACACACACACTCTCTCTCTCTCTCTCTCTCTCTCTCTCTCTCTCTCTCTCTCTCTCTCTCTCTCTCTCACACACACACACACACACACACACTCTCTATCTCTCTCTCTCTCTCACACACACACACACACACTCTCTCTCTCTCTCTCTCTCTCTCTCTCTCTCTCTCGCTCTCTCTCTCTCTCTCTCTCTCTCGCTCTCTCTCTCTCTCTCTCTCTCTCTCTCTCTCTCTCTCTCAGTTGGTGCAGACGATGTCTCGACACACAGCGTTTGTTTCGGGCTATCATTTCATTTGGAAACTATATATCTCATGAAAAACTGGCCATTCCTACATGTTATTCGAGTACAAATTCTCACATAATACGTTGCATATGACATTGGGGTATCGAATAATAACGAAAATGTACTTTAACGGTTTCCACGAATATAAATAATAAGCACGTCATATTTATTGAAAGTTGCAGCCGCGAATATTTTTGCTTCAGTAGTACATCATTATACAAATTAGGTAAATTACAAGGCTTTCGGATACGTCGTTAACCTTTCATGTACGAGTAGATGTATGCACTGAGTGAATTAAACGCAGCCAGTTGAAAATGACGTAAAACACCATACAAACAAACAAAACAGTTTGCAGGTTGAGATCCATGGCTAGTAAATCACGCGCATGATAAACGGCTAACACTCCCTTTCAAGTGAAGTCATGGAAGTCAAGTAATATTTATTTACAAGTGTTTTTACAATCTCCATGTTATCGTTCCTTGCACTCACATATATCTCATTACAAGATTTTGGTACAACCTGTTAAATTGAAATATGTTTGCCTGAAACTTATTTATTTCTTGTGTAAATATAATTTTCAGAATATCTGCAAATTAGATGTTGCAAGATTTGAAATAATGCATGAAAACAATTTAGTTTTAATCGGGACTATTTTACTACAAAACTAATACGTACTTAGATCTCCTCAATCGAAACGCATATGTAAACATTTCAAACCGAAGCTCGATAGCAGAAAATTACTAAAAAAAAATAACTCATAGAGTTTTTCTTTGAAAATATTGAATATAGGTCTATATTTTATCTTTGGGATCAAGCAAAAGGATTTATTATAAACATAGTCATAACTGTTTTGAATAATCACGTGACCTAACCGTTCGTCCTACTTTCTTTGACGTTGGCAGAGTCAAATTGGTGTTTTTATACAACAAAATAACACAAACTCAAATGATCTTTTAAAGTTCTCCGACCATGTTTTGTTTCATGAACATGTTTATGTTTATTTAAATCAAAATCAATACACAAAATAGATATTTACAATTCACGCATTGCAATATTTGTGAACGAGATTTTATTTAATGACGTAGAAAACTTTGAACAGGTAAATTAATCCACTGGTAAATGTATTTATCAATTATCTGGCAAAAGTTGTGCGGTTATACAATTCAGATTTACCTCATTTCCCCGTGCATCACGCAGTTGTAAAAGTAGTATCTACGTCATGCTAATAATACTGATCTTACATACAGCTTAGTAGCGGATTTAAATATATATTTCTCTCTGGGACTATCAAGAAATGTTCATATGATGCTTAAGAGTTAAATTTGTTAATTGATAATACTTCAAAAAGGGCGGCCATTCATCTTTAAACACGACTAACACAGTTAAGATAATAGGCATATATAAATATATATCACACAAACTACCATTAAAACATATCAGAAGCAATATTAAGAAAATACATTAAACGTTTAAGCTCTTAAAGGGACACACGGCAATCTTCAAGTATCTGCAATGTGTGTCTCGATTTATATATCCAGTATCATTTTTACTTTTACCAAGGTTACATTTAAATAAATCAAAGTTTAAGTATTCACTATTTCGTCTTATTATAGTATAGGTTTTAACATATTACTGGTGCAATAATATCAAAAATTAACGATGTGCAAAAACAAATGGCCTAATACAATTCATTAATGATTGAACAAATGCAATTTATGAAGAAAAACTAACGGGACGCCGCTAGTTTTTAAAAAATCAAGATTGCCATGTGTTCCTTTAATACAACTCTTAATACATGACATTATAGGTTTTAAAATATCGTCATAATGTAGCAAGCAGCACATACAATAAAACATAACACGTGATCTTGTAATGTAAAAGACTTATAAGAGGCCATTCATTCATAATCGAAATATGCAACAATAAAGCAAAATAATTTATGAAAATATTAATCTTGGAGAGCAGTACAGTCTAAGCATTCATCATCAAATATAGGCAAAATTACAAAGCAAGCACATGTTAAAACAAAGCACATGTATAAACATTTACATTTATATTTAACATTGTATTATTTTGCTGCCAAAATATATCCTATTTTTTTTGTAGATTTATAACTAAATAAAGACAATTTGTATGCATATTTGTATGCATGTCTGTTTGCTTAATCGGGTAAGCAAACAACGAATGTGATCCAGCTAACCACATGGCACTTGAGCGAAGGCCGATTAAGCATATATACGTCCATCAGATGTCATTGATAATCGCAATAATCAAAGATCAAATATAAACTACTAGATGTAAGTGGGCCAGGAAGCCCATCATCAAATGGCAATGAAGGCAAACAACTCGTCTTCTACTTAAGTAAGGATGAGTGTACTTCATCGCACTTGCCGTTATCAATTAAGTGTATTTAAAATCTCTGTTAAGCGTTTTGTTATATAGGCTTAATTGCCTGCTAATTGTGACAGCAAGTTGTACATTATGATATCAAGCCGTTAACTATATTAGGAACTTTCTAACAGTGAGTTGGCATTACTACTTTGGCTTTGTTTTGTCTTGAAATCTCAATAGACGGGTCATCGAAATAAAGATACTGTTAAGCCTCAGACGGGTCATCGAAATAAAGGCACTGTAAAGCCTTAGACGAGTCATCGAAATAAAGACACTGTCAAGCCTCAGACGGGTCATCGAAATAAAGACACTGTCAAGCCTCAGACGAGTCATCGAAATAAAGACACTGTCGAGCCTCAGACGGGTCAACGGTGCCCTATGTTGAACTACGAGCTCAGTTCGAATGTCGAACTCCGGGCTGGGAATGTTGAACTCCGTGCTGAATTCGAATGTCGAACTCCGAACTGGGAATGTTGAACTTCCAGCTGAGTTCGAATGTCGAACTCTGAGCTGGGAACGTTGAACTTCGACCTGAGTTCAAATGTTAAACTCCGAACTGGGAATGTTGAACTTCGAGTTGAGTTCGAATGTCGAACTCCGAGTTTTTTTCAAATATTGAACTGCGGGCTCAGTTCGAATGTCTAACTCCGAGCTTGGTTCGAATGTTGAACTCTGAGCTGAGTTCCAATGTGGAACTCCGAGCTGAGAATGTTAAACTTCGAGCTGAGTTCGAATGCCGAACTCCGAGCTGGGAATGTCGCACTTCGAGCTGAGTTCGAATGTTGAACTCCGCGCTGGGAATGTTAAACTTCCAGCTGAGTTCGAATGTCGAACTCCAAGTTTTGTTCATATGTTGAACTCCGAGCTGGGTTCGAATGTCGAACTCCGAGCTAGGAATGTTAAACTTCGAGCTGAGTTCGAATGTCGAACTCCGAGCTGGGAATGTCGAACTCCGAGCTTGGTTCGAATGTTGAACTCCGAGCTGGGAATCTTGAACTTCCAGCTGAGTTCGAATGTCGAACTCTGAGGTTTTTTTTTATTATTATTATTATTATTATTATTAATTGTTATTATTATTATTATTGTTACTATTGTTTTAATATATTTATTATTATTATTATTATTATTATTGTAATTATTTATTTTATTATTATTATTATTATTATTATTATTATTATTAATATTATTATTATTATTTATATTATTATACTTATTATTATTATTGTTATTATTTATGTTGTTATTATTATTATTATTATTATTATTATTATTATTATTATTATTATTATTATATTATTATTAATATGATGTGTACACAAAATTGCAAATAAACCAAAAAAATGCAAATAGTATTTTAGATACAAATGATCGCATGCATTCAAAACGTCCGTTGGAACAAAGTAAAACACAAAGTAGTCTTAAAACATTGATTTAGTGTTAAACTGGAAGAAATTGTGCTAATAATTTTAGCAATAAATTACGAAACAGAAAAGCTGATTTAAATACCATAGTCGCCCGCGTAAATAATTTTGAAAATTAGCGATTATAAAAAGGACGCATGACAATCTTGAAGTCAAAATCAAGCAATACAATTACCCTCTCGATTTATTAATCCAGTATTATTTTGACTTTAACTCTGCTTGCATAATTTAAATAAATTTTGAGTTTTCATTTTTTAGTCTTATTCTACCATAGGTTGAAATGTATTATTGGTGCAATATTATCACCAGTTAATAATATGCCAAAAAAAAAATTGCTTTATACTGCTCTTATAAATAATAATAATGATTGAAGAAATGCAATTTATGTAGGAAAACTAACGGGACGCCGCTAGTTTTTTAAAGGGACACGCGGCAATCTTGATGTTTTTATCAAGCATCAATATTAGCGCCTCTACTTATTTTGACTTTAAACCGGCTTGCATATCATTAAATAAAAATGCTGTGTTTTCAATTTTCTATATTATTTTACCAAATGCTGAAATATATTACTGGTGCAGTATTATCAAAAGTCAGTATTATACAAAAACAATTTGGTTTATACTACTCTTATAATTAGTATTAATGATTGAAATAATGCATGTTATTTAGAAAAACTAACGGGATGCCGCGCCTTTTCAAAAAATCAAGATTGTCACGTGTCCCTTTAAGAAAAATTACGAATCTTTTCCCGGTGGCTATAAACCGGTACTAAATGCTGCAGAAAAACTAAATCAGGTTAATGTTTATGAATTTTGTCATCTAGGGTGGTTGGCGATTAAGAGGATTATAACTAACAAACAAGTTATAAAGCATGCAGGGCGTGCGTTTACAGGGACTAATACGGTAACTGAGATCCTCTCCAATTGAGGTTCTGTTTAATTAACAAAGCACTGACGCAGCAATGACGTTAATACGTGCCATGACATCGGCTTAAACGAAAATATGAAGTGTTTTTCTTCCACTTAAAACTAGGAAGCGCAAAGTTATTATGCATTGTCCAATCTATACCCCCAAATAAGACGAAAACAGAATTAAAGATTAGCAATACACTTATTGCATTTGAACAGATTTCTACTTGAAAATATCAGTTATAACTGTCCACATGTTGTTGTATTTTTCGATTATCGCTTAACTGAATCAGTTTAAAATGTACACTTTTGATACTGTTTGAAAATATCGTTTTACTTAAAAGAAATGGCGATACAGTTAGAAAGAAATGTGATTATAAGCTTCCTTAAGACCTTGTTAACCATGGTTCTGATATAAACTTCCATGTGGCTTTGTTTATCATTTATCCTAGTACAAGACATCAATTTGGCATTGATTTACCTAGATTCTTATATAATCGTTCATTTGGCCTTGTTTGTCATTGATCATGAGGTATGTCTTTCATTTGGCCTGTTTTGCCTTAGATCGAGACATAAGGCTTCGATTTGACCTTGTTTACCATTGGATCTGTTAAAAGGCGTCCACTAGGAAGTGTTTCCCATTGATCATGATACAAGGTTTTCGGTTGGCCTTAGTCCTGACACAAGCCTTTTATTTGACCTTGATTTTAATTCTAGGCTTCAGTTTGACCTGGTTTGTCTTTGCTCCTGATATGAGCCTGCTAGTCTTTGATACTTTGATCGTGATACAAGGCTTTGATTTGGCCTTGTTTGTCCTTAATACCAGGCTTCCGAAACAAAGTTGAATAACACCATATGCTCATGCAGCTGTATGTCTAACAATAATTTACAGCTATTTATGTACTCCACGCCCCCACCCCCTAGCCACCCTCAGATATCTTTTTACTCCCCACACATACCCCGCCCTGGACATTGGAAACACACACACACACACACACACACACACCACCACCAACACCACCACCACCAAATACAATAAGACATATAAACACACACAAATATATAGCAGTTACCAAATAAATAAACATACATAAAAGTAAAATTTAAATAAACACTAGACTTATAATCAAAACAAAAACATGGTAAACTTGAACATAAGTACCCTAAAACTTAATATGTAAAATCGACTGATTTACGCTGAGATTACAATCGCCGATATCTAATCTCATAATCGCATACTCGTTGATTAACAACTATAAGTAATAAATAAGAGTGTCATCAATTCGCCGTGTACACGTGGCCACCCGAAGATAAGATGCATGCCGGGAGTTTCAAGAGCCTTGTTCGAGGTCAAGGCTCATGTAGCTGATCCTAGTATTGATTTCTAAAGATCGGAACCGCGATAATACGGTTATCGCCGATACCAGTAAATTGAACACTTACGCACTTATAGTCTATGTGCTCGGTTCTTTATCTACCTACCGGCAGCTTCAATCAACGGAAAGTCATCGATGATATCAATATATTTACGAGATAAGATTATAAGTGTTTAAGGTAACAATATTAATAAGAAGATACTTTAATACGTATTCAAGTGTAGTTCATTCACGTGTGCACGTGATGGTCGATGTCTGCATGTACGCACGCATGTCACGTAATTAATTATCATTATACGGCAAGTAATATTATGCCAATCATCGTTAAATATTCACATTCACTGGATGCTTTCTGTTGGAAAAAAAGCTTCTAATTTAAAATAAACATCAATTTTAAAGCATACTGGTCATACTACACCAATTCATTTTCCATAGGTCTACCTTATAGCTCTAAGCTCTGTACTGAGTTCCCTAATATAGGAAGCTATATTTTTTATTACTTGTCTTGAAAGACCTATCTTAGTTTTATCAAAAAAACATACAGAAGCCATACATTGAGTATGTTTTGAAAAAGCTGTTTGGGTCGGATGGTGCTGACCCACCTACTTGCATGTAGAAACATGAGGAAAATGTAAAATATACTTCTTTCTTTGATTATGCAACACATTATGAATACATTGCACAAATGTATGATTTAACCTTTATAAGTACTCTTCAAAAGTTGAATTTTAATTTTTTAGCAAGATTTTTTGGTTTGATTACCTTGACAACCAATCAAAATTAAGATATTCTGTGTAATAGCTCCGAATTTACCCTGGAACTTTTTCCCTGCCCGCTGATTGGTTGGTAATTGGTGTAGTCTGATCTACTGCGAACAAATATAAATGGCTATTCCACTTCCTGAAAATACACTGACAGTAGTTGGTTGGTTCGTAAAACACCATACAAACAAAACAAAAAACATTCTCGGAGGATAGAGTCCGATTACGAGACTGCCGTTGACGTCCACGTGCGACGGCAGTAGATAATCCAGGAACACACCGACGAAACTCAGTAGCGCCAGTGAGTTTTACATGTATGTTTGGTGTTTATCGGTGCTTTTAATAATTATATTAGTCAGATCACAATGACGTGTACTTGTAGCTGTGAGCTCACTGGTCAACTTTATTGTGCTCTGACACTGAAATACCACGCCGTAGATGGAGATACCCCACCCCAGTCACCATATTATGACACCGGGCCGACCAGTCCTAGAACTTTTCTTTGTATGGGGTTTTATGTAATTTCAACACATTAAGGTTAAATATGACGGTCGATTTTTTGTGGTGAAGGAAGACCACCCATTTTTCCTGGGTAGAACCAGTACTGTACACCTACCGCCATCCGTAAGAATCGACACTTCCTCACTTACAAGTCGAGCTCCCAGTGGGATTCGAACCCGCAGCGGTGAGAGACGAAGATTTACAACGCAACGTCGTTAACCATTCGACCACGGAGACGCTTAATTCAGGCCTAGAACTATATTTGCAAGGGAGCTAATTATTCCCTGAAGAAGAAGAAGAAAAAGAAGAAGAAGAAGAAGAAGGCTACAATTTCGTCAATAAGATAGATGCTAAGACTATACTCTCTAAAATGCGTTAAGTTTAACATAAACGACCGTAGAGATTCCATGTTTTCCTTCAGTATATATATTCAGATATATATCGGGTAAAGGACATTTATACAGTGCTACAGTCTGTAGGTACGCGGGCGCTTTCGGCTTGCGCCTTCGTCAGGGGTGCACAGGCACGAGCGGAACAGGCACGAAGCAGAAAAGCACTGGAATGCACGGCGGTTTGAACAAGGCTCTTTGTGACACAGCTTGTCGTTTGGCGGTGTTGCAGGGACTGGTTGCTTTGAGTAGATGCTCTGGGGCCGAGTGTGGGAGCGTATCTGGTTGGATGAGGGTACCTTTTCGTGTTTGTGTACCCATGATGAAGGCGTAAGCCGAAAGCACTTGGGTTAGCGCTTGTGTTTTTATAAACTGTAGCACTGTATAAATGTTTTTCTCCATATATATTGATATAATATATATACACATGATGTGGTTCAGAACTACTACGCTCTTGCACCAAGTGACCCGCATCGTGTGATTGCGCAATACCGGCTACAAAATAGGGCTCAATATCAGTGATAGTACGTTCTAAAAATAAATTGAAAAGGTCAATGATTTCGGACAAACAGTTCATTACATACAAGGTATATATACAAAAATATAGGTATTGAGAGGCTTACACGGTGTAAAGTTTGATGGGTGTGTTTATTAAATAACAAGAACGTCTGTAATAGTGAATCGTTATTTAGTGATGATCGTATAAGATCTACCTTAGTGATGATCGTATAAGATCTACCTTAGTGATGATCGTATAAGATCTACCTTAGTGATGATCGTATAAGATCTACCTTAGTGATGATCGTATAAGATCTACCTTAGTGATGATCGTATAAGATCTACCAAAATACTGCAGGTACATGCAGTGTGCCTTGACCTCTCGGGGTTAAGTATCAATCAATGGAATTATACTCTGGCAGACTAAAGGACACTAAATTGTATATCTAAATGCTACATTCCTTTTCTTCTCAGAATTAAACATGTACAGTAACTACAGTATTATTTTGTTTAAAAGAAAGCACCTGTACTTGTATAATGATAGTAACAAACTGATTAAAACAAAACTGTGTGTATACATTTAACTAAATCCGTATTTCGGTTTGTCTTTCACATCATTGTTTATTGTTTATTCAAAGAAGTCCATGGTGCTGGAAAAGTTCAGGGTTTCCTGTAAATGTAAATGTGTACTGTTCAGTTAACGGTTATCATGTCAAACTTCTCCCAGATAATAAGTTGGTCAGTGGAATTTCCAAATCTAACTAGGATGTTTACATCGGGCACTGAATAGAGAGTTATGTGGTAGCTCATGGAACATCACTGGTCAAATTAGTTAATGTACACTAGCTATTATTATTTACAGATTTCAGCAACAAAATGTGCATACTGGTTTACATAATACACTGCTATAAAGTAATTTGTGTCTAAACAAATTGTGTTATCAGTTTTAATATTTCCTTCTTTCAGTGATTTAGATTTAAATCTTATTTTAAGCAGATGATTTTAGTTGCGTCATAAATCTAGACATTGTTTCTAGTTGGTAAACAAGGGATTATTCTGCCCTTAGCACGTTTACCAAAATGTTAATCACTCAACGTCATCCTTTAAATACAGAGGCACTCGATGTTCGCGCTCGTTGAACGTGTATGACGGTGATTCGGTGGATTGTTTTCCAAGTCGGTTTCTGCTGGTATTTGAGGCAGGTTTTGAACCTGTTTAAAGAACGTTGTATTCCGTGTTATCCTATGATCTTTGAGCAGTTAACATTGAACCATTTTTGTCCATACGGGTATTACCAACTTGCTGTTCACTAGTAGCACTTGGTCTCCTTCTACTGCAGCAATTGACAGTTCATGTTTCAGTCTTGAAAATGTGTCCATCGTTTGATTATCCTTGTATGATTTCTCCCAACATTCAGCTTTCATCGTCTTAATAACGCTTTGCAAGTCATTGTCTTTGTTTGTTTCATCACAAATGTCATTTAATGTCATTGCTTTTGGAACTGAATTTTCCACCATGAATTTCACATAGCCGTCCGCTATGTCCGAATATCTACTGTGTTCACGTACCTGTCTGTCTGGATATCTGGAGATATAGTCTGCTGCATTAGACTTGACAGGTTTGTATATTACACGAAAATTGTATGCTTGTACAGGTAATCGCCAATATTCTAGTCTAGCTGGTGGCTTTGATTTCGGGTTATTGAAAATCATTTATTGTGGTTGATGATCGCTTACCAGTGTCAATGATTGACCAAATACATATATGTGGAAATGTTCTACTATGGCCAAACACTCTCTTTCTGTTTGAGAATATCTCCTTTCAACGTCCGTCAACGCTTTGCTCGCATAAGCCACAACTTTCCCATCTTGCATCAGCAAACTTCCAAGCCCCACCGGACTGGCATCTACTATAAGTTTTGATTCTTTCTTTGTGTCGAAGTATGCCATGACAGTATCGGCAGTCAAGTCACATTTTAACTGATCAAACGCTGCCTTCTGCTCGGATTCCCATTTCCAATCTGCACCCTTCTTAGTCAATTTTCTGAGCCGTTCAGTCATAGTACAGTAGTTAGGAATAAATCTACCTACATAGTTTGTCATCGCAAGAAAACTTCTCACCTCTGATAAATCTGTTGGTGTCTCTGTAGTTCTTACTGCCTCAACTTTCTTTGGGTCAGATGATATTCCTTTTTCACTAAATACATGCATAGAACTCTAGTTTTTTCTTATTGAACTCACATTTCTTGCGGTTTAGTGTTAGATTTCTCTCTTTCAGTCTCGCGAAGGTTGCCTCTAGGCGCAGGTCATGTTCTTCTTGCGTCCGTCCGAACACAATTATATCATCCGATATCTTTCTGACCCCTTCCAGACCCTCGAGAGCTGTTCTCAATGTCTTTAAATTCCAAAACTCAAACGTTTGTACCTTTTATTCCGACATGTGTGGTGAATGTAGTGATGTTTCTTGATTTCTCGGAAACCTCCAGCTGGTGATATCCGGCGTTGAGATCTAGTTTTGAGTATACATTGGAACCATTTAGAGTAACAATCATATCATCAACTGTTGGAATGACGCGACGTTCTCTTTTTATTGCCGTATTTGATAATCCCATATATACTACCATTCGGATTTCATTTTTACTTTTCGGTTTAGGGACAATACGATGGAGAAACCCAAGACGTCGGGCCATCTACTTACCACTACAATCGAGAAACCCAAGACGTCGGGCCATCTACTTACCACTACAATAGAGAAACCAAAGACGTCGGGCCATCTACTTACCACTACAATCGAGAAACCCAAGAGGTCGGGCCATCTACTTACCACTACAATCGAGAAACCCAAGACGTCGGGCCATCTACTTACCACTACAATCGAGAAACCCAAGACGTCGGGCCATCTACTTTCTACTTACCACTACAATCGAGAAACCCAAGACGTCGGGCCATCTACTTACCACTACAATCGAGAAACCCAAGAGGTCGGGCCATCTACTTACCACTACAATCGAGAAACCCAAGACGTCGGGCCATCTACTTACCACTACAATCGAGAAACCCAAGACGTCGGGCCATCTACTTACCACTACAATCGAGAAACCCAAGACGTCGGGCCATCTACTTACCACTACAATCGAGAAACCCAAGACGTCGGGCCATCTACTTACCACTACAATCGAGAAACCCAAGACGTCGGGCCATCTACTTACCACTACAATCGAGAAACCCAAGACGTCGGGCCATCTACTTACCACTACAATCGAGAAACCCAAGACGTCGGGCCATCTACTTACCACTACAATCGAGAAACCCAAGACGTCGGGCCATCTACCTACCACTACAATAGAGAAACCAAAGACGTCGGGCCATCTACTTACCACTACAATCGAGAAACCCAAGACGTCGGGCCATCTACTTACCACTACAATCGAGAAACCCAAGACGTCGGGCCATCTACTTACCACTACAATCGAGAAACCCAAGACGTCGGGCCATCTACTTACCACTCCAATCGAGAAACCAAAGACGTCGGGCCATCTACTTACCACTCCAATCGAGAAACCCAAGACGTCGGGCCATCTACTTACCACTACAATCGAGAAACCCAAGACGTCGGGCCATCTACTTACCACTACAATCGAGAAACCCAAGACGTCGGGCCATCTACTTACCACTACAATCGAGAAACCCAAGACGTCGGGCCATCTACTTACCACTACAATAGAGAAACCAAAGACGTCGGGCCATCTACTTACCACTACAATCGAGAAACCCAAGACGTCGGGCCATCTACTTACCACTACAATCGAGAAACCCAAGACGTCGGGCCATCTACTTACCACTACAATCGAGAAACCCAAGACGTCGGGCCATCTACTTACCACTACAATCGAGAAACCAAAGACGTCGGGCCATCTACTTACCACTACAATCGAGAAACCCAAGACGTCGGGCCATCTACTTACCACTACAATCGAGAAACCCAAGACGTCGGGCCATCTACTTACCACTACAATCGAGAAACCCAAGACGTCGGGCCATCTACTTACCACTACAATCGAGAAACCCAAGACGTCGGGCCATCTACTTACCACTACAATCGAGAAACCAAAGACGTCGGGCCATCTACTTACCACTACAATCGAGAAACCCAAGACGTCGGGCCATCTACTTACCACTACAATCGAGAAACCCAAGACGTCGGGCCATCTACTTACCACTACAATCGAGAAACCCAAGACGTCGGGCCATCTACTTACCACTACAATCGAGAAACCCAAGACGTCGGGCCATCTACTTACCACTAAAATCGAGAAACCCAAGACGTCGGGCCATCTACTTACCACTACAATCGAGAAACCCAAGGCGTCGGGCCATCTACTTACCACTACAATCGAGAAACCCAAGGCGTCGGGCCATCTACTTACCACTACAATCGAGAAACCCAAGACGTCGGGCCATCTACTTACCACTACAATCGAGAAACCCAAGGCGTCGGGCCATCTACTTACCACTACAATCGAGAAACCCAAGGCGTCGGGCCATCTACTTACCACTACAATCGAAAAACCCAAGACGTCGGGCCATCTACTTACCACTACAATCGAGAAACCCAAGACGTCGGGCCATCTACTTACCACTACAATCGAGAAACCCAAGGCGTCGGGCCATCTACTTACCACTACAATCGAGAAACCCAAGGCGTCGGGCCATCTACTTACCACTACAATCGAGAAACCCAAGACGTCGGGCCATCTACTTACCACTACAATCGAGAAACCCAAGACGTCGGGCCATCTACTTACCACTACAATCGAGAAACCCAAGACGTCGGGCCATCTACTTACCACTACAATCGAGAAACCCAAAGCGTCGGGCCATCTACTTACCACTACAATCGAGAAACCCAAGGCGTCGGGCCATCTACTTACCACTACAATCGAGAAACCCAAGACGTCGGGCCATCTACTTACCACTACAATCGAGAAACCCAAGACGTCGGGCCATCTACTTACCACTACAATCGAGAAACCCAAGGCGTCGGGCCATCTACTTACCACTACAATCGAAAAACCAAAGACGTCGGGCCATCTACTTACCACTACAATCGAGAAACCCAACGCGTCGGGCCATCTACTTACCACTACAATCGAGAAACCCAAGGCGTCGGGCCATCTACTTACCACTACAATCGAGAAACCCAAGACGTCGGGCCATCTACTTACCACTACAATCGAGAAACCCAAGACGTCGGGCCATCTACTTACCACTACAATCGAGAAACCCAAGGCGTCGGGCCATCTACTTACCACTACAATCGAGAAACCCAAGACGTCGGGCCATCTACTTACCACTACAATCGAGAAACCCAAGACGTCGGGCCATCTACTTACCACTACAATCGAGAAACCCAAGGCGTCGGGCCATCTACTTACCACTACAATCGAGAAACCCAAGGCGTCGGGCCATCTACTTACCACTACAATCGAGAAACCCAAGACGTCGGGCCATCTACTTACCACTACAATCGAGAAACCCAAGGCGTCGGGCCATCTACTTACCACTACAATCGAGAAACCCAAGACGTCGGGCCATCTACTTACCACTACAATCGAGAAACCCAAGACGTCGGGCCATCTACTTACCACTACAATCGAGAAACCCAAGGCGTCGGGCCATCTACTTACCACTACAATCGAGAAACCCAAGACGTCGGGCCATCTACTTACCACTACAATCGAGAAACCCAAGACGTCGGGCCATCTACTTACCACTACAATCGAGAAACCCAAGACGTCGGGCCATCTACTTACCACTACAATCGAGAAACCCAAGACGTCGGGCCATCTACTTACCACTACAATCGAGAAACCCAAGACGTCGGGCCATCTACTTACCACTACAATAGAGAAACCAAAGACGTCGGGCCATCTACTTACCACTACAATAGAGAAACCCAAGACGTCGGGCCATCTACTTACCACTACAATAGAGAAACCCAAGGCGTCGGGCCATCTACTTACCACTACAATCGAGAAACCCAAGGCGTCGGGCCATCTACTTACCACTACAATCGAGAAACCCAAGACGTCGGGCCATCTACTTACCACTACAATCGAGAAACCCAAGGCGTCGGGCCATCTACTTACCACTACAATCGAGAAACCCAAGACGTCGGGCCATCTACTTACCACTACAATCGAGAAACCCAAGGCGTCGGGCCATCTACTTACCACTACAATCGAGAAACCCAAGACGTCGGGCCATCTACTTACCACTACAATCGGAGAAACCCAAGGCGTCGGGCCATCTACTTACCACTACAATCGGAGAAACCCAAGGCGTCGGGCCATCTACTTACCACTACAATCGAGAAACCCAAGGCGTCGGGCCATCTACTTACCACTACAATCGAGAAACCCAAGACGTCGGGCCATCTACTTACCACTACAATCGAGAAACCCAAGACGTCGGGCCATCTACTTACCACTACAATCGAGAAACCCAAGACGTCGGGCCATCTACTTACCACTACAATAGAGAAACCAAAGACGTCGGGCCATCTACTTACCACTACAATCGAGAAACCCAAGACGTCGGGCCATCTACTTACCACTACAATCGAGAAACCCAAGACGTCGGGCCATCTACTTACCACTACAATCGAGAAACCCAAGACGTCGGGCCATCTACTTACCACTACAATCGAGAAACCCAAGACGTCGGGCCATCTACTTTCTACTTACCACTACAATCGAGAAACCCAAGACGTCGGGCCATCTACTTACCACTACAATCGAGAAACCCAAGAGGTCGGGCCATCTACTTACCACTACAATCGAGAAACCCAAGAGGTCGGGCCATCTACTTACCACTACAATCGAGAAACCCAAGACGTCGGGCCATCTACTTACCACTACAATCGAGAAACCCAAGACGTCGGGCCATCTACTTACCACTACAATCGAGAAACCCAAGACGTCGGGCCATCTACTTACCACTACAATCGAGAAACCCAAGACGTCGGGCCATCTACTTACCACTACAATCGAGAAACCCAAGACGTCGGGCCATCTACTTACCACTACAATCGAGAAACCCAAGACGTCGGGCCATCTACTTACCACTACAATCGAGAAACCCAAGACGTCGGGCCATCTACTTACCACTACAATAGAGAAACCAAAGACGTCGGGCCATCTACTTACCACTACAATCGAGAAACCCAAGACGTCGGGCCATCTACTTACCACTACAATCGAGAAACCCAAGACGTCGGGACATCTACTTACCACTACAATAGAGAAACCCAAGACGTCGGGCCATCTACTTACCACTACAATCGAGAAACCCAAGACGTCGGGCCATCTACTTACCACTACAATCGAGAAACCCAAGACGTCGGGCCATCTACTTACCACTACAATCGAGAAACCCAAGGCGTCGGGCCATCTACTTACCACTACAATCGAGAAACCCAAGACGTCGGGCCATCTACTTACCACTACAATCGAGAAACCCAAGGCGTCGGGCCATCTACTTACCACTACAATCGAGAAACCCAAGGCGTCGGGCCATCTACTTACCACTACAATCGAGAAACCCAAGACGTCGGGCCATCTACTTACCACTACAATCGAGAAACCCAAGACGTCGGGCCATCTACTTACCACTACAATCGAGAAACCCAAGGCGTCGGGCCATCTACTTACCACTACAATCGAGAAACCCAAGACGTCGGGCCATCTACTTACCACTACAATCGAGAAACCCAAGGCGTCGGGCCATCTACTTACCACTACAATCGAGAAACCCAAGGCGTCGGGCCATCTACTTACCACTACAATCGAGAAACCCAAGACGTCGGGCCATCTACTTACCACTACAATCGAGAAACCCAAGACGTCGGGCCATCTACTTACCACTACAATCGAGAAACCCAAGGCGTCGGGCCATCTACTTACCACTACAATCGAGAAACCCAAGACGTCGGGCCATCTACTTACCACTACAATCGAGAAACCCAAGACGTCGGGCCATCTACTTACCACTACAATCGAGAAACCCAAGACGTCGGGCCATCTACTTACCACTACAATCGAGAAACCCAAGACGTCGGGCCATCTACTTACCACTACAATCGAGAAACCCAAGACGTCGGGCCATCTACTTACCACTACAATAGAGAAACCAAAGACGTCGGGCCATCTACTTACCACTACTATAGAGAAACCCAAGACGTCGGGCCATCTACTTACCACTACAATAGAGAAACCCAAGGCGTCGGGCCATCTACTTACCACTACAATCGAGAAACCCAAGGCGTCGGGCCATCTACTTACCACTACAATCGAGAAACCCAAGACGTCGGGCCATCTACTTACCACTACAATCGAGAAACCCAAGGCGTCGGGCCATCTACTTACCACTACAATCGAGAAACCCAAGACGTCGGGCCATCTACTTACCACTACAATCGAGAAACCCAAGGCGTCGGGCCATCTACTTACCACTACAATCGAGAAACCCAAGACGTCGGGCCATCTACTTACCACTACAATCGGAGAAACCCAAGGCGTCGGGCCATCTACTTACCACTACAATCGGAGAAACCCAAGGCGTCGGGCCATCTACTTACCACTACAATCGAGAAACCCAAGACGTCGGGCCATCTACTTACCACTACAATCGAGAAACCCAAGACGTCGGGCCATCTACTTACCACTACAATCGAGAAACCCAAGACGTCGGGCCATCTACTTACCACTACAATAGAGAAACCAAAGACGTCGGGCCATCTACTTACCACTACTATAGAGAAACCCAAGACGTCGGGCCATCTACTTACCACTACAATAGAGAAACCCAAGGCGTCGGGCCATCTACTTACCACTACAATCGAGAAACCCAAGGCGTCGGGCCATCTACTTACCACTACAATCGAGAAACCCAAGACGTCGGGCCATCTACTTACCACTACAATCGAGAAACCCAAGGCGTCGGGCCATCTACTTACCACTACAATCGAGAAACCCAAGACGTCGGGCCATCTACTTACCACTACAATCGAGAAACCCAAGGCGTCGGGCCATCTACTTACCACTACAATCGAGAAACCCAAGACGTCGGGCCATCTACTTACCACTACAATCGGAGAAACCCAAGGCGTCGGGCCATCTACTTACCACTACAATCGGAGAAACCCAAGGCGTCGGGCCATCTACTTACCACTACAATCGAGAAACCCAAGGCGTCGGGCCATCTACTTACCACTACAATCGAGAAACCCAAGACGTCGGGCCATCTACTTACCACTACAATCGAGAAACCCAAGACGTCGGGCCATCTACTTACCACTACAATCGAGAAACCCAAGACGTCGGGCCATCTACTTACCACTACAAGAGAAACCAAAGACGTCGGGCCATCTACTTACCACTACAATCGAGAAACCCAAGACGTCGGGCCATCTACTTACCACTACAATCGAGAAACCCAAGACGTCGGGCCATCTACTTACCACTACAATCGAGAAACCCAAGACGTCGGGCCATCTACTTACCACTACAATAGAGAAACCAAAGACGTCGGGCCATCTACTTACCACTACAATCGAGAAACCCAAGACGTCGGGCCATCTACTTACCACTACAATCGAGAAACCCAAGACGTCGGGCCATCTACTTACCACTACAATCGAGAAACCCAAGACGTCGGGCCATCTACTTACCACTACAATCGAGAAACCCAAGACGTCGGGCCATCTACTTACCACTACCATCGAGAAACCCAAGACGTCGGGCCATCTACTTACCACTACAATCGAGAAACCCAAGACGTCGGGCCATCTACTTACCACTACAATCGAGAAACCCAAGACGTCGGGCCATCTACTTACCACTACAATCGAGAAACCCAAAGCGTTTGAAACTAGTTTGTGCTCGTAATAAAATGGTTCTATAGCTGTATATAACTTACTTGTGTTGAATATGACGTAAAACACATTTCAAACAAAACTCTTTTGAGAAAAGGGCAGTTATAACCCTAACATTTCTAAAAATGTGTTTTTTGGCGCACAAAAAAACAGACTTTCACTGTTTAGTTCAACATACCACTTTTTATTTAAATGGATTCCACATGTGTAAACATAGTATAGCCATCAAGTCAGTAGTATTTAATTTTTTAAGTTATTTTTACCTTTCAGGAAGACATTTATGTCCTAAGTATAAAAAAGCTATAGCAGCTATTAAAACCAATACTGAATCTTTTTATTGTAGGTATCAAAATACTGAAACTATGCTTGATTTTTGTGTATCAACAAATAATTTCATTATCTAAAAGGTTAAGTTCATAATAATGAAATCTAGTGAAATATATATAGAAATGTTAAAAATGTGTTATTTGTGCAGATAGGCTCTCTTTAGTAGTAGACAGGAATGCGTAAAATGATGCGCATAAACAACTGTAGGAAATGTACTTGAATCAACTTTCCAAAATATTGAATTTCACCAACAATACAAGGGAAGTAATACAACTGTATTTAAATTACTCCTATTTTCCTACTCTACTTCAGTTTAGGTATACTATGTATATCCTATCTTGCTGAAAATCAATGATAACACAAGGGAGGTAACCTCATTTCAAATTAACTAACCATATTTTCTTCTAATACTCGCATTCAATTTTTGTTTAATTTCTTCTGTGATGAACATGTTAATTTATTATGGACTAGAATATGAAAAAGCTCTGAGAAGGTGAATTAGCATAAGTGACTAGACAATGTGGTCAAAGAGGTATAATCATTTTTATCAGGTCCGAGGTTCGAAAAAAGGTTATACAGAGGGTTGAAATTATCCTTATGGCTTACACTCCCCAGATACCCATGATCAATTTTCTTGTATATTCTGAAATAGCTGTGAAGCTATATCTCGATTGCTCTACACTGACCTCAGTTAAACCAGGACGCTCAGTGTTTCTGTCTTTCATGTTTGTATTAGTAGCTCTCCTGTATGAAAGAGAAACATCACCATGCCTTGGTGCTCTTCTTTTTTGAGGACAGTTTTCACTATTTCTGACTATTCTCCTTCGAGGAGGTGAAAAATCACTATCATCACATCACTAGCCTCTCTTCTCTTCCATTAGGTTTCTCCTTCTAGGGTCGGTATCTATCAACATTCCGCATATTTTCATCTCTATCGCTCTAACTTTTACCTCCATACATAGGAGAGCTGACCGTTCTTTGGTGACGTAAATTATCCAAGCGATTTTTAAATGAATAGATGATCGGCTAGAAGTTTGACAATGCCCAACTTTGCCAAATTCTCCAGCATCCCTTGTACTAGGTGAAAGCTGCAGTTTACACTTCCTTTGCATTTCCTCATGTTCAGACTCGGACGCGAGGATCACACGACCACTCAGACCCATACGACTGCCCGGAGAAGTGTGTCTACGATCATGGTATGCCAGGGCTGCATGTGTCAATCTAGGCATGGAAGCTGATGATGTATTAGTTGTGAAGTCAAAAGCTTGTTGTTCAGGAGTTCTCGTGCCATTTCTTGCCGTTTGGTGTTGGTGGTTCTTTCTGGAGTAACTGTAATGGTGAAATAATTTATTTTTATGTCTATCGTCTATGGTAAACCTTTTATGATATACAATGTAGTTACCCATATATGGTACATGTATTATGATATACAATGTAGTTATTCATATGGTACATGTATTATGATATACAACGTAGTTACCCCTATGGTACATGTATTATGATATACAATGTAGTTACCCATATGCATTTTTTATTCAAACCGACTCTGCCTCAAATCTATTATATGACATGCTGTATCCAATTATTAAACTGATGTCTTTAAAATAAAGCTTGTACCCAGTATCCGGTAACAAATAACATAACCTATGGAAACATTTGTGTTTTTAGGATATATCTATTTTTTTATGGTACATGTATTATGATATACAATGTAGTTACCCATATGGTACATGTATAATGAACAAAGAGCGCCGCCTAACAGGGCATTATACGCCCGTTTCCTAAAGTTTTTCTGTTAAAAGCATTTCCTAGATGTCAGGTCAATGTAACCCTTACCTTTGACCTTCTAACAAAACAATAACTGACACGGGATGTTTTTTTAACCAACAGCACTCTTTGTATAAAGTTGCAAGACTGTAGGATCAAATAAATCGTGAATAACAACTGCTGTCTGCTGAGGAATTTGTCATGAACTGGTCGATATCTGACCTACTAAGCTTAAATTAATAGAGGATGTTGTTTTAACATGGGCATTATTTCTGTAAAGTTTCAAAATTGTAGGTCTAATAGTTACAAGTTACAGTGAGGAAAATGTCTTAGGATTCAGTCATTGTCAGTTCAATGTGACCTTGATGACCTACTGAACCCAAAAGTAATAGGCTTCCTCCTCTGACCAAGGACAATGCAAGTTAATAAGTGTGGGTATCATATTTCCAGGATGTCATTTGCAATGTGTATGTCTATAATGAAGACATGGTGACCTTGATCTTTGACCTACTAAGCCCAAAAGTGATAGGGTTCCTCCTCTTACCAAGGGCAATGTATCTACAAAGTTTCATGAGTGTAGGTATTATACTCCTGAAAGTATCACTTGCAATATGTACTGGTGACCTTGACCTTTGATCTAGTGACTCCAAAAGCAACAGGGTTCCTTCTCAGACCAAATGCAATGTATCTATGAAGTTTCATGAGTGTGAGTGATGTGGTTTCAGTTATTTGGCGGAATGTGTATTTTCATATAAGGTCATGATGATTTTGACATTTGGCCTACTGACCCCAAGACAATAAGGTTCTTTCTCTTGCCAACGTCAATGCACATACAAAGTTTCACCAATGGGGGTGTTATGGTTTTGAAGTTATCCCACAAAATGCCTATTTCCATAATGTCACCCTGACCTTGGCCTTCGACCTACTGGCCCCAAAAACAACAGGGTTCCTCCTCTCACCTAGGGCAATGTATCTTTGAAGTTTCATGAGTGTGGGTGTTATGGTTGGGAAGTTATCGTACGGAAAGCAATTTTCTATATAAGGTCACATTGACCTTGACCTTTGAGCCCAAAAACAATAGCGATCCTCTATTCACTTAGTGCAATGTGCCTATGAAGTTTCATGAGTGTAGGTTTATAGTTTCGAAGTTATCATCCGGAATGCGTTGTATATATAAGTTCATGGTGACCTTGATGTTTGACCTACTGACCCCAAAAACAACAGGGATTCTCCTCTCACCTAGGGAAATGTACCAATGAAGTTTCATGAGTGTTTTGGAGTTATCGTGTTTATGTATCAAAATTCAAGTGGTACTACATGTACCAAAAAAAACGAAAGACCGATTCGTGGTACTGAACCCACACTAAAATTACACTACCAGAACATCGCAATAGTCCATGTCGCTACCACGCTACCTACTCAGCTAAGCGGGTCAGACGTACTAAGACATACTATTTAGACAATTGATGTAATGTTGCAGTAATCTCGATAGAATATATATTTTTCAGATACTGTTCCGCATGTTCTTGCTTCTTATTCTTGATGTAAAACATGCCATTTAGTGCATGTATTTGAATTTATTCGTGCAAACCACAGCAATAACACATGAAGACTATCTTTTATTTTGGAAAGATCTATGTGTTTTATGTAGATTTTCGTTTGTTCAGTTTACTCGAACATCATCTAAAGTGCATATGAAACGAGCAATTTCATTGGTTAAATTTAGTTGATCTTTTCATAAATAAGGTCGATCGGACCTCCAAGGCAGTATTGTCAGATCCTATAACGGAGAGTATCAAGGTGTAATTAGGATATGATTTTATCGAGATTGCTTAAAAATGAAAGCTCTTAAAATCTGCTTAAAAGTTAAAGCTCTTAGAAACTATCTGCAATTTTGTTTTGGTACGCTACGAAGTAGATGTGATCACTGTACTAAACGTTAGGATCTACATCAATAGTTGCAGTACGAAAGATAGTGCTTATATGTACGATCTGATTCTAATGCACTACCCTGTGCTCACTGCATACAGATTCCGCAGGAGTAGTCTTTATATTGACCATTTGTCGAATTAACCTCTGCTGCATACAAACACGACCTGGTTTTGATTTCCCCCTTGAGCGCTACATTTATATGACAACAGTGCTTGATTTTCACGAGAGTGATTTGTAAACACAAAAAAAGAGCAGCAGAGTTTTTATTATTCCAAATATCTTCCTTACATTATCCATCCAGCTTGTCAAGTTATCAAGTTACTTTAGCGGCCTTGGAAGCTCAGTGGATAGCGATGTAGAGTTACATACATGTACCCTTGCATCATGTACCCGTGCATCATGTACCCTTGCATCATGTACCCTTGCATCATCGTTGGTGGAGGCATGTCTAATGACAACTTTATGCTTCATCTAATCTTTCTTTAAGGTTGTTGTCCAAACATGTTTACGGGACGTAAAACCCCCTTCATTTCATTCATCAAGTCACTCACCCATACTCTTCCTCTACAATCCTCACGAGTTTATGTAGCCCGTAACCATGTTGTGATCCCAAGTTCTCTCCTCTGTCTTGCTCTGATTTAGCTTGTGTAGAAGATCAAACATACGGTACTCTTCTTCACTGTTCTGTAAGATCAAACATACGGTACTCTTCTTCACTGTTTTGTAAGATCAAATATACGCACCAACATCAACATATATATACCCAATTCTTTATTAATTTTATATCAGGTATAATTATATAGAGATTATTGCTGGGAATTGTTATAGAGAAATCCTTCACGAGATGGTAGACGTGTGGTTGTGTCTGGGCATCCTCCCTCAGAAAGAATTTGATAAATAGAGTGTTTCTGGCGCATTCTGGTGCATTTTCGAGATGCATTTAAAATGCTAAAACATACATGTGTTTTACATGTTTTTGCTGGATTTTAATTAGACAAACATATAACTATCAATTTCTTTTTGCTTAATTTGAAGTACACCCTTACCCCTGTATGTGAGTGAAAAAACAACACACGCCTACCATCAAGTGAAGGATTTCCCTATAATCGAACCCAGCAGTTAAATTAATCTATTTTTTACATTTTAAAAACATTATGCATGATTTTAACCGAAATTATTTGCTTTATTGAACATTATGGCCGGATGACGTCGACATCAGTAACACTGTGACGTCATAACTCAACGTCGCAGTTGTTAGTTATTTTTGTGTTCAGAGTTGGTTATTAATATTTAGTGATTATGAATATTCTTTCACTGAGAAATCCCAATCTTTCCCCAATAAAAATGTAATAAATGTGTTTATTGAATTATAGTTGAAGCCAGATTAGTATTATTCAGACAGTTATTTTTGTCTGTACACTGGATCATGTCCAGCATTATTGGAGTGGTTGTAGTCACAACAATGGAATGAATTATGATGGATGACAATCCATGCCATGGGTTATCATTTTCAACACAAATTCCAAATCAATACCACTTATGGTTTTTGAGAAGTAGTCACCACAAAGTGGTATTTTTTAAATCTAATCTTTAGCTGCCGTGACCATCTTTAATTTCCTGCCGACCTGGTTTATACTTAGGATTAACATCAAGAGCAATATTCCTGTAAAGTTTCATTAAAATTTATCAAATTGTTTCAGAGTAGTTGCCACAAGTTTTTCCTAAATAAACAAAGATGGCCGCTGGTGGCCATATTTGGGTTCAAATCCCAGTGGGAGCTCGACTTGCAAGTGAGGAAGTGTCGACTCTTACAGATGGCGGGAGGTATACAGTACTGGTTCTACGCAGAAAAAGTGGGTGGTCTGCCTCCACCACAAAAAATCAACCTCCATATATCTTACATGTGTTGAAAACTACGTAAAAATGTTACATCACAAACAAAACCTTTTTGAGAAAAAGGCAGTTATAATCCTAACATTTCTAAAAATGTATGTTTTTGGAGCAAAAAAAAACACAAGACTTTTTGCTTTAACTGTTTAGTTCAACGTACCACTTTTTATTTAAATGGATTCCACATGTGTAAACATAGTATAGTCGTCAAGTGAGTAGTATCTAATTTTTTAAGTTATTTTTTACCTTTCAGGAAGACATTTATGTACTAGGTATAAAAAAGCTATAGCAGCTATTAAAACCAATACTGAATCTTTTTATGGTCTGTATCAAATTCATGAAACTATACTTGATTTTAGTGTATCAACAAATAATTTCATTATCTAAAAGGTTAATTAAGTTCATAATAATGAAATCTAGTGAAAAATATATAGAAATGTTAAAAATGTGTTATTTGTGTAGATAGTCGCTCTTCAATAGTAGACAGAAATGCGTAGAATTATGCGCATAAATAACTGTAGGAAATGTCCTTAAATCAACTTTCCAAAATATTGAATTTCACCAACAATACAAGGGAAGTAATGCAACTATATATAAATTACTCCTATTTTCCTACTCTACTTCAGTTTAGGTATACTATGTATATCCTATCTTGCTGAAAATCAATGATAACACAAGGGAGGTAACCTCATTTCAAATAAACTAACCATATTTTTCCTATTCGCTTTCAATTTCTGTTTAATTTCTTCTGTGATGAACATGTTAATTTATTATAGACTAGTATATGAAAAAGCTCTGAGAAGGTGAATTAGCATACGTGACTAGACAATGTGGTCAAAGAGGTATAATCATTTTTATCAGAACCGAGGTTCTATCGAGGTTCCGAAAAAGGTTATACAGAGGGCTGGAATTATCCCTATGGTTTACACTCACTAGATGATAGTGATTTTTCACCTCCTCGAAGGAGAATAGTCAGAAATAGTCAAAACTGTCCTAAAAAAAGAAGAGCACCAAGGCATGGTGATGTTTCTCCTTCATACAGGAGAGCTACAAATACAAACATTCCTGCTTCTATATTGCCCAGAAAAACGGAAGAGGGAGAAGTCATGTGACAGCAGCCATGACGTCACATTTTCGTGCTTTCGCCCTTGATGGTGTTCGAACTCGCCCTCATGCTTGCCAAGTAATTAAATTAAATCTGCAAAACTAAATAGAGGCATATTGCTAAATGCAATAGCCATTCTTATTGAATTATAGTTGAAGCCAGTTTAATATTATTCAGACAGTTATTTTTGTCTGTACACTGGATCATGTCCAGCATTATTGGAGTGGTTGTAGTCACAACAATGGAATGAATTATGATGGATGACAATGCCATGGGTTACCATTTTCAACACAAATTCCAAATCAATACCACTTATGTTTTTTGAGAAGTAGCCGCCACAAAGTGGTATATTTTAAATCTAATCTTTAGCTGCCGTGACCATCTTTAATTTCCTGCCGACCTGGTTTATACTTAGGACTAACATCAAGAGCAATATTCCTGTAAAGTTTCATTAAAATACATCAATCGTTTCAGAGTAGTTGTTGCCACAAGTTTTTCCTAAATAACTCCATGTAAACAAAGATGGCTACTGATGGCCATATTTGACATCCAATCAAATGAACTTTGGTTAGGACGAACTACAGGTCATGACAGTCATTTTGGTAAAGGTTCAAATTCAATATCACTTATAGTTTTTGAGAAGTAGTCGCCACAAAATCACACTTTTAAAATCTGTTTTTAGCTGTAGCGGTCATCTTGAATTTCTGGCCAACCTAAATATTTGCTAGGATCAACTAGACATCAAGAGCAACATTCCTGTGAAGTTTCATGAAAATCCGTCTTGTAGTTTCAGAGGAGTAGTTGCCACAAAAAAGTTTACGGACGACAGACCACAGCATAATGTTTAGGACCAACTTCATGCTATGCCAGCCATTTTTGGTAAAGGTACCAAATCAATAACACATGGTAACCATAAAGTTTTACTTGTAAAATCTGTTTTTAGCTGTGGTGGCAATCTTGAAGTTTAGGCCGACCTGAAGATTACTTAGAACCAACCAGACATCAAAAGTAACATTCCTGTCAAGTAATTTCAGGAGTAGTTGCCACAAGTTTTTCCTATATAAATATATGTGAACAAAGATGGCCACTGGCAGCCATCTTTGTTCACATATATTTATATAGGAAAAACTTCCTTACATTATCCATCCAGCTTGTCAAGTTATCAAGTTACTTTAGCGGCCTTGAAAGCTCCGTGGACAGCGCTGTACAGCTACATACATAAGATCAAATATATGCACCAACATCATGTACCCTTGCATCATGTACCCTCACATCATGTACCCTCGCATCATGTACCCTCGCATCATGTCATCATGTACCCTTGCATCATGCACCCTTTCATCATGTACCCTTGCATCATGTACCCTTGCAGCATCGTTGGTGGAGGCATGTCTAATGACAATTTTATGCTACATCTAAATCTTTCTTTGAGGTTGTTGTCCAAACATGCATTTAATAAAACCTCCTTCATTTCATTCATCAAGTCACTCACCTATACTCTTCCTCTACAATCCTCATGAGTTTATGTAGCCCGTAACAATTGTTGGGATCCCAAGTTCTCTCCCCTGTCTTTCTCTGATATAGCTTGTGTAGAAGATCAAACATACGGTACTCTTCTTCACTGTTCTGTAAGATCAGACACCAACATTAACATATATATACCCAATTGTTTATTAATTTTATCTTTCTCTATGAATGTTTGGTATTTAAATCAGGTATAATTATATAGAGATTATTGCTGGGAATGGTTATAGGGAAATCCTTCACGAGATGGTAGACGTGTGGTTGTTTTCACGAACGCGTGTATGTCAGGGGCGTAGCTGCAGGTCCGCTTAATTTCTGAGCACTGTATGTGGGGGGGGGCGTCTGGGCATCCTCCCCCAGAAAGAATTTGATAAATGGAGTGTTTCTGGCGCATTCTGGTGCATTTTCGAGATGCATTTAAAATGCTAAAACATACATGTGTTTTACATGTTTTTGCTGGATTTTAATTAGACAAACATATAACTATCAATTTCTTTTTGCTTAATTTGAAGTACACCCTTACCCCAGATTGCAGATTTGGCATATTCAAAATTTTCGTTTCCCAGAATAATCTGCAGGCCCGGGCCTGCAGTGCCTTAGTGCAGCTACGCCACTGTATGTGAGTGAGTGAAAAAACAACACACGCCTACCATCAAGTGAAGGATTTCCCTATAATCGAACCCAGCAGTTAAATTAATCTATTTATTACATTTTAAACACATTATGCATGATTTTAACCGAAATTATTTGCTTTATTGAACATTATGGCCGGATGACGTCGACATCAGTAACACTTTGTCATAACTCAACGTCGCAGTTGTTAGTTATTTTTGTGTTCGGAGTTATATTCTTTCACTGAGAAATCCCAATCTTTCCCCAATAAAAAAGTAATAAATGTATTTATTGAATTATAGTTGAAGCCAGATTAGTATTATTCAGACAGTTATTTTTGTCTGTACACTGGATCATGCCCAGCATTATTGGAGTGGTTGTAGTCACAACAATGGAATGAATTATGATGGATGACAATGCCATGGGTTACCATTTTCAACACAAATTCCAAATCAATACCACTTATGGTTTTTGAGAAGTAGTCACCACAAAGTGGTATTTTTTAAATCTAATCTTTAGCTGCCGTGACCATCTTTAATTTCCTGCCGACCTGGTTTATACTTAGGATTAACATCAAGAGCAATATTCCTGTAAAGTTTCATTAAAATTCATCAAATTGTTTCAGAGTAGTTGCCACAATTTTTTCCTAAATAAACAAAGATGGCTGCTGGTGGCCATATTTGGGTTCAAATCCCAGTGGGAGCTCGACTTGCAAGTGAGGAAGTGTCGATTCTTACAGATGGCGGGAGGTATACAGTACCGGTTCTACGCAGAAAAAGTGGGTGGTCTGCCTCCACCACAAAAAATCAACCTCCATATATCTTACATGTGTTGAAAATTACGTAAAACTGTTAAACACATTACAAAATAAACTATTTTGAGAAAAAGGCAGTTATAATCCTAACATTTCTAAAAATGTGTTTTTGGAGCAAAAAAAAAAACACAAGACTTTTTGCTTTAACTGTTTAGTTAAACGTACCACTTTTTATTTAAATGGATTCCACATGTGTAAACATAGTATAGTCGTCAAGTGAGTAGTATTTAATTTTTTAAGTTATTTTTTACCTTTCAGGAAGGCATTTATGTACTAAGTATAAAAAAGCTATAGCAGCTATTAAAACGAATACTGAATCTTTTTATGGTCTGTATCAAAATACTGAAACTATGCTTGATTTTAGTGCATCAACAAATAATTTCATTATCTAAAAGGTTAATTAAGTTCATAATAATGAAATCTAGTGAAATATTATATAGAAATGTTAACAATGTGTTATTTGTGTAGATAGTCGCTCTTCAATAGTAAACAGGAATACGCGAAACTGATGCGCATAAACAACTGTAGGAAATGTCCTTAAATCAACTTTCCAAAATATTGAATTTCACCAACAATACAAGGGAAGTAATACAACTGTATTTAAATTACTCCTATTTTCCTACTCTACTTCAGTTTTGTAATACTATGTATATCCTATCTTGCTGAAAATCAACGATAACACAAGGGAGGTAACCTCATTTCAAATAAACTAACCATATTTTTCCTATTCGCTTTCAATTTCTGTTAAATTTCTTCTGTGATGAACATGTTAATTTATTATAGACTAGTATATGAAAAAGCTCTGAGAAGGTGAATTAGCATAAGTGACTAGACAATGTGGTCATAAAGGTATAATCATTTTTATCAGAACCGAGGTTCTATCGAGGTTCTAAAAAAGGTTATACAGAGGGCTGGAATTATACCTATGGTTTACACTCCCTAGATGATAGTGATTTTTCACCTCCTCGAAGGAGAATAGTCAGAAATAGTCAAAACTGTCCTCAAAGAGCACCAAGGCATGGTGATGTTTCTCCTTCATACAGGAGAGCTACAAATACAAACATTCCTGCTTCTATAGGTGTAGCACACCCATTGCAATACAGGAAGTGTCGGCCTGGGGTAGTCGCATAATGGCGTCAATAAATAATTCTCATTTCTTTTTGTAAAAAAAGGCATTTTCACTAATTTAAAGTGCTATTTTTGGTTTATATCACATTGTTGAAATATTTGTTACATTTTTCAAGCATTGCCATGTTAAAATTGCGAGTTTTGAATTTATTTTGCTTATATGGAAATGAGTGTATGAATACAATTCAATCAAGTGATATGAAAACCCAACACGGGAATTTCCGCTATATATTGTATATACTGCACACTTAATTGCACATAATATTCCAAAGAAATCCCAAGATGTTTTTTAAAAAGAAAGTTGCAGTTAACTAGAGAAAGGACATAACTGTGATGTTGTAGACGTTTTAATCACACTACACTTTGTAACAAGAACTTCATAAATGTTGAAGTAGCTCTTTGAAAAATTGAGCTAGTTCAGTACTGTATTTAACGTAAAAAGTTTGCAAAATGTTGCATCCTAAGTTTGCTCACATGATTGAGCCAAACGCGTACTCTGTGAATAATGAAACATTGAAGGAATACTATTTGCTGTATTATTTGTTGTTTTAGTATTTTTTCCAAAAGGAAAGGTCTTACGTAGCCATGTACCATTCGATTAAAAGCAGCATATTGTACATACAATATATAGCGTAAATTCCCGTGTTGCGTTTTCATATCACTTGTGTGTATTATGGCATCTCAGTGTTTATGTTTTTAAAGGGACCATTCATTCATGAGACAAGTTCTTTCTTAGAAGATACATGACCCCAATTTTTCTGTGGATTTTTTGGTAGCATATAAATGTCATTTGTGATGAGAATGTAAGTTATTCATTTTTAATTTGGGCCCAGATATGAATGACAACATGGCATTTAAATTTTAATTCACACACAACTCAATGCAACAATCAATGGGTGTGTTACACCTATATTGCCCAGAAAAACGGAAGAGGGAGAAGTCATGCGACAGCAGCCGTGACGTCCCTTTTTCGTGCTTTCGCCCTTGATGGCGTTTGCACTCGCCCTCATGCTTGCCAAGTTATTAAATTAAATCTGCAAAAATAAATAGAGGCATATTGCTAAATGCAATAGCCATTCTTATTGAATTATAGTTGAAGCCAGTTTAGTATTATTCAGACAGTTATTTTTGTCTGTACACTGGATCATGTCCAGCATTATTGGAGTGGTTGTAGTCACAACAATGGAATGAATTATGATGGATGACAATGCCATGGGTTACCATTTTCAACACAAATTCCAAATCAATACCACTTATGTTTTTTGAGAAGTAGCCGCCACAAAGTGGTATATTTTAAATCTAATCTTTAGCTGCCGTGACCATCTTTAATTTCCTGCCGACCTGGTTTATACTTAGAACTAACATCAAGAGCAATATTCCTGTAAAGTTTCATTAAAATACATCAATCGTTTCAGAGTAGTTGTTGCCACAAGTTTTTCCTAAATAACTCCATGTAAACAAAGATGGCCACTGATGGCCATATTTGACATCCAATCAAATGAACTTTGGTTAGGACGAACTACAGGTCATGACAGTCATTTTGGTAAAGGTTCAAATTCAATATCACTTATAGTTTTTGAGAAGTAGTCGCCACAAAATCACACTTTTAAAATCTGTTTTTAGCTGTAGCGGTCATCTTGAATTTCTGGCCAACCTAAATATTTGCTAGGATCAACTAGACATCAAGAGCAACATTCCTGTGAAGTTTCATGAAAATCCGTCTTGTAGTTTCAGAGGAGTAGTTGCCACAAAAAAGTTTACGGACGACAGACCACAGCATAATGTTTAGGACCAACTTCATGCTATGCCAGCCATTTTTGGTAAAGGTACCAAATCAATAACACATGGTAACCATAAAGTTTTACTTGTAAAATCTGTTTTTAGCTGTGGTGGCAATCTTGAAGTTTAGGCCGACCTGAAGATTACTTAGAACCAACCAGACATCAAAAGTAACATTCCTGTCAAGTAATTTCAGGAGTAGTTGCCACAAGTTTTTCCTATATAAATATATGTGAACAAAGATGGCCGCTGGCAGCCATCTTTGTTCACATATATTTATATAGGAAAAACTTCCTTACATTATCCATCCAGCTTGTCAAGTTATCAAGTTACTTTAGCGGCCTTGAAAGCTCCGTGGACAGCGCTGTACAGCTACATACATAAGATCAAATATACGCACCAACATCATGTACCCTTGCATCATGTACCCTCACATCATGTACCCTCGCATCATGTCATCATGTACCCTTGCATCATGCACCCTTTCATCATGTACCCTTGCATCATGTACCCTTGCAGCATCGTTGGTGGAGGCATGTCTAATGACAATTTTATGCTACATCTAAATCTTTCTTTGAGGTTGTTGTCCAAACATGCATTTAATAAAACCTCCTTCATTTCATTCATCAAGTCACTCACCTATACTCTTCCTCTACAATCCTCATGAGTTTATGTAGCCCGTAACAATTGTTGGGATCCCAAGTTCTCTCCCCTGTCTTTCTCTGATATAGCTTGTGTAGAAGATCAAACATACGGTACTCTTCTTCACTGTTCTGTAAGATCAGATACCAACATTAACATATATATACCCAATTGTTTATTAATTTTATCTTTCTCTATGAATGTTTGGTATTTAAATCAGGTATAATTATATAGAGATTATTGCTGGGAATGGTTATAGGGAAATCCTTCACGAGATGGTAGACGTGTGGTTGTTTTCACGAACGCGTGTATGTCAGGGGCGTAGCTGCAGGTCCGCTTAATTTCTGAGCACTGTATGTGGGGGGGGCGTCTGGGCATCCTCCCCCAGAAAGAATTTGATAAATGGAGTGTTTCTGGCGCATTCTGGTGCATTTTCGAGATGCATTTAAAATGCTAAAACATACATGTGTTTTACATGTTTTTGCTGGATTTTAATTAGACAAACATATAACTATCAATTTCTTTTTGCTTAATTTGAAGTACACCCTTACCCCAGATTGCAGATTTGGCATATTCAAAATTTTCGTTTCCCAGAATAATCTGCAGGCCCGGGCCTGCAGTGCCTTAGTGCAGCTACGCCACTGTATGTGAGTGAGTGAAAAAACAACACACGCCTACCATCAAGTGAAGAATTTCCCTATAATCGAACCCAGCAGTTAAATTAATCTATTTATTACATTTTAAACACATTATGCATGATTTTAACCGAAATTATTTGCTTTATTGAACATTATGGCCGGATGACGTCGACATCAGTAACACTTTGTCATAACTCAACGTCGCAGTTGTTAGTTATTTTTGTGTTCGGAGTTATATTCTTTCACTGAGAAATCCCAATCTTTCCCCAATAAAAATGTAATAAATGTATTTATTGAATTATAGTTGAAGCCAGATTAGTATTATTCAGACAGTTATTTTTGTCTGTACACTGGATCATGCCCAGCATTATTGGAGTGGTTGTAGTCACAACAATGGAATGAATTATGATGGATGACAATGCCATGGGTTACCATTTTCAACACAAATTCCAAATCAATACCACTTATGGTTTTTGAGAAGTAGTCACCACAAAGTGGTATTTTTTAAATCTAATCTTTAGCTGCCGTGACCATCTTTAATTTCCTGCCGACCTGGTTTATACTTAGGATTAACATCAAGAGCAATATTCCTGTGAAGTTTCATTAAAATTCATCAAATTGTTTCAGAGTAGTTGCCACAATTTTTTCCTAAATAAACAAAGATGGCTGCTGGTGGCCATATTTGGGTTCAAATCCCAGTGGGAGCTCGACTTGCAAGTGAGGAAGTGTCGATTCTTACAGATGGCGGGAGGTATACAGTACCGGTTCTACGCAGAAAAAGTGGGTGGTCTGCCTCCACCACAAAAAATCAACCTCCATATATCTTACATGTGTTGAAAATTACGTAAAACTGTTAAACACATTACAAACAAAACTTTTTTGAGAAAAAGGCAGTTATAATCCTAACATTTCTAAAAATGTGTTTTTGGAGCAAAAAAAAACCACAAGACTTTTTGCTTTAACTGTTTAGTTAAACGTACCACTTTTTATTTAAATGGATTCCACATGTGTAAACATAGTATAGTCGTCAAGTGAGTAGTATTTAATTTTTTAAGTTATTTTTTACCTTTCAGGAAGGCATTTATGTACTAAGTATAAAAAAGCTATAGCAGCTATTAAAACGAATACTGAATCTTTTTATGGTCTGTATCAAAATACTGAAACTATGCTTGATTTTAGTGCATCAACAAATAATTTCATTATCTAAAAGGTTAATTAAGTTCATAATAATGAAATCTAGTGAAATATTATATAGAAATGTTAACAATGTGTTATTTGTGTAGATAGTCGCTCTTCAATAGTATACAGGAATACGCGAAACTGATGCGCATAAACAACTGTAGGAAATGTCCTTAAATCAACTTTCCAAAATATTGAATTTCACCAACAATACAAGGGAAGTAATACAACTGTATTTAAATTACTCCTATTTTCCTACTCTACTTCAGTTTTGTAATACTATGTATATCCTATCTTGCTGAAAATCAACGATAACACAAGGGAGGTAACCTCATTTCAAATAAACTAACCATATTTTTCCTATTCGCTTTCAATCTCTGTTAAATTTCTTCTGTGATGAACATGTTAATTTATTATAGACTAGTATATGAAAAAGCTCTGAGAAGGTGAATTAGCATAAGTGACTAGACAATGTGGTCATAAAGGTATAATCATTTTTATCAGAACCGAGGTTCTATCGAGGTTCTAAAAAAGGTTATACAGAGGGCTGGAATTATACCTATGGTTTACACTCCCTAGATGATAGTGATTTTTCACCTCCTCGAAGGAGAATAGTCAGAAATAGTCAAAACTGTCCTCAAAGAGCACCAAGGCATGGTGATGTTTCTCCTTCATACAGGAGAGCTACAAATACAAACATTCCTGCTTCTATAGGTGTAGCACACCCATTGCAATACAGGAAGTGTCGGCCTGGGGTAGTCGCATAATGGCGTCAATAAATAATTCTCATTTCTTTTTGTAAAAAAAGGCATTTTCACTAATTTAAAGTGCTATTTTTGGTTTATATCACATTGTTGAAATATTTGTTACATTTTTCAAGCATTGCCATGTTAAAATTGCGAGTTTTGAATTTATTTTGCTTATATGGAAATGAGTGTATGAATACAATTCAATCAAGTGATATGAAAACCCAACACGGGAATTTCCGCTATATATTGTATATACTGCACACTTAATTGCACATAATATTCCAAAGAAATCCCAAGATGTTTTTTAAAAAGAAAGTTGCAGTTAACTAGAGAAAGGACATAACTGTGATGTTGTAGACGTTTTAATCACACTACACTTTGTAACAAGAACTTCATAAATGTTGAAGTAGCTCTTTGAAAAATTGAGCTAGTTCAGTACTGTATTTAACGTAAAAAGTTTGCAAAATGTTGCATCCTAAGTTTGCTCACATGATTGAGCCAAACGCGTACTCTGTGAATAATGAAACATTGAAGGAATACTATTTGCTGTATTATTTGTTGTTTTAGTATTTTTTCCAAAAGGAAAGGTCTTACGTAGCCATGTACCATTCGATTAAAAGCAGCATATTGTACATACAATATATAGCGTAAATTCCCGTGTTGCGTTTTCATATCACTTGTGTGTATTATGGCATCTCAGTGTTTATGTTTTTAAAGGGACCATTCATTCATGAGACAAGTTCTTTCTTAGAAGATACATGACCCCAATTTTTCTGTGGATTTTTTGGTAGCATATAAATGTCATTTGTGATGAGAATGTAAGTTATTCATTTTTAATTTGGGCCCAGATATGAATGACAACATGGCATTTAAATTTTAATTCACACACAACTCAATGCAACAATCAATGGGTGTGTTACACCTATATTGCCCAGAAAAACGGAAGAGGGAGAAGTCATGCGACAGCAGCCGTGACGTCCCTTTTTCGTGCTTTCGCCCTTGATGGCGTTTGCACTCGCCCTCATGCTTGCCAAGTTATTAAATTAAATCTGCAAAAATAAATAGAGGCATATTGCTAAATGCAATAGCCATTCTTATTGAATTATAGTTGAAGCCAGTTTAGTATTATTCAGACAGTTATTTTTGTCTGTACACTGGATCATGTCCAGCATTATTGGAGTGGTTGTAGTCACAACAATGGAATGAATTATGATGGATGACAATGCCATGGGTTACCATTTTCAACACAAATTCCAAATCAATACCACTTATGTTTTTTGAGAAGTAGCCGCCACAAAGTGGTATATTTTAAATCTAATCTTTAGCTGCCGTGACCATCTTTAATTTCCTGCCGACCTGGTTTATACTTAGGACTAACATCAAGAGCAATATTCCTGTAAAGTTTCATTAAAATACATCAATCGTTTCAGAGTAGTTGTTGCCACAAGTTTTTCCTAAATAACTCCATGTAAACAAAGATGGCCACTGATGGCCATATTTGACATCCAATCAAATGAACTTTGGTTAGGACGAACTACAGGTCATGACAGTCATTTTGGTAAAGGTTCAAATTCAATATCACTTATAGTTTTTGAGAAGTAGTCGCCACAAAATCACACTTTTAAAATCTGTTTTAGCTGTAGCGGTCATCTTGAATTTCTGGCCAACCTAAATATTTGCTAGGATCAACTAGACATCAAGAGCAACATTCCTGTGAAGTTTCATGAAAATCCGTCTTGTAGTTTCAGAGGAGTAGTTGCCACAAAAAAGTTTACGGACGACAGACCACAGCATAATGTTTAGGACCAACTTCATGCTATGCCAGCCATTTTTGGTAAAGGTACCAAATCAATAACACATGGTAACCATAAAGTTTTACTTGTAAAATCTGTTTTTAGCTGTGCTGGCAATCTTGAAGTTTAGGCCGACCTGAAGATTACTTAGAACCAACCAGACATCAAAAGTAACATTCCTGTCAAGTAATTTCAGGAGTAGTTGCCTCAAGTTTTTCCTATATAAATATATGTGAACAAAGATGGCCGCTGGCAGCCATGTTTGACACTGAATAGAAATGAATTTTGGTAAGGATCAACTACATGTCATGCTAGTCATTTTTATAAAGGTTCCAAATACGACCTGTTTTTTTTCTAAGATCAACTAGACATTAAGAGCAACATTCCTGTGAAGTTTCGTGAAAATCCGTCATCTTGTTTCAGAGGAGTAGTCAGTCGCCTGTCATGACGATCAGTTTAGAAAAAGTCCCATATCCATATCACTTATAGGTTTCAAGAAGTCACTACAATTTTATTTTTTTTAATCTATTTTTAGCTTTGGCAGCCATCATGGATTTCACATCAACGTGAATTTTTGCTAGGATCAACTAGAAATTGTGGGCAACATTCCTGTAAAGTTTAATGAAAATCCATCCAGTAGTTTCAGAGGAGTAGTCGCTACAAAAAAAGTTTATGGACAGACGGACGGACGATCTGCTGAGTTGTTTTATGTCATTCAATACAAAAGACAGTTAATGGGAAATGATTCCTATATATGGTGATGTTTAGCCAAACATTGTTATTTCCCTTTGTGTGATCATTCAATCAAGTTTGAAATGAATGGTGAGAGACTGTGAGGGCAAAGGAATTTCGCTAAGGCACCTTTTGCATGCTATGTTCCATTAACAAATCCATCCATAGTTCCTGTTGCATCAGGTCACAATTTTTGGTAAAGTCGGTTGACAAGGCAACATGCAAAATTTTATAGACTGTACATGTACAATCATTTGAAATTATATAGACATTTTGGGTTATTTTCTGGTCTGTGTTTATACTTGTTAGTATTCTATAGACCTCTGACCCATCTGGGTTCTGTCCTTAATGAAGGCATGTCTGGTGGTAAACTTCTGTCTTCATCATTCATCACATCTCCCTCTCAGGCTGCTGTCCCAGTATATTAACAGGATGTGTTAACAGAACGTAAATCCCCATTTCATTTTTAAAGAGGGGGGTACAGGGGGTCGGGTATGGAAGACATGGGGGAGGGGGGCGGGCGACAAGGGGACAGGGTTCGTGGGGGTCAGGAGAGAAATAGGCGGGAGGTTTTTAAAATAACAAGTTTGTAAAAAAATGAAATGATGAAGACTTACCATAGTTTGAGAGTCGTTTTGGGTGAAATAATCTGTCTATATCATATCAAAATCCTTAATGGAAGATTAAATTACTTTAAAATGAAGAATTATGGCCTATTATCAACAATTATATTGCGTGTTGTTATTTTGCTTTGAACTATATTCATATTGATTCATGGTGTCCATGGTGATCAGAAATGAGAAAACGGCTGAAAACCTCATGTTTCCTAATGAAACAGGAGGGAGGTGAAGAAAGAGGGAGTGAGAAGAGAGATAAGGGGAGAGGGAAGGGAGATAGGGGAGAGAGAAGGGAGAAAAGAGGGAGGAAAAAGACCACCCCCCTGTACCTGCCCCCTCTCTTTTAAAGGAACTGGATGCGACCTGGAAGAATTATTGGTATTAATCCAAATACAACCACATAATGTCAGATGAAAATATTGTTAATGAAATGATTCGGTCTGAAAAACTCTAAGACTCAGCTAGTTTTTGTTGTATAAATCATTTATATTATATTTCTAACGCTTTAGGCTCTAATTTATTCTAGTCTTGTGATCCAAGTATGTACAGTACAGCTCACGCGAAACCCACACTGTACTCGATTCGCCGAGTTTGGTCGTACTGAGTGCCGCGCAGATCTACGCGGAGTGAGTGTTTGGACTCGGCGAATCCACGCGGCGAAAGTACGCCATTGTCTAGTGACTCGCACTCCGCGTAGAATCTAATTAACCATGAGTGCACACCTGTGGTGATTTATTATTGGGGGAAAATCTGAATTTTCCGACAACTTTTCAACTTGTCTGAAAGCGCCCTTGAAAAAGTCAATCGCCAGAAAAAGTAAAAACAATGAGACGCCGAGTGCATTTTTTCTGCGCAAGACTGATAAATACAATGATTGTGTATTTCAAACTTTTAATGCATTTAATCACAAGTTTTGTTCGTTTCTGTTGTCCAAAAGTCACCCTTCTTCAACCGACATATATACCCATAATCCTTGGCCATATAAAAAAAAAAAGTTATGTTCACGCGATCACGGCCGACTCACGTGCTCATTGTCCTGCTGTTGGAACTGACCCTCTTCTGAACTTGCGAAAAATAAATTAAACTGTTTTACCCCTTTGCAATATAATAATTACCGATTGAATTTTATGTTTATGTCATTTGTATGCATAATCCGGGCACTCAAATTTTACATCATCCGCTTTCCACAACGATAGTAAAATATTCTTCTGTTTCGATTTTTTCGAAAGTTTATATTGAATAATTATGCATTAAAATGACTGCAATTAGAAAAAGTTGCACCGTTTACCTGTGCAGTTTCGACTTGGCGAACTCCGAGTTTGCCAAGTATCGTGGCGTAATTATGCCGACAGCTTTTTGCGTAGCTGATTCCCACTCCCGAGTAGTTTTATCATCAAAACTCTGCGTAATTACGCGATTTGTAAATTCCTTACTCGGCGTGAAAGAGTAAAGTGTGTGCGAGCTGTACTGTATATTATTAATTTGTACCTTTATATCTCGCTGTTAACAATGTAAAACCTATTAAATTCGTGATTCAGCAATAAAACCGGCCAAGTTGTCGAGTTTTAAAGAGGAAGCATTTTCATAAACAATAACTAAACTGAAGGTCACATGCAGATCAATTTAATACGCACATTTAACATGAAACTGAAGCACATTTTGACACCAATCACTTTTCCAAATTACCTCTAGTCTCTTTTTTTTTTCCATTCTGTTTGTTAATTTGTTTTTGTTTATTATCAGTTTCAGACTCTGAATGGTTGCCGTACAAGTTTTAATATCCTTGTCCAATGATGAACAAGGGGTGGAGAAAGAACAGTCTCTAGGCTAGTACACCGTACCACGGTTTTAACTCGACAGACTTACTCTTCAATCTCCTGCTCTCTGGCTATCTCAGTGTCTTGCTACTGAAGCATAATCTGCAGAATGTAGTTCTACTTCTCGAGAGATTCCACTTTGACGACCATCGTCTCGTGTCCTTATCCATCATGTCAATTTCACGACGCATGTTCCGGGTGTCTAGCAATCATTGTCTCCTGACGTCGGGCAGTTTCCTATTGAGTAAATAACGCAATCAGTTTGTTAAAAGAAACAATACAATCAGCTTTCTGGTGGATGTCTGTGTAAGTATTGCTCAAGAAGCAGCTGCAAGAATTCTAATCAGGTTAATACAAATTGAGTTTGGTGTTAAAGTGTAAAAAGCCCAAAAGCAAAATAAATGGGTTTCCATGACCCGACTGACCCTATTTTAAGGGGCTAAAACTTCTTATGCCAAAATATTTTTGTTTTTCTTAAATTTGTTCTGAACAATGATTTATCACATAGTTACATATAACATCATGGAAGTGACACATAACACCATTCTATAGTTTCTGTAATCCACTGGGCACAGGTGGTATAACTAAGCAAATTATTATCAAATTACACGGCAAAAGTGTAAAATATAGGTAGGCCATGGATATGATTTGCCTGGAATGACTATGTTATATAATACATTCAGTGTTGAATGTTTTTCTTTCAAGTAACCAATATGACACTAGTTAATAAACTATTAAACTAATTAGGAAAATGCATAGTTAAACAGTTTCATCACAGATGAACATTTTACGTTGTATCATCAACTTGTATGGTTGCATGGATTTTATGTTATAAATAAAATCTCACAATATCTTGCTAAAAAAATAAAAAAATAATGCCTACTGACCTACCCTATTTTTTTAGAGTATGCAATAGGAAACACACCTATTTTTATTTTTGGCCTTAGGGTATTACGCAATCCAATCACTAGATTGAAACTGAACAAACAAAGCCTACTAAATAGTTTCAATACATGATGTGTCAACTGATGTACTATTACCTGATCACGCTGTATCGTATCATCCTTCAAAATACTTTTGTTTGCTGTTTCCCGACTCAGGAATTTATAAGTGGGTAGATAGGTAGGTGATGTTTTTGTTCACCGAACACAGCAGAACCTTAAGAATGAAAGAAAAATATACATTAGATATTAAAAAAAAGAAAAAAGAACTGCTATAAAAAGTTTTGGGTAGGGACACTTTTCATGGGTAGGTAGGGAAACAGATTTTGTTATGGTCGGCTTGAACGTTGGGCTAAGCATAACACATGTAGTCATTGTGAACGTCAAATGGTTTATTTACTGCACTAGTATCATTTTATATATAAATGCTGAGTTAAAAATGTTGCATAACCTTTTACTGATGGAAGTCTCAATCATCTCTGTTAAATTAAATGTTGAAAATAAACATACTGCAGCTTTAATCATATTTACATCTTATTTATAAAAAAAAATTATTTTTTTTAAATACCGGTATGTCATGTATGTAATTAACACATATTGTTCAGACCTACCTTTTCACTGACATCAGCAATGAGTTTTGACTTTTCCACTTTCATCTTGTGTATCTCTGCCAGGACATACTGAACTTTCGCTGCGAGTTTCGTCTCTACTTCCTTTCCTTTCTTCAGCACCTGCTGTAACGCCTCATTGATCATCTGAAGGTGAAGAACTAAAATTTGTAAAGAAAATTAACATACAAATATCACAGAATTCGTACTGAAATCCATAAACTTTTATGTTTCTAACTTCTTTATAACATTTTCAAACTTCAAAAAAAACAACGGCATAAATTATTAAAGGAATGCAGGGCAAGAAAATGTGTTTCTCAGTTACTCGTCCTATGCAATTATTGTTGTGGGGGGTTGCAAGGGTCTGCACATAGTAGTCGGCCCAGTTGACCTCAGACGGTTCACTTTCCCAGTTAGTGAACTCTCCCTGGAGAGTTTTACCCCAAGTGTTTTTCTATTGATATTCATGTTACAGTCAAATGTATCAGGATGAGTGTTGTGTGTATCCTTATTGCTGTAACTACACCAAGCTTACTCTATAACTGAAGTGTAGTGTTCTACCTTCGTTGTTATGTGATTATTGTGTAAGCTATCCGTATTAATTATACAACGTAATTACACCGTGATTTGTGATCACGGAGTGTGTGTTAAAATCTCTCACTGAGTACATGTATACGCACTATTGCGCAATTTAAATTGTGTATTTTTGTGTAATCAAATATGTGGTCTCGGTTGTTACCGTGGCCTTTATATTATTTTTGTCTATTTACTTCCAATGTTAAAATGTATACATATGCAGTAATTTCCAATATTTGTTTATATCAGAATATTTAGAAGTTGACAATCAGTAATCGATTTATGTTAATTGCAACTGAAAGCTATTTCAGTCACCCAATATACAAAACAGTATGGTGTAGTTTGTTAGTAGCTACGTGTTGTACACATGTATTGTCAGGTGTACTGAGCTATTTATTACATTTATTGTATTTATTGCACCTTGGCATAGTTGTGCGATGTGTAGTTGTCTTTTTATGTAATAGAGCCACTTTCTTCATATACTCAATGTATTGTCACTACAATTCGATTACTGCGGTCAATCTCCAATATTCGCCCTACTGTAGCGTGGGAGTTTTCAACAGCATAACATTCACCCGGAGTGAATATTGTCAGTATAATGCGAGTCTGTTTCCCGCGTACTATACTTTTAAAAAAGTCAAAAAACAAGTTTCTGACTTATATTTTAAGCAAATGCGCGTTTGGTTACAGCTTTAATTTTGCTTTGAGTATATTGCGTGTTTGGGTACCGCTTAAATATACTTTTTATTCGCAAGCAAATACGAGTTTGGTTACCGTTTAAATTGCTTGTATAACTGATTTCAATTTCACCAAGGGTTTAATTGATTTGCAGTGTGTAGTCGAGAGAACTCAACTGACTTGGAAGTATTTACTTGTCCATCTTATATAGTGTATACATTATTAGTCAACAATTTGCCGCGCGGTAATACCGACCAGTGATTAATTACCACATGTAGGGTGTAAATAGGTTCCACTTGTGGTAAGGATTTTTTGATAACCGTAGAGACATAGTTGTATAGGTCATTGTTATCTGATCTACCTTCAAAGCATAAGGCGTATCTATTTCCTGTCTCTTAATGAACCACGTCGTGTTTTTATTATTTCAAACACATGTAACTGCTGCTTTGAGAAGATGTTAGATACATGTAATTATGGCCCATTTTCGCCTAAGATGTTAGTCCATTGCATTTAGAAGTTAATCTTATTTAAAGAAAATATGAGTAATTGTTCAAGAAGATGGTCATTTTTTATTTATATATACATCACACATTTCTTTATTCCTAGTTTCTAAATCATATTTGTTTTTCCGGTATGAGTCTAGTTTTCTCCAATATGTTGTTTGCAAGTACATAGTTTTCTTTATATGGTACATTCTATCGGCTTGAGAGTATATATTGTGATATACTATCAATCTATCAACATTTCTTCATTAAAGGGAGGTAATGCCAGTACAACTATACTTGTTTTTATTTTATTCTTAATTTTTAATTTTAATGTCATTTGCAAGTACATGTCTCTCTTTTTTTTGTTTTGTAATATACTACAAGTTGTTTTGTTATGTTTGTTTCAGTTTGGTATGTCTAATTACATATGTTATTCATTTTGTTGTACTGGTAAATGTGCAGGCTGATCTGGGTCTACAATGGTCTCAAAGGCTATTATAGTAGTGCTTACAGTGTTAAGGGTTAATAAAGGCAAAGCAAACAAAAGGCAATTATAACATGCTTCTTTTTTAAAAACTGTTCTACCTTTACAATTTACAATTATCTACCTACTTTCAAAATTGATGTGCTTTGGCTCTGGTTAATTCAGTTTTTTCTCCTTAATTTGTTGATTTTAAAGCCAAAACATGCAAACTTAAGATAGATTTGAATGGAATCAGAAAGGTAATTTAGCATAAAAAATGAGTTTAAAGGGACACATGGCAATCTTGATTTTTAAAAACTCATGGCATCCCGTTAGTTCTCAAGACGTCCAGTTAGTTTCTTCAGCATAGCCTGCATTTGTTCAATCATTGATATTATTTATATGAGTAGTGTAAAGCAAATTGTGTTTGCATATTATTTACAAGGGATTATAATGCACCAATAATATATTGAAACCTATGGCAAAATGAGACGAAAAAATGAAAACTCAAAATTTTAATTATATATGCAAGCAGGTTTAAATCAAAATGATGCAGGATAAATAAATCAAGACACTAATTTCAATTACTGTTGAACACTTCAAGTTTGCTATGTGTCCCTTTAATGTTTTAAATTATAAATTTTGCCAGAATATACTTTTTTACTGAACAATATTCATATGATATCAAAGATAATTAAACATATCTCTCGAATGCCATTTAAGCGGCCTTGGTAACTCAATGGTTTTGGCTTTAGAGCTACAGACCTTTGCCTCGGAATGGTTCGTTCTCTGACGGAGGCAAGTCTGATGAAAAATGCATCCTTCATTTCCCTCTGAGGTTGCTGTCCCTATATAACCTAGTATGATGTAAGTAACAGGAAATGGCACTGTGTGTTGTGTCAACTGAAAAACCGACTGTCTGTATGAACGATTCATTGTCATTTGAGAAAAACTGCAGTATTATCGTACTTGAGTTCATATATTTCCATAATTCAAAAGTATTATATGTATCGGTTGAGTTCAGTTTAACAAAATTTAATTTTGATTATAAAGTCAAAGTAGCAAGTTTTCTTAAATGACATCACCTGTACATACATACATGCATATCATTTCAGAAAGCCATTTCATATTTTTAATATGTATATATATATTAACATGTGTTAGGCCAAAGAATAAAATATCTGTTTGTTTGTAGGGTGTTTTACGTCATTTTCAACACATGTCAAGTTATATATGACGGTCGATTTTTTTGTGGTAGTGACAGACCACCGACTTTTCCTGGGTAGAACCAGTAGTATACAACTCCTGCCATCCATAAGAATCGACCCTTCCTCAATTACGAGTCGAAATCCTTGCATTGTGGGTTCGAACCCGCAGCAGATCTACTTTTCTTGCATACCAGATAAGGCTATGCACGTTTTACATGGGGGATGGATAAGATAGATGATGGATGTTCTATGATTTTCATGGATGAAGACACAGGGGTCCAGCTCACGTGCTTTGTCGCTAAATACCAGTTGAAATCGAACAAAAGTATCCTACATGGGTTGGGAAGACATCTGTGTCCAGCAGCCATATCATAGAATAGAACATTATGGCTGCTGGACTCCGATGTCTTCCCAATTCATGTAGGATACTTTTGTTCAATTTCAACTGGTATTTAGCGACAAAGCGCCTGAGCCAGACCCCTGTGGATCAGTAGTGGTCTATGATAGGTCAGATACCACTATTGATTTGTGGCTTCTGATTGGTTGAAAAAAGTATAGGGTTTATTAAAATATAGTCAGATTCTAAGGCAGATTCTGATTGGATTAAATTACCCAAATCATAACAAATCCCAATAAAACACCAAAATATTATATTTCCATCATAAAACATGTTGATTTAGTATATTCTGATTGAAATTTGCATTTGTATGGATACAATTGTACTGCGAGTATATTTGCAAAAAGTAAAATCTCTTGACTGCCATTCTGGCGGTGGCCACCTTCAGTAAACTATTAAGAGGCTGCAAGCATCACATTACCCCCAATTTGCTGGTCATTCTTGAGTGTCTCTATTAAAGATAGTTCTTTAAAAAAAAGTTTTATCATCCATTCCGAAATAGGAATAGGTGTTGTAGGCTAAAAGGCTATAAAAGAGGTATATGGGAAATGCAAAAGTGGTATTATCCTTATATGACTATGACCTAAATTCCAATATTTGTTCAGCCGCGAAAACAGATAACACATTTATAAATCCATCCATTCAACAATTCGTTTTTTACAATATAATTTAAAATGCAGTATTTAAATTACCAGTCATATCGTTTAAAGAGTATGTCGGAATGCTTCTTTCATTCGATATAAGGTCATATGTTTCGTCAATCTTTCCTCAACCCGAAAATGACCTGTCCACGAAGTAAAATCCGTAATACAATCTAAGGGAAATAACTTTTGTTTCCTATAAATGCAATTATATCTAAATGATCGTGCCGAAATGGTGATAAATTCGTTAACTGATATTTCCTGCAGGGTGTATATTCACCTTTGGCTCAGCGTGAAATGAAATCAAACAGGTTGAAATATTCCCATATATAGAGTAAAAGGCACTGACATAATATTCTATTTATCATGTAGATTATCCACATTTTTTTGTATGAATTACTATTATTACCTATTTCTCAGAATGTTACGCTTATCGAGGATGCCGCCATGTTTTTGTTTTTTTGTTTATTTTATGACGTCAGGCAACGCTAAAGCTCTCGGGCTGATATGGCGTCTCAGGCCTGATAAAGTGTGTGATATGAAAATATCCATTTATTATTATCTATTTACATTTGTATCATATATGATTTAAACATATTTTATTGCCAATATTTTACAGTCAGAATAATATCCACAATTATCATATATATGGAATGCGAGGTTCAGTGGTAGAGCGCCGAATTTCAGATCGAAAGATCGTGGGTTCCATCCTTGCCATGGCCATGTTATTTATCCTTGAGCAAGATAATTAATTCACATTGCTTAGTACTGGCTCTACCCAGGAAACATGCACATAATCTTCGAAAGGGGGTGTTGCAGTATCAATAGATAGATACGCATTTTTCGCCCGCAATATGCACAAAATTATCCTAAAATAACTTAAGCTCTCGGGAATTGAGCCCACGTACATACCGGGTATATATCCATGGGCATTGTCATGAATCAGCTGGATGCCATTCAAAACTTTACTTGGGCGTTTTTTCTTGTAATTATTTTTGACTGCTTTGAGAACTTTGTCCTTGTAAAATTTGGCCGTGACGGGTTTTCCCTGTTTGCATGGAATGTGTACCACAGGGCCACTGGAATTAAAGAAAATTGCATACAAAACCTTTTTAGCGCTTTTTGTTCATTTTGCAATATCCGGTCTTGCCTGATTTTTACCCAACCATTGTTTATTGTTTATCCGCCACTGGGGTTCAAAATAGTACACCCATCTCCAGTGAGCAACTCAGAAATTTTTCTAGTATGACAATTTTCATATTTTTAGCACATTTTAAGCGTTTGGTACTTTTGTTCAGTAGACAGCAAATGAGGGACCCATCTAACACAAAGCTTCTTTAATTACAAACAGTTGGTCAAAATGTGACGAGTTGTGCCTTCTGAGATGCCAAGACTATTAGCTATCTCAGAAACTGTATACTGTAATACTGTCTTCGAGGCCACTCATAAACCGTCGTTTCTTAGGCCCGTTTGGATTGTTTGTATAATTTTCCGGTATTGACTATTGTCGTTAAGACTATTCTGAATTCCGGTTCCCTTTAATAGCCTTTTTGTTGTTGTTTTATTTCATTAGTTGTTAGGCCTAAATGTGGAAGGATGTTGCGCCCAATGTTTGTTTAGCCTACTTTAGAATACTGCTAAGACGACCATTTCAATTTCCTCTCATGTACACTTGAATTGTCACTTGTTTATATTTGTGAAGCATGTGCCCGCGCACCATACAACATTTAGTTTCATGTATTTCTATCTATCTATCTATATATCCTGCATCAACCTCTTTCGAGTGACCTATGCAGCTGCGCGTCTGTGCATTAAAAGTTAAAAGATATAGCATCCTACTAGTAAAATAAGACATTTACAAATGAGTGTGGTGAGCATATATGTGTCCTTAAAGGAAAGTGAATGTTAAAGCAGAAATTTGTCCTAAATCAACAAATCCGTTGTTGATATGTTTTTAATTATCAAATATCATTATAAATACGATGGTAACTATGCTATTGATGTATTTTTAGTGAAAATATGTTTTTAAAGATAAAAACCGAAAAGACGAACAGGCTACGCTAAAAAATTGAAAAAAAATCAAAGGGGGAAAACTCTTCCTCGTAAAACCGGAAGTGACGTCATTGGGAACAAAACGAAACCATTTGTACATAGGGAAAGCACGCAAAAACAGTATAGTGTGTGTGAAAATGTCGGAATTAAGCGACTATGATGCCGAGTCAGATGAAATGCCCATGATAAGAAGGTTGCACAATGTGCAACCTTACGATTTTGAGCCAGAATTCGTGTCTGAGGATGAAAATACCTCGGATTCATCAACCGATGGCGATGAGGAAGTTGAACGCGGTGCAGGTCATCGAAATTCTGAAAGTCACCAGCAACGCTGCAATATCTCGGTACATTTACACTAAGCGCGAAATGCAGTATATTCCGAATGAATGGACATGGTCTAATACTTGTACATTAATACGAGCGTCAGATTATAAGGACTTTATTTTTGCCGAAAAATAGACATTGAAAAATATATTTAGAGTCTAGTAAGTATAATTGATAAATAAATAAATGTAACAGCATCTAATTTCTATAGTATTCTATATACCATAAGTCCCCCGCCGCCTCCAAAACAGTCTATAGTGGTGTATGAGATTCGGATTTGCAGTATGACACGCTCTCCACGTGCCGCCAAATAACAATATACCACACAGCGACTAATCAACTATTGCGGTGCCCTATTGAAGTACAGCCTAATCATGGTACAAACGTCGGGATATGACAAAATCACGCACCATTTAGGGAAACGTAGTTTTATGATATGCCTACATTTCCTGTATATTGCAATTCCGTGAGCGGTGCAATACCGCCGCGGCGAGCCGCGTATTGCACAAGACGGATATATGATGCGTGAGAAACTAATTAGTTCATCGCGCACGAAGATGATCTAAATAATATAGTCAAATGTATTATGAGCACGACATAATGTATTATGTACATGTAGAGATCGAAAAAACAGACCTAACAATTTTTTTATTTAGAATATAAAGTATATATATGCTTGTAAAGCACTTATTTTACTTACTGCATGAGGTAAAAGCCGTTATTGTTGTTGTTTTGCCATACAACATTACTGAACTAATATAATAGCTAGTAACATTATCAATTTTCTGCGTTTTAATAGACATCCATGAAACATTTTGTCAATATTTTCAAATCCAGAGACCGATATATAACTCTATATAAATCTATAACACTATTGGCAGAAGAAGGTGTATAATTTAAAACAAAACAAAAAAAAATACTACAAAATATATATTGAAACAACGACAGTGTTTATTTCACCGAATTCATTTACATTCATATGCTAAACCTTTTTAGCGATCTTTTGAAAAAGACGGCTACATTATATTAGCGCCGTTCACGTAAGACGCATGCATCTAATTCAACAGCTAAACAATCACGATGTACAGATCTAAGTCTAAAGACTATATACCTTTCTACAATTTATCATACACATACCCGAGGAATTGCTAAGATAACTGAACAAAAACTTCTATCTTACCTCATTTAATAATTTCTTCCTCAACGCCGGTCGAATCGGCGAATAAAACTTGCTCGGAGACGGCGGGGTTAGGCACTTCTAATTTTTGTAGGAAAATATTGTTGGTATCGCTGTTGCTTTTAATCTGCATGGCCGTCTGTCCTTCAAATTCAATGAAAATGAAACCAAAGGATGGATTTCCCACGAATCCAACTCAAAGTGTTTACTACAAACTCGCGCGTCTTTCGAAGGTTCCCATTTTTTTGACGCGACGGGCGATTTTCGTCGACAGCGGTCCACCCACAATTCAAATCTTAATCTATCATTAACCTGATTAGGAAAACGAAAAAAACTGATGTTATTAGATTGTCCTTTTTTATGCACACTTTGACACCCAGCTACAGCACACGGCATTTTTAACACGTACCATAAAACTTAATCCTACATAGACAATACTATACAACTCAATGCGACACCGCTGATCGTTTGATACCAATGACGTCACAGGATCACGTGACACTTACCTGTCTTCAAAAGGGCGAAACTCAAGCGTGTGCGCTATGAGATAAAATTGCCTTCTGTGAGAAAACGGGACAACCAATAAGTGTAATATTTGAACAGATTGTATATTATATACATATATTTCAGAATATATGCTCAAAAAACACGCTAAATTTCACCTTTAAGTTGTTAGTGCCAAAGACTTAAATTCAAAGTCAAAAATTTAAAATAAACATTTAAATACAAAATAATTAAAATTGGTTTAAAAACATATATGCTCACACTTAGTAAAGCATAGGGTGGTTGATCTTGCATACTTCCCGTTTGAATGCATCCAAATCGGGGAGCATGACAACATCTGCTGGCAGCCTGTTCCAAATAACAATGGTCATGGGGAAAAAGGAGTATTGGTAGTAGTTTGAACGGGTATGGACTTGTCTGTAAGAAAGGGGATGCATATTTCGTGTCAATCTGAGAGGTTGCTCGAAGTAGTCTGGTAATGGGATCGCTACTAGGCTGTGGACAATTCTATAGAATAATACAAGTCGAGTATCTGCTCGTCTTTGTTCTAATGTCCGCCAGCCGAGACTATCAACCATTTTACTTACACTATCATAGGGGGAATAATTTTGTTTTACCCACCTTGCAGCTCTGCGCTGAACTCTTTCTACTTTCTTTATGTTCTTCTGTGTGTGTGGGCTCCATATTGATGAGGCATATATTCCAATTGAGGTCTTACCAGAGATTTATAAGCGCTCTATATTTGCACCGAGAATCAGTGTTGCGCGCAACATGCTTGTAGAAATCACTCACCAACTTACATATCCACCATTCTGCGAAGTGCCGATGAAGCATTCGCCGTTTTGTAGCCTTTATTAGTGAATTTAATCAGCCAAATTGTTTGTTTCCATCATTGCCGATTCTAAAATATCATTCGGATATCATTTGGTTTCTTCATCCGATTTCGAAGTACAGCGTTCTCGGCTTTATTCGACCCTGTCCGTTTTGGTTCGCCCCTTTACGTTTGAGCCCGATTTTCACCGAAGTGATTTCTTAATGTGACGTCGAGTAACTCTCATAGAAAGCAGTCAGCTTTTTCGATCTCCCCAAATTAAAACCACAACAATCAAAATGTCCACCGAGACTACGGAAAACATCCATGGTGGGTGGTCAACAATTGATCTAGTTATAATATTCCTCCAGTATTGGTGGAGAACCCCTTTATTTATTTATTTATTAGGGAAAACTAATATATAGGCTTTAAATAGTTAATAGTTAATTCCACCAGAATTGGTACCCCTAAATTCCCATATAGACTTGGTGAGTTGGTTTAATAAATATTTAGGTGGAAGAAAAAGAACACACATTCTTATCTGAATAGACTATAACCTTTATTGTATATACTGTATATATATTGAAGTAAACATAATAAACAACAATGAACTGGTCATAATGAGTTGTTAGATCTTCAACACCAACCAATATAAAACTTAGCAGTAGCCTGACCGCTTGGCAAAACATCCATGACAAGAACCCTTACACGGTGGTAGCACCCCCGAGTGGGGGTAGGCACTACAATACCGCCCATCTTCGTCTACCATGGCCTTCACAGCATCAATGTTCTCCTTTGTTGCTGCAACAACAGGCCTGCAAGGACGGTTATGGTATTTAATGCCAAGTCTACCCCATTTAAATGTCTTAATTAGCCCATCGAAAAACCGTTCTCACTGTCACAGCAGAACTGCCATGTACACGGCACAGTTCAGCATAAATTTATTTTGCAGGTACTTTTAAAGCAACCCTGGCTTTAATGTAAGCCCTAATTTCAATTTTCTCTTCACTTTTCATGATAGCTCATTGAAATATAGCCACTATACATGAGTGCGCATAATTCAACAATGGATATCTCCGTCAATTGTTTTCGGATTAAATGGCTATTTTGCATGTAGGGCCTACGTAGTTAGTGAAATCGCCTTCAAATGCGAGTTTTCAGTGCGGTAATGTAAGGCGGTTTCTACGGAAGCGCATTAGTGACAGCATATATTGAATGCCCCTCGTATCTCAATATGACACAGCCTAATGCTGTGTTTTACATAATATATTGATATAACATGAAAAAAGGATCTTGTGACTTTAGTTCAATACAACATATTGCTGCCCAATGTAGTATTTTACATAATATATTGATCTAACTGGAAAACAGGATCTTACTTGTAACTTTAATTTGTTGAAATATCTCCATATGACACGTTGCCCTGATTTTACATAATATTTTGATCTAACCTGATCAGGACATGTTCTTACTTGAAACTTTACTTTGTTGAAGTATCTCAATATGACAAGTTGCCCTAATGCAGTGTTTTACATAATTTATGTAAGACAGGTTCTTACTTAAAACTTTACTTTGTTAAAGTATCTCAATAGGACACGTTGCCCTAATGTGTGTTTTATTTGATGTATGTAAGAATGATGTATGTATGTATGAATAGGACACGTTGCCTTAATGCAGTGTATTACATAATATATTGATCTTACTGGAAGACAGGATCTTACTTGTAATATCACTTTGTTGAAGTATCTCAATATGACAAGCCCTAATGCTGTGTTTAACATAATATATTGATATAACATGAAGAAAGTGTCTTATAACTTTACTTTATTGAAGTATCTCATAACGACACATTGCCCCCAATGTAGTCTTTTACATAATATATTGATCTAACTGGAAGACAGTATTTTACTTGTAACTTTAGTTTGTTGAAGTATCTTCATATGACACGCGTTGCCCTAATGTAGTCTTTTACATACTATTTTGATCTCACCTGAGGACATGTTCTTACTTGAAACTTTACTTTGTTGAAGTATCTCAATATGACACGTTACCCTAATGCTCTATCCTATCTTTTGCCTCGTTAAGACGATAGGGCCTTCATCTTTCATCCGATATTTACGAAACTTTACCAGATTGTTAATATGAAGCTTGGTCAAGTTTGAAAACCATCCAGATTGGACCATTTACATCGGAGTTATGGCCCTTGATTTCCTAAAATATGCTATATCTTGGCCTCATTAAGACAAAAGGGCCTTCATTTGGCCGGATTTCATTGAAACCTTGCAGGGATGATCAGTACCAAGCCTAGTTGTACATAGTCACCGTGTTCCAGTTTGCGGAGTTATAGCCCTTTAAAGGTTTTAATACACAAACTTTGTTCTGACTAGTTCTCCTGAACCCCTGGCCGCATTAAACGAAACTTTTTAGGGAGGATCAATTCCATGTCTAGTTGTGCAAATCATCGCCGTGTTCCGGTTGAATGATTTTTTGCGGAGTTAAAGGTTTTAATACACACACTTTGTTCTGACTAGTTCTCCTGAACCACTGGCCGGATTTAAACGAAACTTTTTAGGGATGATCAATTCCAAGTCTAGTTGTGCAAATCATTGCCGTGTTCCGGTTGAATGATTTTTGGCAGAATGTGGCAATATAGCATTTTTAACTAAATCAAGGGCCATAACGTTGCTGTTATTGGTCCGATCTGGCTGGTTTTCGAACTTGTCCGAGCTTTCATTGATATTAAGAAACTGTTAACGTTTGGTAAAGATCGGATGAAGAAAAATGAAGGCCCTATCGTCTTAACGAAACAAAAAATAACGACGGACGGACGACGGAGGACGACGGACGGACGACGGCCAACTCGGCATCCCATAAGCTCTGATGGCCTTCGTCCAGTAGAGCTAAAATAAGTGTAATTAAAGACGCATCGACACAAAGCATATTTTATAATAAAAATGTGTTTTAATGTTCATAAAGAGGTTCTAGTCTAGCGTAGATGACAACTAACACCAAATTAAGAAAGATCATCATTCAATGCTGTCCAATGCAACTTCATTTTTAAATAAACATGATTAATTAATGAAAGAAAATGTGTATAAAAAGATACATCAACATCATTCATATTTTTTGTAATAGAAATATTTGTTTGATGTTTATAATGAGGGTTTAGTACAGCATAGCCTAAGATGATAACTAACTCCAAAATAAACAAAGATAATCAATCAATAGGGTCCCAGTCAACTTACATAATTAAAATAATTAAATAGAGTCATTAAATAAAGAACGCGTGTAGAAATAGATGCATCAACATAAAACACATTTTATGAAAATTTGTATAGCCTAAGAAGACAACTTACACCAAATTAGAAAAGATCATCAGTCTAATACTGCCCGAATACAATTCATTTTAAATAAACATGAGTAATTAATGAAAAAAATAAGTGTAATTAAAGACGCATCGACACAAAGCATATTTTATAATAAAAATAAAATGTGTTTTAATGTTTATAAAGAGGTTTTAGTCTAGCATAGCCTAAGAAGACAACTAACAACAAATTAACAAAGGTCATCATTCAATACTGCCCAAATCAACTTTTTTTTAAAACAAACATGTAATTAATAAAGGAAGATGTGCATTTAAAGATATATCAACAGGAAGCATATTTTATAACAAAAACGACAACTAAACCAAAATAAACAAAAATCATCATTCAACTCTGTCTCAGTCGAATTACATCCATTTTAAGCAAATTAAAGTATATCAGTAGATTCATCGACATGAAGCATATTTAAAGAGTGTTTATAATAATATTTTAGTCTAACATAGCCTAAGATGACAACTAACACCAAATAATCAAAGAACATCATTCAATACTGCCCAAGAAATCTAACTATTTTTTAAGTAAAGAAGAGTCATTAATGAAAGAAAATGGATATTTAAAGATACATCGACATAAAGCATATTTTTAATAAAAGATATTTTTAATTACAGTCTATCATAACCTAAGATGACAACTAACACCAAATAAACAAAGATCATCATTCAATACTGTCCCAGTCTGCTGTTGTTATTTACAAAAAAAAAAAAGATTCATTTGTAAAAAAAACTTGTCAATAATGAAAGAAAACGTGTATTTAAAGATGAACCGACATAAAGCATATTTTATATAACAAAAATGAGTGTTTATCAGGTTGATAATATTAATAATGAAGTGTTTCATGAAAATCTATTCAGTAGTTTCAGACGAGTAGTTGCTACAAAATAAAATTTACGGACGGATAGACAGACAGACGGACGGACGACGGACACCGCACCACGGCATAAGCTCTTCTGATCTCTGATCAGTAGAGCTAAAAATGAGAGTTTATCAGGTTGATAATGTTAATAATGAAGTGTTTGTCAACAAGGACCAACATCATGTCATGCTGATCATTTTAGAAAAAGTCCCATATCAATATCACTTATAGTTTTCAAGAAGTAGACGCTACAAATTTGTTTTTTAAAAATCTATTTTTAGCCGTGGTGGCCATTTTGAATTTCCGGCTGACCTGAAATTTTGTAAGAATCAACTAGATATCAAGAGCAGCATTCCTGAGAAGTTTCATGAAAACCCGTCAAGTAGTTTCAGACGAGCTACGCGCTTTTACTATATAACTCTATGTAAACAAAGGCAGCCATGTTTAATGTCGAATCAAAATAATTTTCAAAAAGGATCAACATCATATCATGCTGATCATTTTAGAAAAAGTCCCATTTCAATATTACTTATAGTTTTCAAGAAGTAGTACAATTTTTTTAAAATCTATTTTTAACTGCGGTGGCCGTCTTGAAATTCCGGCCGACCTGAAATAGAGGAGTAATCGCTACAAGGTTTAACAAATAGCTCTATGTTAACAAAGATGGCCACTGATAGCCATGTTTAACGACGAATCAAAATAATTTGTGACAAGGATACACACCATGTCATGCTGATCATTTTAGAAAAAGTCCCATATCAATATCACTAATAGTTTTCAGGAAGTAGTTGCTACAAATTTTTTTTTTTAAAATCTATCTTGAATTTCCGGCCGGCCTGAAATTTTGCTAGGATCAATCAGACATCAAGCAACATTCCTGTGAAGTTTCATGGAAATCCGTCAAGTAGTTTAAGAGGAGTAGGCGCTATAAATTTTCATTATATAACTCTATGTAAACAAAGATGGCCGTTAGCAGCCATGTTTAATGTCAAATCAAAATAATTTTCGACAAGGATCAACATCATGTCATGCTGATCATTTTAGAAAAAGTTCCATATCAATATCACCTATAGTTTTCAAGAAGTAGTCGCTACAAACTTGTTTCTTGAACATCTATTTTCAGCGGTGGCGGCCATCTTGAATTTCTGGCCGATCTGAAATGTTGCTAGGATCTATAAGACATCAAGAGCAACATTCCTGTGAAGTTTTATGAAAATCCGTCAAGTAGTTTCAGAGGTGTAGTCGTTAAAAGTGTTTACTATATAACTCTATGTAAACAAAGATGGCCACTGGCAGCCATGTTTAACATCGAATCAAAACGATTTTCGACAAAGACCAACATCATGTCACACTGATCATTTTAAAAAAAAGTCCCATATCAATATCGCTTAAAGTTTTCAAGAAGTAATCGCTGCAAAATTGTTTTTTTGAAAATCTATTTTCAGCCGTGGCGGCCATCCTGGATTTCACATCAACATGCATTTTTGATAGCATCAACTAGACTTCATGGGCAACATTTCTGTAAAGTTTCATGAAAATCCATCTAGTTATTTCAGAGAAGTAGTCGCTACAAAAAAAGTTTACAGACGGACGGACGACGGTCACCGCACAACGGTATAAGCTCTCAGTCGAGCTAAAAAAATTGATTATGCACACAAAGGGGTATAAAATATCCGAAAAAAAAAAGGTGGTGCGTTAAAGGGACAATGTCCGTAACTTTTAGCTTATAAAACACACACTAATTATGTTCGCAAACATTACACACTAAACATTATTCAATATTTACTAATTAAAAGCAAGATTGTTTGACGGAATTTAATCGCGGTACAAAAAAAAGAATAACCGGTTCGGGCGTTTGAACTCGCAGCCCAATCTAAAACTACACTCGCGGTAATAATAATGAGCGTGAGCGTACAGCAGGACACCGCTCCTAGCTGAGCTAACCGGGCTATACATATTACGTACAAGGGTCAAAACCTATTGCGCTAATGGAAGTCACGTGATCGCAGAAAAGGTAAATATGGTGGGTCCCACTTTATTTACAAATAATAATTAAAAGCTTCTTTTTTTCAAACTCACGAATGTATTACTACATACTTCTTAGGGTCAATGCTCATGTTTTCATGTATACATTTCACTGAATATAAGTCAGACGGTTATTTGGTTATGCTCAATATCTGCTTAGTTACGGACAGTGTCCCTTTAAGAGTTGCTCATTTGATTAGAAATTTCTGACAGAGCATTTTTATTTTCTTCCTTCAGACACCCGCCCTAGTGGCTAGTCTATAGAAAACTTCATACAAAATGTTCCTATCTGCAGTATGGAATAAATCCAATGGTTTAGAATATTTGATTGCAACCGACTTGCCGCTTTTCAATTTCCCCTTCTCCTTTATCTCAATGAATTATGTTCTATCAAGCTTCAGAGATGTAACAATCACCTGAAAAATAAGATAACAAATTGTTAATGAAGTCAAGAAAACATTGAGGGTAGCATATCGTAGGGTAGCATTCATAGTTTTCGATAAATGAAGCTAAATGCAAGTATTACTGGATGTACAAGCATTACCATTCTAGTTTTAAAATTTATTTTAAAACACTTTTGTTAATTAATATAGTTATGCGATAAACAGAAATATGAAAGCAAATGCAAATTCGTACAAATGGTTTTTATATATATTTATTTTTTCTTTAGTCAAAAATGTGTGGTTAATTTTAACTTCCCTGTACTTGACATATATTGTATTACAAATGGTTTATTTGGGTCTATGGGCATGTTTACATGTGTACATTTCACTATATACCAGACTGTTACTTGGTAACTTTAATTACAGACAGTGTCCCTTTAAAAATATTATTGCCACTGTTATAATTACACAGGCCACACACACAGCTTGTCAACTTGTTTTTTCTCTCCACAAATTGACATTTAAATCTAAGCACATATTTGCATAGATCTACATACACTGGATTTGAAACATGTCGTAAATCCAATTTATCTGCCGAATAATAATTTACCCATGAATACTTGCGCGTACAGGTAAGGCATCATGGCGCATGCGCATTGAGCTAATTTAAGTCTTACGAATTGATAAAATGTAAGTAAACCTAGTATACATATCGTTGCTAATTGATTTGTTTTGGGAAAAGTATTTACGATAGCCGGCTATTTCAAAGACGAGTTGAAAGATAATTCTTTATTCTATACAGTGATGTTGGTTTTAGCTTCACTTAAAACCAACTAAATAACAAAAATTACGTTCGTTTGACCGTATGTGAAACTGCGACAGTGACGTGACTCGGCAAATTTAAAAATTATATATATTTACATATCGTTGCTGATTTGTTTATTTTGGGAAAATTATTTAAGCTAGCTGGCTAATTCAAATAAGAGCTGAAAGATAATTCTTTATTCTATGCAGTGATGTCTGTTTAAGCTTTACTAAAAACGAACTAAATAAGAACAATTACGTTCGTTTGACCGTATGTGAAACTGCGACAGTGACGTGACTCGACAAATTAAAAAAATGAATATATATATATATATATATATATATATATATATATCGTTGCTGTATTATTTCTTCTGGGAAAAGTATTTAAACTAGCTGACTAATTCAAATACAAGCTGAGAGATTATTCTTCATTCTATAAAGTGACTTCTGTTTTAACGTTAATAAACTAAATAAATAATATGACCGTAGGTGAAACTGCGACAATGATCATGTGACTCTGCAAATTGTAAATATACATGCATAATGATACATGTAAGTACATAAGTTCGTTCGCTGGCTCATTAGGTAATTCGACTTGATTTTGGTTTCAGTTGCCTTGTTTAATTAAACTATGATGGATTTAGTGGTCTATTGTTCCATATTGCACATCTGGCGCCTTCTAATTAACACCGTTCGATACCGAATATACAGTGCGGTCGACGTGTCTGTTTTTATTGCACCCTTCCACCCCTAAGTCAGAGGTGTCGTACCGAATATACAAGGTGGTCGTGCGCGATATTTCGGCATATTGTCCCCTTAGAAGGGCGGTAACAGATGTAATTCAAAGGGTTGTTTCGTGTTACAAATAACAGGATGTTGGTGATCGATATAATATTTCTGTTTTATTGCACGCAAGTACCCCAAAAGTCAAACGTGTCATACCGAATACACAGGTATCGCATCGTAATACTATTTTTTAACCAACTTAAACAGCAACATTTGAGACGAAAACAAAGGCTAAACAGAAATCCAAGGCCGTCATTCAAATCTACACAATAATGGCAATACAAAGGAATAATTATTTTGAATATCGAACCATAAATAAAACAGGAGTTTCACTTAGAATGTTTATACATTTATGAAAAATAAAGGCGATTTTATTGATGAATTTTCAACCAAATTCAACTGCGTAATTTGCGAACAAAACAAAGGCTATACAGAAATCCAAGGCCGTCAAGCAGCTCTACACAACAATGGCATTACGAAGGAATAATTACTTTGAATATCGTAACGTAAGTGAAAGAGAAGTTACATTTCAAAAAATGTACATTCTCGATTTCAAGCCGCAAATGGCGAAAACTAGAAACAAGAATATGTCACGTCTCAAAGTAATTAAATGAAGTGGTCTGGTTTATGTATCATATAATTCTATCTGTACATTCCTGAACAATTCTGATAAAAATATTAGAGCATTCAGATGCAAATTCAGGCAGACTGGTAACCTGTAGGAAGCCCCACTGATTCAGGCAGACTGGTAACCTGTAGGAAGCCCCACTGAAATTACAAATATAAGTACACACTCTCCAAACACTAAACTACTGCACTTTAGTGGTGGGTGTTTATTGTCTTGCAGTTTTGGAATAAAACAAATGTGTCATATGACTGATGCTTTCTTCTCTGTTGACACCGACACGTGCACGCCGTGGGGAAGGCACGTCAAGACTGATTGTGACCGACTATCCCAGTCAGTGCTGATGACCAAGATCGGTGTCGTCTCCGTTGTCCCGCCCGCCATGGAACATCGCCAGGAACAACCATCGAGGTGAAGAAGTAAACTGAGCGTCGACAGTCTTCATGTGGAATTCCCCGAATGTTTGGTGTGGTATACGTGGGCTATGTAAATATGGAATGTGTGGTCGACGACTCAGCAGCTTAACGGATCCGACGTGGGGAAGCCTGGCGAAGTACATGGAGCAACGGAGTCAGCAACCTGCGTGCCTATAGAATTTGAGGCCTCCGGGGACGCAGGTTGCAGAGGCGGGGTGGCCCAAAGACAGGTCCCCGGCCCAGTAGCGGATGTAGGCAACAACACCACCTAGCGGATGTAGGCCAGCACCACTCCAGACAGCACTTCACCGCCGCAGCGAAACAACATAGAGCGAGAGCGACAACCATGAACACATCAACAATAGAACCGACGCAGACACTACATCACACAGATACAACCTACACACTACAACGATGAAAAGTGCAGACATAATGCCGAGTCAACGTGGGATTCTTCACGGGGGCTCAAATGGTAGAGGCACTCTAATCCTTAGAACAACAACAACAACTGATGCTACTTTTCTAGCGGTGACGATGGCATCAATGTTGAAGTCTTGGCTGAGTTCCTCACAACTGGTGTATATTAGATAAACCAAGGTGTTTATAGTTTAGTGCTAGATAAGCCTGAATGGGGTAGTACAAGTCATACTAGTCTAGTACTATATTACATCTTTTCAATCCACATTTTTACTAGTAGTCATATACCTTGAACTAAACCGTTTCCCAAAAGCTATACATGTGTTTGAGTTGTAATTGAATTGAATTGGCTTTTAAGGTGTACCAATGCATGAAAGGTTATAACGTGGCAGGCTCATCCTCATTTACATCAAAATAAAATATCGAGAATGGGCCTAGAACCTTCTTACCTACAAAACTGCAGAGTTGCTGCAAATTCTAAAGTAGCCACTCCATTTATGATGGATGTTTCCGTTTGCAGGTTGATCAGGGTTTACAATGATCTGCTGATCAGTCGTTTTCCACAAAACACCCCTTTGTCACATAAATGGTCTTAATTCAAAGAAAGAACAGTCCATTATATATATGTAGCGAGTTAAGGGTTAAAAGGGTTAATTTTATTAATAATTTAGTAAAATAATGCAATAATTTTGTGTTTTATAAGCTCAACATTACACATAGTGGTATAACCGCCAAATCTGTCAGTTATAGCACGGCTGTCTTTACACATTTTGGATATATAGAGATGAAAAGTCCAGGTGTTTACATTAGAATACCACAGCAGTCGAGCTTATCAGTGGTTATCAAGTGAAATGTGTATTTTAGAATAATATGTTTCATACTTAAAGTCTAAAATGTCAATAAATTGATAGTCTATACCATGAAACATTAATTCAGGTTTGTAATTGTCTTAACAGACTGAAAATTATTAAAATTATTAATGTCGCTAATTACAGAAATGAAGTTTGAAAATGTAAAGGTACATCTTTGTTATGTTTTTACATGTTTTACCCTTTCCCATTTTGAAGGGAAATGATAACGGAAAACCTACATAAATTATAGTGTTGTAAATATGTAATAATATACAGCATAAGATAAGTTAGTGTGGTTTTAAACAGTTTTTACAAATGTGAATCCTTTGAACATTTCCATAATTGGCTGCAAATTTCCACTTTTGTTGTAGAGTCTGTAGCCCCATATTTCAAGATTGCATATTTTTGTTAAACACTGGTGCGTGTTATAATGAATTATTTTCTTATTTTCATCACCGTGTGTAATCGTACACCAGATATTGTTACCACAGAATCAGTGAAAATAAACAAAATCAGGAAGAGAAACGTCAACGAGCAGCAAAAAAATCGATTTTTTAACGAATACTCATCATTGCTACAGCTGAAAGAGATACGGTAAGACTTTCTCACGTATTTATCTGTTCATAAAACTGCTAATTACTAGAAAATACAGTGTTTGAAATAAGGATCTGCCCACTTGCCCTTGAGAGCTAAAAATGCATCGGGCAAGTTGCTCATGAAATTAACATGCGGGCAAACTCAGAAAATCGGGATGTGTATGCACTCTTTTTGGTGTGTACCAGAATTTAGGGAATAACTGACTGACAATAAAAATGTGTTGAATTGTAAGGGTGTAAAGGAAGTTTTATCCTATTTAATATCGAAGAACAAATTATTGTGTCAACATCAAAGTTAGATTTGATACTTTGGTTCAAGAACATTGCTTCCATCTTTGATTTTTATGATGCAAAACAATCATTTATTTACAAAAATCTGATGTTTGGCATGCATTTTGGAATTTTGAAAATAGTACTGATTTTCGGATTTGACATACAACAATAGGCCCAAGAGGGGCTGTGGACACTCTACTGGCTAATATGGCTCTTATAACATCAATGAAGCGAGTGACTATCGTCTTAAAGAGGCAAAATATAGCTTTTTTAACTAAATCAAGAGCCATAACTCAGCCATTACTGGTCCGATCTGGCTGGTTTTCGAACTTGGCCAGTAGAGATAATAAAAATCAAAAAGAAAAAATAAATAATAAAAAAAAAAAATAAAAAAAATAAAGAGATGTAAAAATAATAAAAGAAAAATCAAAAAAAATCTGGTAAAGTTTGGTAAAGATCAGATGAAAAAATGAAGGCCCTATCACCTTAACAAGGCAATATATAGGATATTCAACAAAAGCAAGGGCCATAACTCCGCTGTTACTGGTCCGATTTGACTGGTTGTCGAACTTGCGCGAGTTTACATTGATATTAACAATTTGTTAAAGTTTGGTAAAGTTCGGATGAAAAATGAAGGCCCTATCGTCTTAACGAGGCAAACTATAGCATTTTTAACGAGATCAAGAGCCATAATTCCGCTGTTACTGGTCCGATCTGGCTGGTTTCGAACCTGTCCGAGCTTTCATTGACATTAATAATCTGAAAAAGTTTGATAAAGATCGGATGAAAATGAAGGCCCTATCGTCTTAACGAGGCAAAATATAGCATTTTTAACTAAATCAATGGCCATAACTCCGCTGTTACTGGTCCGATCAAAATTGTCTGAGCTGTTATTGACATTAACAATCTGGTAAAGTTTGGTAAAGATCGAATGATAAATGAAGACCCTATCGTCTTGAGGCAAAAATTGCATTTTTAAATTCAAGGGCCATAACTCCGCTGTTACTGGTCCGATATGGCTGGTTTTCGAACTTGTCTAAACGTTTATTGATATTAACAATGTAACATAGTTTGGTAAAGATCGGATGAAAAATGAAGGCCCTATCGTCTATTGTCAACCCTTTTTGTGTTTGTGATGTCGTTTGCATTTATTATTGCTTTTGCCTTCTTGTCTGTCTGTTTGCGTGTTTGTTTCTGTGTTTTGTGGTTTACTGTCCTCCTTGAATGCTACTTTCCCTGTCCGATCTTTTTATATTTCTTGAGACAAAAGTTAACGACAGATGGACGCGGGACGACGGACAACTCAGCATGCCATAAGCTCTGCTGGCCTTTGGCCAGTAGAGCTAAAAATCATCAGCCCGAAAATGTAGGTTAAGGTCATAGACGAAATCCATGCGTCTAAAAAGATGCTCTACCCAAGACACAACTATGAAAGAGATCATTCAAGGCTGTAACTTTGAAACCGACATTAATATCAAGAAATCCATTCAGAAATATATGGACCAATGTCCATCCTACCTAGATATAACATTGTTTAGGAAGTTTGAAAAACTTCATTTTTTCAAATTTGTGCAACACAAGGTTGCACAAATATCATGGCTCAGTCGTTAAACAAAAAGGTTAACGTAACGCATATTTTGGAGAAAGTAGGTCATAGTGCCCTAGTTTTCAGGGTGTGGTCAGTGCTTGATGAGAGGAAGGTGCTGTTAAAGTTTGATGAAATAGGACATGGTAATGCTGAGATATATAGAAAACACAAAATGTGGACGTCCGCCCGCCGCCGCTCACCCGGTTTACGCCAATCTAAAACCCGATTTATTTTTTCAATAAAAATCATATCAACGCATATAAATAAATTTTGAACCATTTGGCAAAGCTTTATAAAATGAAGACAACCAGACATTTATTCCAACAATGTTTACACTTGCAGCACCATTGGAATAAACTTGGCAGAGCTATAATTAATGTTCCTTATGAAACAATCCCATAGGGAGGGGCCAATTATGACCCCATGGTCATCATGTGATCAAATTTGAGAAAGCTGCATATAAGGATGCTTCGCACCAAATTGATCATAATCTGTCCAGTGATTTCTGAGAAGAAGTCCTAAAATACCCTTTACCTCATAGAGTGCCAATACAAAGACATATGCAGCCTGCGAGTTATTCGTAGGCTGATCTGGTTTTACACTGGTCGCATAAGGCATCGTAAAGTGTCTCCAAAGGGTAAAGGGTTAAATAGAATGTTAACGACGACGGACAGACAGAAGGACAATGGATGAAGAGTGATTGGAACAGCTCACCTCTGAGCCGGCTCAAGTAAGCTAATACTAGAATAATACCGTGCTTCCACACACTAACATGCCGATAACCCATGGTATTTCAGCTGAATATGCCCATTCAGCAAGAAGTTCACCACCATTCTGTCCAAGTTCTTTATCATTTAGAAAAGAGTGAATGTTAAAGTCAGATGTTGTTGATGTTGTTGCCTCCTAATCTCCAGATCTGGTTTTCCTTCTAGTCACAGCAGTTGTGGCTTTTTCTACATGTTGATTCACCTAAAAAAAGACAATTTGATACATACAATTAAACATGCTTTTTCTAGCACATGTTTATAAATACATGTTGCAACATACACAATACTGCTGGGTTTACGTCCTCATCCTATGGACGAAACAATGCGAGATAACAGATTTGCTTAAGGTCAAACCTTATATGGCCCCAATATCATTTCAATTCAATGACTACTCTGTTAGCTAATGTTATGTATCAGAGTTCTAGGACTTTTGGTTTCATGCGATTCCTGGGGTAGGGTCATTCATGACCCAAGGGTCATCATTTGAACACAATTGCTACAGGGCCATATATGCTATAATGCAACATAAACACTATCAAACTTAGAAAAGCTTCATAGAAGGTTGCTTAAAAACAAATTTAGTTAAAATCTGTCAAGTAATTTCTGAGAATATGTTTAAGTGTTAATGGATTACAGAAGGACGACAAAACACGGACAAACAAGAGGCCCAAGAGGGCAGGCATGTGGATGCTCTACTGGCTAAAGATGATGTTTATGTACAATGGGCCATAACTCTTTCAAAAATCATTCAATCGGAACATGGGGATGATATATACCACTAGGCTTGGTACTGATCTGATCATCCCTGCCAAGTTCCGTTGAAATTCAGCCAGAGGTTCAGGAGAACTAGTATGTACAAAGTTAGTGTATTAAAACCTTTAAGGGGTCATAACTGCCAAAATACATTCAACCAGAACACGGCAATGACAGGTGCAACTAGGCTTGTTACTGATCATCCCAGCCATGATCGTTGAAATTAGGCAAGGTGTTCAGAAGAGACTAATCTGTACAAAGTTTGAGAACTTATTAAAACCTTTAAAGGGCCATAATTCAATCGGAATATGGCGATGATATGCAAATTAGGCTTGACACTGATCATCCTTGTCAAGTTTCGTTGAAATCCAGGCTCCAAGAAAATTAAAATTGGGGACTAGCCCAGGGCAAGTAGATTTTAAAAGTCCACTTGCCCTGACTGAAAAGTCACTTGCCCTGATTTATTTTTTAGTTGCCACGAAATTGTTAGTTCCAGTGCCGGTACATAGTTTTGTCGATATTGAATAATTCGCTTTTTTACTCTGTTTTATTTATCATTTATTAATAATACACATGTGATTAGAATCAAACAATAAGTTTCTATTGTTCTTTATTTTCCTTCTATTTATCCATTGCATTATATAAAAAAAACAAGAGCTGTCGGAGAACAGCGCAGCTCGACTATTCGATTTTTCAGAGAATAATACATTTATAGCTAGTATATAGCATCAGAAAACAAGGCTACAACAATGTGGGGTTGGGTTGGGGGCACAACATAACTATGTGTAAGAATTGACTAAAGCTACACAGAAATATGTAAAAAAAAAAATAAAAAAAAAACGAGTTTTGAGTGGGGGGCGGGGTGCGGGTGGGGGAGAGTCAGGGGTGGATGGTGGGGGAGTGGGGGTGGTGAGGGCAAAATATATGAGTAAGAAGCTATGTAAGAATTCATCAAAACAACACAAAAGTATGTAATTTTTTTTATAAAAAAATCGAGTTTTGAGTGGGGATGGGGGAGAGGCGGGGGTGGGGGGGGGGGGCAACATATATGTGTAAGAAGCTATGTAAGAATTGACCAAAACAACACAGAAATATGGTAAAATAAAATAAAAATATTTCGAATATGGGAATGGGGGGGGGGGGGGGGGGGGGGTGTAAGATAGCTATGTGTGCAAGATAGCTATGTGTAAGAATTGACAAAAACAACACAGAAATATGTAAAGAAAAAAAACACTTTCGAGTGGGGGGTGGGGGGTGGGGGGGGTTAGTGTGTGGGAGTGGGGTGGAGGGGGCAACATATATGTGTAAGAAGCTATGTGTAAGAAATTACCAAAACAACACAGATATATGTAAAAAACAATAAACATTAAATAAAAATATTCCGGTTTCGAGCGTGGGGTGGGGTGGAGGGGGAGGTGGGGTGGGGGGGGGGGTGTTGTGGCAACATAGGTATGTGTAAGAATTTACCAAAACAACACAGAAATATGTAAAAAAAACAAAAAAAGAGTTTCGAGTGTGTGTGTAGGGGGAGAGGGGAGAGAAGCAGGGGGGGGGGGGGGGGGGGTTGGCGTGGGCAGGGAGCAACATATGTGTAAGAAGCTATGTATAAAAATTGACCAAAAAACACAGAAATATGTAAAAAAAAAATTGGGAGTGGCGGGAGAGGGGGTTGGTAGGGTTTCAAAAATAGAGTTTTAATTGGGGATGGGGGGACACAGAAATATGTAAAAAAAGAGTTTTAAAAAAGGGTTGAGGTGGGTGGGAGTGGGAGCGGGGCGGGGTGGAGGGGGGGGTGCACATGCCCCAATATGGGTTAAGTATGAATAAGATGCATAATGCTATAATAATAGTCGAGCTAACAATACCATTTTCTTTTAATTTTTTAGGATCGCGCCGCAAATCACATAAAAAACGTACATTGTCCCGCAAATTAAACTATCTAAAACAGGTGCGCGTTCCCGTTATCAGTTAGCAGCTTGCAGTTTGTTGTTTACTACAAAGCGTTTTATGATACAATTGCAGCAATTAATTGAAAAATAAGAAAATAAAATCGAAATCACCGTTCAAACTGGTAATATTCGAGCGATCTTTCTTCTTCTACATTTCCAACGTGACAACTTCGTATGACCACTCAATGTTAATATGAAAGCTGTAAGGTGATTGGTTCAAATCCTGTAATCAATAAATGAAATGCACGCTGCCAAATTGATAAACTTTAATCAAGGGAGAGAACTCTTTATTTTTCAACAAATAATATTATGGCTTCAAACTACACGGGATTAAAGATGATTTCTGGTTCAATTTTAGTTAGCACAGTCTGATTGTCCCGAGATTTTTTGACTAGCCCGACGGGCAACCATTTTTGAAAGAGAGACTAGCCCAGATTCAGATTGGACTAGCCCCGGGCGTCGGGCTATCCTTTTCTTGGAGCCCTAGGGTTCAGGAGAACTAGCCCGGAAAAAGTTTGTGTATCAAAAACCTGGAAAGTGTCATAACTCCGCCAAAAATATGTAAACCGGAATGCGGCGATGATATCTACAACTAGGCTTGCAACATTATAGTCTCAATCAATTTTATCATGATCTAAAGACTGTATCTTTTTATAACAATGTCATAATGCTACCACAAATTTTAATTTTAAAGCTATATATATATCAATTTAATTTACAACATCAACCTTAGTATATCCTATATGTTGCCCCAATTTCTCCAAATCACCCAATGGAATGATCCATTTTGATAAATATAGCCAGGTCACAGATCATGTTATGCAATTTCTCCACTATGAATGTATAATGGACTGTCCTTTCTTTGAATTTGGACCAGTCCATTTATAGTACAAAGGGGTGTTTCGGTCAAATGACTGATGAGCACCCAGTGTAAATCCTGATAAGCCTGCAAGGTGTCGTCGTGCCAGACATTTTGGTAAATGTTCATTATCACTCACATATTCTGAGAAGTAGTTGCCAGTCACATTTTAAAATCTATTTTTAGCAGTGGTGGCCATCTTGAATTTTTTACCTAACTAATATTTTGCTAGGATCAACTAGACACCAAGAGCAACATTCCTGTGAAGTTTCATGAAAATCCGTCAAGTAGTTTCAAAGGAGTAGTCGACACAATTTTTTCCTATATAACTCTATGTAAACAAAGATGGCCACTGGCGGCCATGTTTGACATCCAATCAAATTAAACTTTGGTTAGGGGGCACTCCTCAGTTTCGCACGAATGTCCATGGTGTAAATCAGAAAGAAATCAACTAAGCATCTTTTAGGTCCATGTTATTTATAATAATTATGAAGCATATGTTTGATGTTGTTTTCAGTTTTGAGTACTTCTAAGTTTATTTTGGTGTATTGGAATATGCATTCTTTGGGTTTTTTGGAGGCTATAAATAGAAAAAAGCTCAACTAGCAAAAACTTCCAAAAAGTAGGTAAATGGCTGATTTTGACTCACGGGGAGATCAGCATGGAATAACTTTTTAAAACGCCGGAGAAGGTATGTAAAACTCAGCATTTCCTGATATGCAAGAGCATTATGAGTGTAGACATGACCCTGATATGCTTAGGAAAATTCATTTTTTTTATCTATTGACATTTGAAATATTGCTAAAATTGCTTTTTTAGCATGTTTTGAGGGGTGGGGTAATCTTAAAGAAATGGGACTAAAGTTGTACAGAAAATGCTTTTCGATACTTTTATTTGGTATGGAAACATGGGTCATTTTATTGTTTTCTAAGATATGTATGATGTGATTTATTTTTTGCTCAAGGATTCAGGCTAAGGGCTTGTCATGGGTTAGATTATTGAGAACTGTACATTAAACTGTGGAGACCCCCCCTTAAGGGTCCAACCTTTTTTTTACTAAAACAGTCAAATGAAGTATTTTTTGTCTGTATTTCAACATATTTTCGAAGTTTGTTACCATTCGGTTTGTTTGTGAAGAGAACTACTTCGGTTATAATGTAATTTGTCGATAAGGCAAACCCGCATTGCTACGAAACCCAGATTATGAACAACTCAGTAAAATATGTATATTGTAATACTCCGTGATGCACCGTATCTTGAGATATCTCAATATATGTCTAATTTATCTTGAGATACTCCCTGTTGAGATATCACATTTTATCTTGAGATATCTCAATTTATATTGAGATATCTCAATTAATGTCAAGATATCTCAATATATATCTCAATTTATCTTGAGATAACTGTCTTCAGATATTGTTGTTTGAGATAATTATCTTGAGATATCTCAATGTATCTTGAGTCATTGATATCTCAAAATAAATTGAGATATATCTTACAATTTCTCAAGATGTATCGCAACTTATCATGAGATATCTAACTTGCGATATCTCAAGATCCCATGTGTCTTGCGGTTGGTATATGCAAGTTTAGTAGGATTTTCTAAGTTTGAGGTGGCCTTTATGTCATTTAAAATCTAACCATTGGTGTAATTCTTGGGTTTGCCTTAAGACTGTTTCATTATATTGACAGTTTGCTAATGGTAATGTCCCGTTTAAGTACTAGTTGCTATGGTATTTTGATGTCATAGTAAGATGACGTTAAACATAGAATAGCATGTGGCGTGACGTCATGTCACATCACATCATTATTTCGTTTCGCGTTAAAATAAAAAAAAATCGCATAATATAGCGGCTTTATATAAATCGGGTTATAGGAGGAACTTTTTAGGGTGGAAATGACTTCTGATTGCACATTTCAGACCTTTTTCATGCTATGGAAAAAAACCCAGACCGAAAGAATTTTTTTTGCAAAAAAGCTGTTAAAAATGCTATTTCAGTGTTATCTCAAAAAGGTGCTGTTAGGCCAATTTTTTGACAATCGCAATAATTCGTATGTCAAGACGTCCGGATAAATTCTCGAAATGGAAAAAGGGGCGTTTCAATTTTTTTTAACGGACAACTTTCCCTTAAGGTGGCTCTCTTCAGTTTCGCACGAATGTCCATGGTGTAAATCAGAAAGAAATCAACTAAGCATCTTATAGGTCCTGGATGGTATTTATAATAATTATGAAGCACATGTTTGATGTTGTTTTCAGTTTTGAGTACTTCTTAGTTTATTTTGGTGTATTAGAATATGCATTCTTTGGGTTTTTTGGAGGCTATAAATAGAAAAAAGCTCAACTAGCAAAAACTTCTAAAAAGTAGGTAAAATGGCTGATTTTGACTCTCGGGGAGATCAGTATGGAATTACATTTTAAAACGCCGGAGAAGGTATGTAAAACTCAGCATTTCCTGATATATATGCAAGAGCATTATGAGTGTAGACATGACCCTTATATGCTTAGGAAAATTCATTTTTTTTATTTATTGACATTTGAAATATTGCTAAAATTGCTATGTTAGCATGTTTTGAGGGGTGGGGTAATCTTAAAGAAATGGGACTAAAGTTGTACAGAGAATGCTTTTCGATACTTTTATTTGGTATTGAAACATGTGTAATTTTATTGTCTTCTAAGAAATGTATGACACAATGATGATGTGATTTATCTTTGCTCAAGGACTCAGGCTAAGGGCTTGTCATGGGTTTGATTATTGAGAACTGTACATTAAACTGTGGAGTGCCCCCATAGAACCAACTACATGTCGTGCCAGTCATTTTGGTAAAGGTTCGAAATCAATATCACTGATGGTTTTTGAGAAGTAGTCGCCACAACATCGCATTTTTAAAATTATTTTTAGCCATGGCGGCCATCTTGAATTTTCGGCCGACCTGAGCTTTTGCTAGGATCAACTAGACATCATGAACAACATTCCTGTGAAGTGTCATGCAATTTCATCAAGTAGTTTCAGAGACGTAGTCGCCACAAGTTTTTCCTATATAAATCTATTTTAACAAAGCTGGCCACTCAGGTGGCCATGTTTGACATCCAATCAAATTGAACTTTGAGTAGGACCAACTACATGTCGTGCCAGTCATGTTGGTAAAGGTTCCAAATCAATATCATCTTGAATTTTCGGCCGACCTGAATTTGTGCTAGGATCAACTAGACATCAAGAGCAGCATTCCTGTTAATTTGCATGAAAATCTGTCAAGTAGTTTCAGAGGAGTAGTCGCCACAAAAAAAAGTTTACGGATGGACAGACAGACGGACGGACGGACGCATCACAACATAAACTCTGCTGATATTTGATCAGTAGAGCTAAAAACATTTCCTTCATTTCTATAGTGATATAAATAAGATCTACCTCAACAACCGAAACAACAGTTCTGGACCTTTCGAAAAACTCTTTAAAGAGGCTCTACCTATATATTTTTGTCCACCAATTGATATAAACTTTACTTAATTATAAAGAGGACTATGAAAATAATAAATGGCAATAATTTCACCCCATGTAATATGCGATTTTCTGTGGGAAAACAGGATTGAAAATATTTGATTTTTGAAATTGTATTCGTAATTGTTTTAGACAAGCCGATTGCGGAGATTTTCCGATCTTATTCGTTTACAATCGGAACAGCCTCGTCGATTTGGTGAAGAGTTCCGATCGATTCGTTTACTATCGGAAATGCCCCGAATAGTTTGTTTTCGTTCAACTGAATCGCATTGCGCATGTCCGAGAAAATCGTAAAAACTCGTAGTTCTCCGGTAGGAATAAACGGCAGTGCAGCATTTTATTCAAGATATTGTTTTGATCATAATTAATAATATACAGAACTGGAATACGAACCATGTTTCTTCTTAGAATACTCATAAAATAGCTGTGTATACATATAAATGCAGTAATATTGAGTATTTAATATTTTACATTAAACATCGCGTAGTTATAGATAGTGCCTCTTTAAAGCATCTCTTCAATTTATATCTAACGTCAGGTACTGATATTACGATTTCTTTGCCAATCTGCATAGACCTTTTCTCTGCTGAACCTGGTCTGAATGAAAAAAGAACTAGAGGTCAATGATCTTGAAGAGCTCTAATGACGAGAAACAGATAAGGTTTTGAATACCAATCAGCAATGGTGACCATCTTCGTATATTTCTGTGAAGTTTTAAAGAAATCGGTTTAGTATATGTATGAGGGTCGATTTTTTTGTGGTGGAGACAGACTACCCACTTCAGTACAGTATAATGTACCTTCTGCCATCTGTAACTTGTAACTTGTAGTTTCAGAAGAGAAGATTTTTTAAGTTTTCCTTTATAAAACATACACGGCTAAAACACAGTATTTGGCTCTTTAGTACTTCTTACACGTTAAGTGTTTTATCCCTCTGGCAGTCACACTTTTACGAACTGATTCAAAGTTATCATTTAAAACATGTGAGAATATGTGCCCTAACTGTACCTGAAGTTTCAGAGGTAGGAAAGTTAACACGTTTTGTTGGGATAAAAAAGCATACCACATAAATGACCATTTTTGGACGTTATGCAGTCTCACATTTTTCAGCAATGTATTAGTCTATCTTTTGATACAAACAGATTTTCAAACTTATTTGTATCAGATAGGAAAATGTATCAGATAGGAATTTTTTTTATAAAAAAGGTGATACCAAAAAGAACTAGAGCTATCACTAAAGGTGATTAATACCCCCGCTTGGTGACCTGTTTCAATATGACTTTGTGTGTATCCTAAATAATTTAGGTACTGATTCTGTATTTTCATATAAATTAACTAAATACAAAATTACTGAAAATATAATTTCAAGGTGATTAATACTACCCCATTGGTGTCCAGTCGGAATAAGTATCATTTCCTTAAATATGGATGCGTGGGAATACTCTGAAGTTTGTGCTGAGCAGAGTCTCAATTACAAATAATTAAAAAATATGTGGAGTCTCACATATTAAATAAGAAAAAGGAAAAGAAAATATGCAACAATTATCTGATTATATGTTAAATAAGGCGACAAGAAATTTAAACATGTGGAATGTAACCTTATGAAGTCTTATAGTTAAAATTAGTGGAGTGTAACCGTATACGGTTTTCATTATGTATGTTCACATCTTACCAAAATGGAAAAGCAAATATGCAACCATGCAACCATTATCTGCTAAATAACTCGAAAGTGATTATTATATAGCCCTACGAAACCTTGCTGGGTGGACAGCGCAGCTCGACTATTCGATTTTTCAGAGTATAAGAAAGTATATAGCTAGCATATACCAATAAAATATACAAATGGTCAACATTTCTTCACCTTTGCATTCATATATGAATACATTTCACATACGAACAATACAACAGTGTCAAAATGTTTATAACAACACATACCATTATGTATTTAAAAAAACAACACTTATTAGCATACACTTTTATATAACACTATAGCACTTATTAGCATCCAATTTTATATTACATTATATTTATTCTATAACTTATATATATTATATCGCTAATATCATCCTTTCTGCGATATAATATGAACAAAGGTAACAGACATGTCAATCCTGTTGAATGAATGAATGAATAAATGAATGGTGTTTTACAAAAACTATATACAAACTAAAACTATCACTGAAGGTGATGAATACTCCCACTTTTTTGCTATAGCCGATGAGGATGGGCAAAATCAAGAAAAATAAATGTGTAAAATATCTGTTATTTTTTTAATGTGAATAAAATTCTAAATAAAAGAAAGGTACATAATTCTGTATTTTTTTTTTAAAAATTGCAGAATCGAAAAAAAAGAAATGCAGACACATCATATCATTACGTGTGAACTGTATGTCAAGTGTAATAACAATCCAGAAAAGTTCATAAGTGTTGAAAGCCACATAAAGTTCATCAAAAATGTTTGAGGAACAATGTGTTAACAGGTGATTATACAATATTTGAGTGGAAAATTGTAAGGGCCATATTCTGTAATAAATTAGGCAATCACTGATTGGTGATGTAGAGGGACATAAGGCATCAGTTGTTATTGTGTACATCACGTATGGGAACAATCAAATTAGTAAATGTTTGAGAAGAAATGTGTTAACATGTCATTATACCATATTAGAGTGGAAAATCCTAAGCCAAACAAAGTGCCATAATACTGTAATAAATTAGGCAATCAATGATGGGTGATGTACAGGGACATAAAGTCATCAGTTGTTATGAGTATATGCAGATTTGAAACAACCCATGCAAAAGTGTTTGAAATATGCAAGTATTAACAAGAGGTCAATGATCTTGAAGCTCTACTAATAGGTTTTTGAAAGCTAGATCCAAATTCCTGTGAAGTTTCATGAAACTGTCAAATAGTTTCAGAGGAGTAGTCGCTACAAGTCTTTACTATATAACTCGATGTAAACAAAGATGGCCGCTGCACGCCATTTTAACGTCGAATCAAAACGGTTTTCAACAAGGACCAACATCATGTCATGCTGATCATTTTAGAAAAGTCCCATATCAATATCACTTATAGTTTTCAAGAAATAGTCGCTACAAACTTGTTTTTTAAACATTTATTTTTAGCTTTGGTGGCCATCTTGGATTTCACATCGACATGAATTTTTGCTAGGATCAACTAGACTTCATGGGCCATTTTTCTGTAAAGTTTCATGAAAATTCATCCAGTAGATTCAGAGGAGTAGTCGCTACAAAAGAAGATTACGGACAGACGGACGGACGAAGGAAACAGTACCACGGCATAAGCTCTGCTGATCTTTGATGATCATTGGAGCTAAAGATGTGTTGACGCGACAAAAGATATGTTACGCGATGGGACGGGACGCGACGTTACGGACGTGAATCCTATATAGCCCCCACTTCATTTTGTGAAAGCTGGGGTATAATAAGCGTTATTCAGTCTTCGAATTAATATACTGTCATTCGGGCTAGAGAATTTGTTTAATTTATGTAGTCAGGCTAAGGGAAAATGTACGGGTTTTTACTGAGTATATAAGAATTCGGGCTAGTGATACAAAAAAAATAATTCAAAGACTGGGGATGATATGGTAGTAATATAAAATACGTAAATCAATAAATCAACAATCCTCTTAGGAAAATGATTTATCAATGATAATCCATGAAATGAAAAAAACCCACATCTTCCAGTGCAATTTTAAAAATACATGAGTAGCTAATGTTACCAGGAATACACCACAATACTAATACAAGTCAACATTTACAGTTACACTATGTAGCAATTGTATTTTCAAACAAGTTTTACAATGTAAACTGTTATGGATGCATGATATACAACATTGTCAGGTGTCCTTTTACAACATTTAAATGGCCATTGATATCAACTAACAGCCTTACAGATAATCGAAACATTTTCAGTTGACCACAAGGTCAAAACAAAAAATGTGTATTGCTTCCTGTCACCTAAATGACACGATGTTTTCCCCATGATCAAACAGGCTTTTATCACGCCCAAAAAATCCTCTGAAAACCAAACATTTTAAGAAACAAGAAATCCGCGGATTCGCATGTCTCGCCGAACGGGGGCGGGACTTAAAAATAAACAATGGAGTTTACCGTTTTCTGAGATCACATTTAAGTGCATTTGTTTAAAAACAAAATGCCATTCTTTAAAAAAAGATTTTTTTTAAAAAATAAAAAATAAAAAAAGAAATCAAACAAAATAAATCATCAGCTCCAAAAAGTAGGTCAAGGTCGCAGATGAAATCCATGTGCCCACAAAGATGCACTACCCAAGACTCAACTATGTCAAAATAGAATGTTTTGTCTTCCAAAGATTAAGCTATAAACCAGGTTTAAAGCATCTAGTGTATAATTATTGTACATGAGAAAGGGATGTAAATGTAACAATTAAAGTTATCTGCCGTTTGCTTGGATGGTAAAGGTCACATCCACATTTGCTTTTTGACACGTGATGTACTACCCATGTAACAACTATAAGCGAAGCTTGAAAGGTCTAATGCATAAAGTTTGTGAGAAAGTGACCTAAACGCAAATGTTGAATGTAAAACTTATTGAGTTATCTGCCCCTTGCTTGGAGAGTCAAGGTCACATCCACATTTGCTTTTTCACGTTGCAAATAGTAACACTCAAGTTACAACTATAAGCAAAGTTTGAAAGGTCTTCGTGCATACAGTTTGTGACAAAATGACCTCAACGCAATAGTTGAAGGTAGGTAAAAAATATAAGGTTATCCGCCCTTTGCTTCGAGGATCAATATCACTTCCAGATTTTCTTTGTCACGTTGTGATGTACCACCCAAGATACAACTATACGCAAAGTTTGAAAGGTCTAGTGCATACGTTTTTGAAAAAGTGACCTAAACGCAAAAGTTTAACATAACAAATATTAAGTTATCTGCCCTTTGCTTGGAGGTTTAATGTCACTTCCACATTTGCTTTGTCACGTTGGGATGTACCACCCAAGATACAACTATAAGCAAAGTTTGAAATGTCTAGTGCATACTGTTTGTGAAAAAAAGTGACCTAAATGCAAAAGTTTAACATAAAAAGTATTAAGTTATCTGCCCTTTGCTTGGAGAGTCAATGCCACTTCCACATTTGCTTTGTCACGTTGCGATGTACCACCCAATATACAACTATAAGCAACGTTTGAAAGGTCTAGCGCATACAGTTTGTGATAAAATGACTTAAACGCAAAACTTGAACGTTGACTCCTTCGCCGCCGACGGAAAAGCAACACCTATGTCTTTTTTTTCTTCGAAAAGGCGAGGCAAAAAGTGCTGTTACTCAGGTAATACAATGTTTGAGTCCGACACAAAATGAATATGTAAGTTATGACATGATAGATAAGCATACTGTAAAGAGTCAAATATGTGGTAGGAAATACCTACTTAACAAACAGTTCAGAAAAGACATACATATGCCCCCTCATCATTAGGTGGCGAGTGCAATTTAAAAAAAGCCTTCCTACCTGGAAACAAAACATTCTTTTGTTTTGACCTTAGAAACTTTGTAATCAGGACACATGTACAATTATTATTATTTATTTAACACAAACAATAGCTATATTAAAGGGACACATGGCAATCGTTTTTGATTTTTTTTAAAACTCCCAGCGTCCCGTTAGTTTTTCATCAATTTGCATTCAAGTAATCACTAATATTAATAATAAGAATAGTATAAAGCAAATAGTACTAAGCGGTGATTATATTTTACCAATTATTATATGATTTGGTCCAATACGAGGAAACATTAAAAAAATCAAGATTCGATTTTACAGTCGAACCTCGATAGCTCGAACACCGGTAATTCGAATACCATCGGTAATTCGAACACATTTTCCGGTCCCGACACGACTCGTATATAATTCAATGTAATTTAACCTCGATTATTCGAATATTATTTCTCGAATACCCCGGCTCGCTCAAATACTTTTTACGGTCCGAACATCCATTTTTGTGTGAATTTAAACCTCGCTTAATCGAAGGTGATGATCCGTCGCCATGCGACGTCGGCCATATTAATTGTAATCGACGCGTTTGCATTTGTTTGTAGCAAGTTCGATCATAGTGCGAAAACAGATAAAGTTGGTTGTTAAAGGTGCGAATATTTATGATTGAAAAGCGATAATAGACAGATACAATTTATATTTAGTGAACTTCGTTTACTCTTAAAACACGGTTGACACGGTTGATTTTCTAATTAAATAATATATGTTGATTGGTTTTAATAAAAATAAAACAATAATTAAAATAAAGTGTGTTCACTTTTTAATTAGATAAGAGCAATTCCCGAGTATGTTTATTGAACTTCGTTTACTGTTAATTACGATAAACACTTTTGATTTTCTAATTAAATTACATTTGTTAAATTAATTAAATTACAATAATGTATGTTGATTGGTTTTAATAAAAATAAAACAATAATTAAAATAAAGTGTGTTCACGTTTTAATTAGAGAAGAGCATTTCGCGAGTGATTACTGATTAGAAATTTAACGGCTACATGTGTATATAAGGAAACGGTTTTCATAACGTCTTCATATTAAATTCAAAATGTCAATCGAATATGATCTACTACAGGCCGAGCAATCTAGTGAAGGACCCAGTAATGGGGTGATAGCTCTTTTCGTGTGCAAAGCAATCACTCATTACAAACTTTTTTAAATAAAAGAACTATATAAACAAAAACGTATGTTTAGTAAGATATTTCAACAGTGAATTATGTGCTACGCTATTGTCTATTCTATTCAATTGTATGTACCGAAACCAGTCTTACCTTGTTCTCATTATTCGGACTTCCGGAATGTATGTTAACATCTATTATTGTGATATTTCTTTAAATAAATGATAAAACAAACACATTATTGCAGTTTTCTTGTATTTTCAGTGTATTTTCAGTGTAACAATTACATGTTATATATCCGTTATGAGGTTTAAACAAACATGCATGAACATAAAAAACATACCGAGAACAATAGATCACGTACACAAGTAACACTATTTCGGGTGGTACACAAATTCGGATAGATATTTTTGTTTTTATCGTAACCTCGATGCCTCGAAGCCACCGATAGCTCGAACATATCCCTATGGTCCCGCTGACTTCGAATTATCGAGGTTCGACTGTATATGCAAGCCTGTTTAAAGTCAAAATTATACTAGATAATCAATCGATAACTAATTTTACCGCCTATTAAACGCTTTAAGATTGCGGTGTGTCCCTTTAATATGTAAACATGTCTGAAAATGCTGAATGAACATACAAGTAATTAAAACTAATACCATCTGTGGACATACTAAAGCCATGTCTGGCAACACTTATTTTTATAATATCACCTGAATGTTGTAACATTTAGAGCCAATTTACATTTACCGTAGAACAAACATTTTATAATACCTATGTTACAGTCAATATATTATTTAAATTATATACACCATAACCCTGAATATGTGGTCCCGCCTTAATTCCATTAAGCGATGGAAAGCTTATATTAACAGATTTTATAACATATATTTCTACTACAAAACATGTTTAAAAGCATTTTTGACTGAAAAAAGGAAGTAATGTCCTCTTTAAAATTACCTATTAAATGTTTTACTTTTACAATATGCAAACATTTTAACTAGAAATTAAGGTTTTATTTCATACCCCAGCCAACCCAGTTTTCGCTTCTTGGAGAAAGGGTAGGATGGGGTATGAAAGTTAATACTCGGACCACGTAATGGACATCTTGGAGTTATATCTAAATACATTTTAACCTACCTATAAAACAAAGCCATACAAAGGTAGCTTAAGACCTTTCAGTTATTTAAAGCCTTACATACAAAGGTACTATTCTGACCTGTTTGGTTGAAAGAAGGAACCAACAAATGAAATTAACGATATTTGCAAACTATTTAAAACATAGATAGATCAGGATTGGAATTATTGAAATTAAAATGTTCTATTGATATTATGTATTACTATTGGGGAGATCACAATTGCGATGCACCGATAGTTTGATGTATTGTTACACGTCTATCAAACACATGGGGAGAAAAACATGTGGAAAAAACATGTGTATCACATGATTTGTGGTGTCAAAGGGTAATGAAGCCAGGAGATCTCGAGACTGTGAACGGTTTAAAGTGTTCCCTTTATAACTGAATATGCCAACTTTGGACTACTTTAGTGATACCATTTCACTTTTGGGATTATTTTGTGTGTTTGGTGTGTTTCAACTTGTACATTTCCTATCAATCATACTTTGTTCAACATCTTTCAGAATAGTTTTTTTTTTTAGTCTTTTTCATTATCTTGCCCTAACCTATCTTGCTTAAATTGGAATAAATACAACCTTGCATTGTTTTGAGATTTGAATTCTAAGCAAAATTTTATGACGGATGGCCAAAATGTATAGTGATTTGTTAGCCTTTTGTTAACTTGAGCCAACACTACAAATGATTCCATAGGACACGCGGACACTACCGCTATTGCTTAACATGTTAATAATGTAATTGTCTTTCTGACACTAATTTTCTGACTTTTGACTATTACAATGGGTATAACTGTGGAATTACTGACGTGATGAGGTTGATAATCGAACTTGGCGGAGAAATTGTGCCCATATACATTTGGTTTCCATGAAGAATATATATTTCACTTTCTTGCTATGTTAAAAACTAATCTACCAGTATTTTCCATGTAAATTAATTTGTCTACAAACTTTTCGAACAGTCCTTGCAATTCATGAAGTATAACACTTTCAGCCGTTATCAGCACAGTAGCTTATGAGACGACATGCATTCAAACAAACAAATCACTCATTCAACATTTCTACACAGAACTGTTGTGCTGCAAAGCAGTCGTTATCAGCATGGTAGCTTGCGAGACGCCATTCATTCAAACAAACAAATCATTCATTCAATATTTCTACACAGAAATGTTGTGCTGCAAGGCAGTCCTTATCAGCTCGGTAGCTTGCGAAATGCCATTCATTCAAACAAACAAATCACTCAGCATGGTCAGTGACATTTCCTTTGATGAATGGAAAGCATTTCATCGTGTTAGGGATACTAAAGGGGCACAAGTACTATAAGTACCAGATAGAGGAATTTATAGTACGGACGTCACTCTGACGTCAGTGTTACTAAGTACACCATGCTACAATAAAGATAAGAGTCTGTCTTGGCGATTCAACATTTATACCCATAACTGTTGTGCTTCAAGGCAGTCCTTATCAGCACGGTAGCTTGCGAGACGCCATTCATTCAAACAAACAAATCACTCATTCAACATTTCTACACAAAACTGTTGTGCATCAACACGGTAGCTTGCGAGACGCCATTCATTCAAGCAAACAAATCACTCATTCAACATTTCTACACAGAACTGTTGTGCTGCAAGGCAGTTTACCAAACAGTAGTAAATTTGGTATACCACATTAATTGCAAGTAAATGTAATACACCTTAATATTATAAATGAGTAGTTATTACCAAATGTTCCTTTGGGAATGTAATATTGCATCTCCCTTTGACAATATACTGCATATCCATTGAATACTGAGAACAACTGAAAAGGGTTATGCGAGCAATTGAACTGAAGTGAATTTCATAGTCGCAACAACAGCTAAGGTCATATGACCACTTTCAGCTTCCATTGGTGGTGGATAACTATACAAGCAAAAACAAATAGTAAACCACAAGCGCCTGAAACACAAATCAGGCTTCAAACAATATCCCCAGGTATTTATAAACAAAAAGGCTCCAAGATATCCTAACTGTCTTCTGACTCCCAATTTGGTGATGTAAATATCAATTGATTTTTATACGATTTTAGCACCACAGAATATAATTGTTTTTAAGTTTCCAACTGTTTATAAATACTTGTAGCATGGTCAGTGACATTTCCTTTGATGAATGGAAAGCATTAAATCGTTTTAGGGTTACTAAAGAGGCACAAGTACTACAAGTACCAGCTAGGGGACTTTATAGTACGGACGTCACTCTGACACTAAGTACACCATGCTACAAAAAGATAAGAGTCTGTCTTGGCGATAATAAGCCAACGAGCCGAGATCAGATTATCTATTACTTAAAACAATTTATTGCATAGCCATACTAACAATTCTTTGCTAAATCGAGTTTTGTTTTGCTATTTTAAATGAAAGAAACAGCATGTGCATTATCTCTACACTTCCCCAAACGTTTACACGAACTTTTATATAAAAAAAAATAACATCTATAATAATTTTCCAATAAACACAGTATCGAGAATTAGCATATTTTTCTACATTTATTTGCTGTTTTACCACAGTTTTTGACAAAACAAAAAATGAAATTATCTCTTTGTTTAGATATTTCAGTATCTGTTTTTTTTTTCATTTTGTTGTCATGGCATCAACACTTTTGACAAAAAAAACAACAAAAGAAAGAAATTCCACAAAAAACAGGTTTTCCATTTGAGGTGTTATTAGGTGAATGAACATGAAGTAAAAAATATGCAAGTTTCGTTTCAATATCTCATCTTAAGTGGAAACCGTTTTTCTATTTTTAGTAACATTTTAGTAACAATGACCTCGACCCATTGACCCAAACTTCCGTTTGATATAAGCTACCTACACAGCAACTTTTCTTCTAATAATTCATTCCTTACTTAACTTATTGAGAAAAAACAAGTTTTTCTATTTTTTCGAAACAGACCTTGACCTCAGTGACACCAAAATGCATATATACCATATAAGGTATCTACATAGCAAGACTAGATTCGTTCCAATATCTCATGCACAACAAAAGTTGCTGAGCGGAAACTACATTGCCCGCCAAACGACACTTACCCAGTTTTCCAAGGAAGACCTGGTTAAAAATAGAAACGGTCCGATCATATACCGATTGAAAGTATGGCGGTACAGAAAGGTTATCATACAATGCTAAGTATAACTGGCTGATAAGCCTATTTGGGCTATGTGGGAGGGGAATTTCTAACAAACCTGCGGGGTACACACTATACTAGCGTCATACAGGATACCAATACCTAACGAGATCCGTTGAAATCGGTCCGATCATATCCCGATTTGAAGTATGGTGGCCCATCATCAAAGACATCATATCATGCTAAATATAACTGGCTGATTACCCTATTTGGGGTATGTGGAAGAGGTATTTTTAACAAACCTGCGGGATACACACTATAATAGCATCATACAAGATACCAATACCTAACGAGATCCGTTGAAATCGGTCCGATCATATCCCGATTGAAAGTATGGTGACCCATCAAAGACATCATATAATGCTATGTATAACTGGCTGATAAGCCTATTTGGGGTATGTGGGAGGGGTATTAACGAGATCCGTTGAAATCGGTCCGATCATATTCCGGTTGAAAGTATGGTGTCCCAATCAAATCCCGATTGAAAGTATGGTGGCCCAGAAAAGTTATCATATAATGCTAAGTATAACTGGCTGATAAGCCTATTTGGTGTATGTGGGAGGGGTATTTCTAAAAACCTGTGGCGAGCACACTATACTAGCGTCATACAAGATACAAATACCTAACGAGATCCGTTGAAATCCGTCCGAACATATCCCGATTGAAAGTATGGTGGCCCATCAAAGACATCATATAATGCTATGTATAACTGGCTGATAAGCCTATTTGGGGTCTGTGGGAGGGGTATTTCTAACAACACTGCGGGGTACACACTATACATACGGTCAAACGAACGTAATTGTTCTTATTTAGTTCGTTTTTAGTAAAGCTTAAACAGACATCACTGCATAGAATAAAGAATTATCTTTCAGCTCTTATTTGAATTAGCCAGCTAGCTTAAATAATTTTCCCAAAATAAACAAATCAGCAACGATATGTAAATATATATAATTTTTAAATTTGCCGAGTCACGTCACTGTCGCAGTTTCACATACGGTCAAACGAACGTAATTTTTGTTATTTAGTTGGTTTTAAGTGAAGCTAAAACCAACATCACTGTATAGAATAAAGAATTATCTTTCAACTCGTCTTTGAAATAGCCGGCTATCGTAAATACTTTTCCCAAAACAAATCAATTAGCAACGATATGTATACTAGGTTTACTTACATTTTATCAATTCGTAAGACTTAAATTAGCTCAATGCGCATGCGCCATGATGCCTTACCTGTACGCGCAAGTATTCATGGGTAAATTATTATTCGGCAGATAAATTGGATTTACGACATGTTTCAAATCCAGTGTATGTAGATCTATGCAAATATGTGCTTAGATTTAAATGTCAATTTGTGGAGAGAAAAAACAAGTTGACAAGCTGTGTGTGTGGCCTGTGTAATTATAACAGTGGCAATAATATTTTTAAAGGGACACTGTCTGTAATTAAAGTTACCAAGTAACAGTCTGGTATATAGTGAAATGTACACATGTAAACATGCCCATAGACCCAAATAAACCATTTGTAATACAATATATGTCAAGTACAGGGAAGTTAAAATTAACCACACATTTTTGACTAAAGAAAAAATAAATATATATAAAAACCATTTGTACGAATTTGCATTTGCTTTCATATTTCTGTTTATCGCATAACTATATTAATTAACAAAAGTGTTTTAAAATAAATTTTAAAACTAGAATGGTAATGCTTGTACATCCAGTAATACTTGCATTTAGCTTCATTTATCGAAAACTATGAATGCTACCCTACGATATGCTACCCTCAATGTTTTCTTGACTTCATTAACAATTTGTTATCTTATTTTTCAGGTGATTGTTACATCTCTGAAGCTTGATAGAACATAATTCATTGAGATAAAGGAGAAGGGGAAATTGAAAAGCGGCAAGTCGGTTGCAATCAAATATTCTAAACCATTGGATTTATTCCATACTGCAGATAGGAAAATTTTGTATGAAGTTTTCTATAGACTAGCCACTAGGGCGGGTGTCTGAAGGAAGAAAATAAAAATGCTCTGTCAGAAATTTCTAATCAAATGAGCAACTCTTAAAGGGACACTGTCCGTAACTAAGCAGATATTGAGCATAACCAAATAACCGTCTGACTTATATTCAGTGAAATGTATACATGAAAACATGAGCATTGACCCTAAGAAGTATGTAGTAATACATTCGTGAGTTTGAAAAAAAGAAGCTTTTAATTATTATTTGTAAATAAAGTGGGACCCACCATATTTACCTTTTCTGCGATCACGTGACTTCCATTAGCGCAATAGGTTTTGACCCTTGTACGTAATATGTATAGCCCGGTTAGCTCAGCTAGGAGCGGTGTCCTGCTGTACGCTCACGCTCATTATTATTACCGCGAGTGTAGTTTTAGATTGGGCTGCGAGTTCAAACGCCCGAACCGGTTATTCTTTTTTTTGTACCGCGATTAAATTCCGTCAAACAATCTTGCTTTTAATTAGTAAATATTGAATAATGTTTAGTGTGTAATGTTTGCGAACATAATTAGTGTGTGTTTTATAAGCTAAAAGTTACGGACATTGTCCCTTTAACGCACCACCTTTTTTTTTTCGGATATTTTATACCCCTTTGTGTGCATAATCAATTTTTTTAGCTCGACTGAGAGCTTATACCGTTGTGCGGTGACCGTCGTCCGTCCGTCTGTAAACTTTTTTTGTAGCGACTACTTCTCTGAAATAACTAGATGGATTTTCATGAAACTTTACAGAAATGTTGCCCATGAAGTCTAGTTGATGCTATCAAAAATGCATGTTGATGTGAAATCCAGGATGGCCGCCACGGCTGAAAATAGATTTTCAAAAAAACAATTTTGCAGCGATTACTTCTTGAAAACTTTAAGCGATATTGATATGGGACTTTTTTCTTTCATTAATTAATCATGTTTATTTAAAAATGAAGTTGCATTGGACAGCATTGAATGATGATCTTTCTTAATTTGGTGTTAGTTGTCATCTACGCTAGACTAGAACCTCTTTATGAACATTAAAACACATTTTTATTATAAAATATGCTTTGTGTCGATGCGTCTTTAATTACACTTATTTTTAGCTCTACTGGACGAAGGCCATCAGAGCTTATGGGATGCCGAGTTGGCCGTCGTCCGTCCGTCGTCCGTCCGTCGTTAACTTTTGTTTCGTTAAGACGATAGGGCCTTCATTTTTCTTCATCCGATCTTTACTAAACGTTAACAGTTTGTTAATATCAATGAAAGCTCGGACAAGTTCGAAAACCAGCCAGATCGGACCAATAACAGCAACGTTATGGCCCTTGATTTAGTTAAAAATGCTATATTGCCACATTCTGCCAAAAATCATTCAACCGGAACACGGCAATGATTTGCACAACTAGACTTGGAATTGATCATCCCTAAAATGTTTCGTTTAAATCCGGCCAGTGGTTCATGAGAACTAGTCAGAACAAAGTTTGTGTATTAAAACCTTTAACTCCGCAAAAAAATCATTCAACCGGAACACGGCGATGATTTGCACAACTAGACATGGAATTGATCCTCCCTAAAAAGTTTCGTTTAATGCGGCCAGGGGTTCAGGAGAACTAGTCAGAACCAAGTTTGTGTATTAAAACCTTTAAAGGGCTATAACTCCGCCAACTGGAACACGGTGACTATGTACAACTAGGCTTGGTACTGATCATCCCTGCAAGGTTTCAATGAAATCCGGCCAAATGAAGGCCCTTTTGTCTTAATGAGGCCAAGATATAGCATATTTTAGGAAATCAAGGGCCATAACTCCGATGTAAATGGTCCAATCTGGATGGTTTTCAAACTTGTCCAAGCTTCATATTAACAATCTGGTAAAGTTTCGTAAATATCGGATGAAAGATGAAGGCCCTATCGTCTTAACGAGGCAAAAGATAGGATAGAGCATTAGGGTAACGTGTCATATTGAGATACTTCAACAAAGTAAAGTTTCAAGTAAAAACATGTCCTCAGGTTAGATCAAAATGTTATGTGAAAGACTACATTAGGGCAACGCGTGTCATATGAAGATACTTCAACAAACTAAAGTTACAAGTAAAATACTGTCTTCCAGTTAGATCAATATATTATGTAAAAGACTACATTGGGGGCAATGCGTCGTAATGAGATACTTCAATAAAGTAAAGTTATAAGACACTTTCTTCATGTTATATCAATATATTATGTTAAACACAGCATTAGGGCTTGTCATATTGAGATACTTCAAAAAGTGATATTACAAGTAAGATCCTGTCTTCCAGTAAGATCAATATATTATGTAATACACTGCATTAAGGCAACGTGTCCTATTCATACATACATCATTCTTACATACATCAAATAAAACACACATTAGGGCAACGTGTCCTATTGAGATACTTTAACAAAGTAAAGTTTTAAGTAAGAACCTGTCTTACATAAATTATGTAAAACACTGCATTAGGGCAACTTGTCATATTGAGATACTTCAACAAAGTAAAGTTTCAAGTAAGAACATGTCCTGATCAGGTTAGATCAAAATATTATGTAAAATCAGGGCAACGTGTCATATGGAGATACTTCAACAAATTAAAGTTACAAGTAAGATCCTGTTTTCCAGTTAGATCAATATATAAATGTAAAATACTACATTGGGCAGCAATATGTTGTATTGAACTAAAGTCACAAGATCGTTTTTAGCTCTACTGGCCGAAGGCCAGCAGAGCTTATGGGATGGCGAGTTGTCCGTCGTCCGTCCGTCGTCCGTCGTCCGTCCGTTGTTAACTTTTGTCTTGTGACAACTCTAGGGCCTTTATTTTTCATCCGATCTTTACCAATCCTTAACAGGTTGTTAATATCAATAAAAGCTCGGACAAGTTCGAAAACCAGCCAGATTGGAATAATTTCACCAGAGTTATGGCCCTTGTTTTGCTGAAAAATGCCATATTAAACCTTGTGAACACTCTATCACCTTCATTTATTATTTGATCTTTACCAAACTTGCACAGATTGTTAATATCAATGAAAGCTCGGACAAGTTCGAAAACCAGCTAAATCGGATCAATAACACCGGAGTTATGGCCCTTGTTTTTTCTGAAAATTGCTATTTTCTGCCTTGTGAACGCTCTAGCACCTTTCCTAAAATATTCTGTTAGATATAATTATTGACGAAAGAGTATGATAATGGACCTTTTGGTAAAATATAACCGAGAATCCCCATAATCGCGATGGATACGAAATACCATCGCCGCGGTGGAATAAAATTGCCGCGATTAGTGGGAATTGTCGTAATCTGCGTGGTACCATCTGTATTATCATTTGATTTTTGACTTCTTTAATTGTCTTAGTCAATCGCCAGGTTTCTATTGCATGCAATTTGCAAACTAATTTGCACCTCAGGAAAAGGAGACACAATCTTCTCCCATAATGCCCTATGGCCATCCAATCAAATGTTTTCCAGTCATGTCCGAGTGAATAAATTATTGATGCAACGTCATTATTACAGTGTTTTTTTTTGGCTGTTTTTATAGCCGAAATTCGGTCATATTCCCAATGCCAAAACATACCTTTTTTTCCCAATTAAGAGGAAAAAATTCCCAATTTAAAAAAATTTTTTTTTTTTAGTGTCCCAATCCAATGATTGGGGTTCATTGGATTGGGGTTCAAAAGCTTATAAATTCTTCTGTTTATCTTGGTGTACAAAAAACAGTATTAAAGATATAAATATGAAAGGAAAGCTTTACTTTATATTTTTCCGAATTTTATTAAAAATCGCGCTACAATTCCCAATTTTATGAAAAATCGCGCTAAAATTCCCAATTCCAACGCCATGGGCTATGTTCCCAAAATAGAGAAAAAAAACACTGAATATTATCCAATCAAAGTGTACCCTAGTTTTAAAACAACTAACGAATATTAATGAGTTATGCATGTGTCAATCGATCTGGTCCGATCACCCGTGGAGTCAAAACACCTTGTTAATTGGTGTTATTATCGACGCGTGGTGGTGTAATCTTATCTAATTAGCTGGGAACACAGGATTTTATGAAATGGATTAGAGCTAAAATCTGATTTTTTGCCGGGCTACTTCAAAAGAAAATTTGCAGTAGCCCGCCGGACGCGAGATATTATTGATGTATTTTCGATTTAAATTTCCGAATTTGATCGTTTTCGACCATTTTTTTCACTTGCCCGATCGGGCAGACAGGTTATAATTCTAACTTGTCCGCCGGGATTTTTACTTGTCCCGGGCTTCGGGCAAGTGGGTTATTTCGAAGACTGTTGTTTGTATAATTTTCCGGTATTGACTATTGTTATTCTGACTTCCGGTTCCCTTAGTCTTTTTGTTGTTGTTTTATTTCATGACATTAGTTGTTAGGCCTAAATTTGGAAGGATGTTGCGCCCAATGTTTGTTTAGCCTACTTTAGAATACTGCTACGACGACCATTTCAATTTCCTCTCATGTACACTTGAATTGTCACTTGTTTATATTTGTGAAGCATGTGCCCGCGCACCATACGACATTTAGTTTCATGTATTTGCACCGAGAATCAGTGTTGCGCGCAACATGCTTGTAGAAATCACTCACCAACTTACATATCCACCATTCTGCGAAGTGCCGATGAAGCATTCGCCGTTTTGTAGCCTTTATTAGTGAATTTAATCAGCCAAATTGTTTGTTTTCCATCATTGCCGATTCTAAAATATCATTCGGATATCCTTTGGTTTCTTCATCCGATTTCGAAGTACAGCGTTCTCGGCTTTATTCGACCCTGTCCGTTTTGGTTCGCCCCTTTACGTTTGAGCCCGATTTTCACATAAGTGATTTCTTAATGTGACGTCGAGTAACTCTCATAGAAAGCAGTCAGCTTTTTCGATCTCCCCAAATTAAAACCACAACAATCACAATGTCCACCGAGACTACGGAAAACATCCATGGTGGGTGGTCAACAATTGATCTAGTTATAATATTTATTCCTCCAGTATTGGTGGAGAACCCTTTATTTATTTATTAGGGAAAACTAATATATAGGCTTTAAATAGTTAATAGTTAATTCCACCAGAATTGGTACCCCTAAATTCCCATATAGACTTGGTGAGTTGGTTTAATAAATATTTAGGTGGAAGAAAAAGAACACACATCTTATCTGAATAGACTATCACCTTTATTGTATATATATTGAAGTAAACATAATAAACAACAATGAACTGGTCATAATGAGTTGTTAGATCTTCAACACCAACCAATATAAAACTTAGCAGTAGCCTGACCGCTTGGCAAAAAATCCATGACAAGAACCCTTACACGGTGGTAGCACCCCCGAGTGAGGGTAGGCACTACAATACCGCCCATCTTCGTCTACCATGGCCTTCACAGCATCAATGTTCTCCTTTGTTGCTGCAACAACAGGCCTGCAAGGACGGTTATGGTATTTAATGCCAAGTCTACCCCATTTAAATGTCTTAGCCCATCGAAAAACCGTTCTCACTGTCACAGCAGAACTGCCATGTACACGGCACAGTTCAAATATAGAAAATCCCTGCATTGGTTTTGACGTTACGGTCCGGACACGAAATTGCATACCTGTTTTTTGACCTATGAACTGCAAGCGTGACCCATGCATGGGTTTTGAGGGTACAGTCCGGAGACGAACTGCGGAATGACGGACGGCGGACGGTGCGATGAGATACGGTCCTGGGTCTTTTTATAATGATCACTTGTGCCAAGTTATTTAAAAATCCCTGCAGGGGTTGTGATGTTACGGTCCAGACACGAAAATGCGTACCTGTTTTTGACCTATGAACGGCAAATGTGACCTTGACCTTTGAGGAACGGACCTGGGTTTTGCGCGTGACACATCGTCTTGTCATGGTGATCAGTTGTGCCAACTTATTTAAAAATCCCTGCATGGGTTGTGACATTACGGTCTGGACACAAAATTGCGTACCTGTTTTGACATATGAACTGCGAGTGTGACCTTGACCTTTGAAGTACGAACCTGCGTTTTGCGCGCGACACATCGTCTTGCTATGGTGTTCACTTGTGCCAAGGTAAGTAAAAATCCATGCAGGGGTTTTGAAGGTACAGTACAGGCCTTCGGGGGCATAAAAGACAATAGCCTAGAAAGCAACAAACACTACTGGAAACGATGCCCATTAAATGGCCATTACTTTCCCATGACCACAATGCCATTAAAATTCCCATTAATAATGTAGTTATTAATGGAAGTTGTTACTATATATTGCATATAATTGGCCCCATTAGTTATGGCACTTTTAATGGCTGTAATTTTTATGGCGTCCAACAATGTAATGCCCATTACTTTAAATAATTGCCATTACTGAATATTAAGGACCCCATTATTATGACACTTTTAATGGTTGTAAAATTAATGGCATCTTACACATTAATGCCCATTACTTTAAATAATGGCACCAGCCTCAAATAAATTAATGCCCATGAAATGAACAGAGGGAAAATGATTGCCATTATTTGCACTCATTAAAACTACAAAATTAATGGAAAAGTGCCATAACTCATGGTGCCATTAACATTTTGGGATATTTTTTAATGGGTCAGTACAAAATAATGACCTTGAAATAGTTAAAATAATGGCCATTACTAGACTGATAATAATGCTCATTACAGAGCAACATCTCTTGTGAATAGTGGCCATTACTTTCAAATAAATGTGATCATTAATTTAAATACTGTTCGCATTGATCAAAGTAAGGGCCATTATTATTTACATGTACAAATGATAGACGGTTGTTACCTAGCTACCGTTCATAAGGATAGCTCTTTGTATTTATTTGCCAGTAGAGCTAAACATGGAGGTACATTTACGATACCGTACAGCATGTACGTACATGTTCTGTACTTTAAGCTTTAATATGGTAATTTTTCAGATAACTGACAAAGTGATCACAATACACTGAACCTTGGATGTCATGTGAGCTTTCAAAAAACATGTGTAGAGTTCATTAATAGCATTTAAACGTTCATGAAATGAAAATATCTTAATTAATAATAATAGAAATATGAAGAAATACAAAACACTTAAACTGTTATTCAGATTCAGATTTAAAGAAACTGATCATGAAAGCCCCGGATGAATCAGGACAGACAACCAAACAACTTCTCTAATGGTTCATAAACAGATTTATGCATACAACAAGAGGACCCATATTACTCTATTGGCTGGAATAATATGGACATAATCAGATAAAATGTTTTCACTAGATCATTTGAGCGCAATCTAGTTGGTTCAAATACATGTCAAAGTGGTTATTAAGATAAACATTCCCCGTAAATTTTGTAAAGATCAGATGAAAAATTAAGGAGCTAGTGTTAACAGAGCAAAAATAAAGCATGTATTCAATAGTCAAGTCTATTATATACCATCTGTGCTCAAGTTTGGTGAAGATCAGATGCAACATTGAGGTTCTCAAGCATTAACAAGGCAAACTAAAGCATTTTCTTTCTTTAAATCAGTTGCAAGGACTATATAACTTGGGGTTATATTTTTTTATGATACATGTATTATGTGGTTTTGGAACCTCACTTTGCATTAATAAAAAGATTCTTACCAAATTTAGTCAAGCTGAGATGACAAAAGTGCTGAAGTGTTAAGGCAAACACATAACATTTTTTTTCATGAAACAAGGTCCATAACTCTACAGTGTTTCTTAGCCGATATGTAGTGGTTTTCAAACGTGTTAGAGCTTTCATCGATACAAAGGTCTTGAACAAGTTTGATTAAGATTAGATGCAATATGAATGTACTTGAGTGCTAACAACAACAAATAACAGACGGATGCACAGATAACGGACAACATACCATGACATAAGCCGGTCGAGTAAAACAGTATAAACTAGTTTTATTATAAAGAAGGGGTAAAAATAATAATTGCTTTTATTACCAGGTACTAGCTATAATATCATAAGGTCTTACTTTCTGAAATACAGCTGTATTAATTATTGACCATACGATTTATGACAGAGGACAACCGATTTTAAACTGTTAAATATAGCAAATAGGAAAATTACTTAAATCGAACGGAAAAGAAACTTCCGGGATTCTGACATATTTTTTTTATTACTTCTTATCTTCACATGCGGTTACAGATCTTGATAATAGTACTACGTTTCCAATGATGAAATACCCCTAGTGGATTATTTTTGATGATTGAATATGATATTCATCTCATTATGTGTCAATACAAATAGTCCATGGATATATGAAGCACTATAATGAATATATATAGCACTATTGAACCAATATATGCCACAAGATTGTTGTAACCTATAAATGGAGAGATAAAAATGCTTGTTGTTGCTTTTTGTATGTCAGGGGATATAAGTATACTGTCAAACAATTCTGTGCTGCGAGGAAAGTGACTATGCTGTTTGGCCAATGTAAAACCAAATAAATAAACTAAACTAGAGTATAATGTACAGGCTTGCATTAAATTAGTCGACAGAAAGGATAGACAGAAGAAGATATATTGCTGTATTATATGTAAACATGTAAGTCATATTTATTTACATCTACTAGAACATTTCTCTTCACTAATTTAATGCAAGCCTGTGCTACAATCAGCCTAAATTGGTTACTCGGACAGGTTATTTTTTAGGCTGAAGTGACACGGAGTCTTCGTGTTTTGAATGTGTTTACCATAAGAGATGAAACAACTGAAATTATTCGCGAAAACACATGACAATGTAGAGCACCGCGATTGAAACAATAAATTATGCACCAATAGATGCGAAAAGAAATATAAAAAGATCGGACAGGGAAAGTAGCATTCAAGGAGGACAGTAAACCACAAAACACAGAAACAAACACGCTAACAGACAAACAAGAAGGCAAAAGCAATAATAAATGCAAACGACATCACAAACACAAAAAGGGTTGACTATAGGGCTACAGCCTTGGAACGGTCAGTGGCAAAGTAGGCCACTGGGGATTTAAACCGGTTCTAGGGTGCACCAAACCTCACACTTACCATACTGTCATCCCATTAAAACAGGACAGTGTAAATAAAGAAATCCCCGACATGATCTAATCTCTAACCAACAAGGCAGCATCAATAGGCAATATAAGTAAAACACAAATATGCTCGTGTAAATATAATACAAAAAAACAATAGCCTAGAAAGCCACAATGAAGGTACTCAATGACTTTGCAGAAGCCAGAGCAGTAAGAAAATAAACCATTAAGGGCAAGAAAGATCATGGACAAACATCAAACGCCACCGTCCCAATGGGCTTTAGGTAGGCGTCATAATAGGGTCCACAGCCTGTCCGGTCATCGTACAATTAAAGAGGAAAGCATAGTGGCGAACAGTAAAAGGGTCCACCACCAAGCATGCAGTACGTTGCAAAATGATAGGGTCATAACCTCTTTTTATAAACTTTTTAACAAGTTTAACAAAGATAGTATAAAAGTGATCATGACCTAGAATCTTACGAAGTTTATAAATCACATCACCATAGAAGTCAGGGTGTGATAGCCCTTGTCGCAGAAGAGTCCTTAAATTACTTTTATATTTGGAAAGAAGATCAGGGTTACGAATTTTGCAAATGTTTTACGAAGTTTATGGTAACGGTAACCCTGATTGAGTAACTTTTTAGTTATGCAAAGATTACGAATATTAAAGTCCTCAACTCGAGTACAAGCTCTAGAAAAACGAATAAGTTGTGACACATATACCCCATAAGAAGTTGCTCGGAGAACATCCCCATCCAAGTGGGGATAATTAACAATGTCAAAAGTAAAATCATCTCTCTTGTCATAGATTTTGCTAATTATTTTACCATTTTCAATCGAAAGATCTAAATCAAGAAAAGAAGCGTTATTATCAGATATATTAACTTTGTTAAGCTGAAGTTCTTTAGGATAAATATAATTAACCATAGTTGGAAAGAAAGGGTTGTCAATGTTCAATATGTCATCCAGATACCGAGAGGTGTCATTAAAGGCTTCAATAACATCTGCCTGGGTATCTGGTGAAAGACTCAACATGTAATCCCTTTCATAGCAAAATAAGAACAAATCTGCGACAAGTGGTGCACAGTTCGTACCCATAGGGATACCAACAAATTGTCTATAAACGGTGGTTCCATACCTGACGAAAATATTATCTAATAGGAAGATGAGTGCTTCGCAAACTTCATAGCAAGTCCACATAGTATAATTGTCAAAACTGCCGTTCGTAAAAAACGCCTTTATATTATTACATGCCAAAAATGTAGTATTTTCTCTAGCAAATGCTTTTTGAATAAGAGAAATTAGCTTGTCGTTAATGAGGTGATGTGGTAAGGTTGTATATAGTGTAGAGAAGTCATAAGTGCTTATTGATGAAACTTGACCTTTCTTGAAAATTTTATCAAGAACGTCTCCTGAATTTTTTATAGACCAAAATAAATTAATCCCAGAGTTTCCATAAGTTTTATCACAATATAGTTTAACGTGATCTTTAACGGCAGTAAGACAAGAAGTTAAAAGTTTGGAGATGTTTGTTGTGGTGCAGGCACTAGAAGGCTCCAAATTCTTTAACTTTGCATGACAAATTGAAAAATATAGCTAGAGGAGGCCCTGATAGTCTAATAAAACCTGATTAAAAATTTGGCTCCAAGTTCGGCTCCAGTTTTACCAAGTCGGCTGTGATTATTATCGTTTGGCAAAAGTGCTAGTACTCTTCTTTGCAACGGTTATAGCAAAAAATGGACATTTCTATTTTAAATCAGGGCCTGTCTATTTTAAATCAGGGCCTGTCCATTTTCAGAAGCAAGAAGCCCTGGGCCTGTCTCTTAAACTAATTTTTTGTGAGCACTGATCTTAACAAGAACATGGTGTCTCTTTCTCTCTGTCTCTCTTTCAGTTGTTTTTGAAAGGTGTTCTCTCTTTCTCTCTCTCTCTCTCTATATGATACTTAAAAATAATAACATGAATGTAATGCCCATGATCTTCATATTGAGCTTTACTGATATTTTATTTCTTATTAATTTGATACAAGAAAATCATTTTTATTTTAATGGTCACGCTAAATAAGTTAAAACAATTAATGGTCATCATATTATAATGGCAATTAAAACTAAATTACTGTAACTGATAATGGTCATTATTATTACAATTAATGGGCATTATTTCAATTGAAACGTAAACTAATGGGGCATTACTTTGGTAATGTCCCGAAGTTAATACCACAAGTTGTAAATATTTTTTAATGGGATAAATAATGGTTCAGTTACCTATTAATGACCAATAATTTAATATTAATGACCATTATTTCTTCATTAATGATACAGAACAGCATTGCCATTAAATATTCAAAACAAGAAATAATGGCTATATTTCATGGGTTTGGTGATTTTAATGGCATTTTTTTGGCATTTTCATGGTATTTTAATGGTTTTGATTTGCAGTAGTGAAAGAAGGCACACAATGACTTGGCAGAAGCCAGAGCAACAAGAGAATAAACCATTGAGGGCACGACAAGACTGCAGACAAACATCAAACGTCACCATCCTTTTTGGCTTTAGGTAGATGTCATCATAGGGTCCGCAGCCTGTTCGGCCATTGCACAATTAAAGAGGAAAGCATAGTGGCAAACTGTAAATGGGTCCACCACCAAGCATTTGGTAAACGTTTTAACAAGTTTACCAAGGATAGTATGAAAGTGATCATGACCAAGGATCTTACAAAGTTTGTATATCACGTCACCATAGAAGTCAGTTTGTGATAGCCCATGTCGCAGAAGAGTCCTTAAATTTCTTTTATATTTGGAAAGAAGATCAGGGTTACGATAATAAAATTTTGCAAAGGTTTTACGAAGTTTATGGTAACGGTAACCCTGATTGAGTAGCTTTTTAGTTAGAAAAAGATTACGAATATTAAAGTCCTCAACTCGAGTACAAGCTCTAGAAAAACGAATAAGTTGAAACATATAGACCTCATAAGAAGTTGCTTGGGGAACATCCCCATCTAAATGGGGGATAATTAACAATATAAATTCATTTCTCTTGTCATATATTCTGCCCTTTTATTTCACCATTTTCAATGGAGAGATGTAAATAGAGAAAAGAAGCATAATATCAGAAATATTAGCTTTGTTCAGTTGAAGTTTTTTAGGGTATATATTATTAACCATAGTAGAACTTTACAGGTTCCCATGGCTGATCTGGCTATCAAAATCTATCAGTAGAGCTTCAAGGGCATTGACCTCTTAATGTCAGGATTTTTTAGTTATTTCATGATTCTTTTAGATGATGAAATATTTCCATATTTGATACTGATTTAAACAAGAAGTCAACGACCTTGAAGCTCTACTGATAGATTTTGATAGCCAATCATCAGCTATGGGAACCTGTGAAGTTTTATTGAAATAAGACCAACAAGTTTTTCCTATATCACTCTATGTAAACAAAGATGGCCACTGGTGGCCATGTTTGACATAGAATCAAAATGAATTTTGTTTAGGACAAACAGTGCTAGATGTCATGCTAGTCATTTTAGTAAAGGTTCCAAATAATACCACTTATGGTTTTTGAGAAGTAGTTGCTTAAGCTGTGGCAGCCATGTTGAATTTCCGGCCAACCTGATTTTTACTTGGGACTAACTGGACATAAAGACCAACATTCCTGTAAAGTTTTATGAAAGACATTTTGGTAAAGGTACCAAACCGATACCACTTATGTTTTTTGAGAAGTCGTCACCACATTACTGCATGTATTTAAAATCTAATTTTAGCCATGCCATCTTGAATTTTATGCCAACCTGATTTTTACTTAGGACCAACAAAACATCAAGAGCAACATTCCTATATTCCTAAATATTAAGATTTATTATTTTTTAGCCACTAGTCCGGAACTAGTCACCCTGTCAAAAGTGACTAGTCCCAAAAGAATTGTCACTAGTCTCAAAAAATGGTCACAAACTGTCCTGAATTCTTTTGATTTCTCAATATGTTAAAACTTCGTCTTATTTTAACGTATTTGAATACTCATTATAATTCATTATACACAGTAAATGAAATGATCCGTATTGACTCTTCAGACAATTGATGTATGTTTCAGTTGTATAGATTGTAGGCTGCCACTGGGCGAAACAGCAGCAATAGTAAGAATACTATGCTTCTTGTAGATACTGGGATGCGCGGCACACTTTATGAGGTTCTTGTCTGAGCCAGACACAAACACGGGTACAAGGTTAGGGTTGTTTGTGGCAAGCTTGGAATAAGCCTTGCAGAATTTGCAAAACATCTTGTCATCCTCATGATACACTAACCACGAGAAGGCAGTCTTCGAATTAAGCCCGAAGCCCAGGGCTAGTGATGTTTTCTTTAATTTATGTAGTCGGGCTAAAGTAAAATGCACGGGTTTTCATGGAGTATATAAGAATTCGGGCTAGTGACAAATTTTTTTAATTCAAAGACTGGAAGGCATCTACATGTAACCAGTGCTGTTTAAAGGACCTGTCATTTTGTTTACATCATAGTTTAGGTTTTTGTATCCACTACACCAGATGATTTTGACTTTTTGGTTGTCTGTGAATCACATTCTACAATTTTCCTATTTTTACTTTCGCTTTCAATCTGAATATTTTAATTATTTTTAACACCGAACAAGTTCATTTTTGAGATGTAAACATTAGCACTGCTGAATATAAAATCAAACTGATTATGTATATCAGTCCGTTTTGTTTTTATGTATTTCTTTTGACAACTCAATTCTTCGAACGTTATTAGTACACTATGTTCAAACCGTTACCCCACCCACCGTTCATGTTTGGTACAATTACGCTCAAAAATACACTGAGAAACAACAAAAAAACACACCTACCGTTTCAAATCAAATATGCTTCCATTATCAAACGTCCTTAGTTTTTTTACTCATCGAAAGATTGCCCAATCGAAAGATTGCCCACAAATCAGCCAGATTGCTAATTATGGGTTAACGTGTTAGTGTAATTATTTGTATGTATCGCCATTTTCAGCTCACCATGTGACGAACAGGTGATTTACTGTAGTAGTTGTTTCATTGGCTAGAGGGTCTGGATTAAAATAGATCGGGTCAATAGATTGGATAATGTCGATAATGCCGACTGTCAATTAAAGTAATTTGGAGGCGGGACTTTTTGCATGCTTGATTGTTGATGAAATTGCCCCGGGTCATCGCTGATCGCCGCTGTGGGTGCTAATTGCATTACATAAGCGAGTTCAATTAAAGAAATACTTTGAGAAGTGTGCTGGGGTTGTTTTATGACAGGTGGCCCGACACTGTTAATTGGACAAATCTGGGACTGAAATCTTCAAACTGTGACGCGTCCGACTTTCTCTTTTTTTAAAATTGGACTATAAGTTTAGGACTGAAATCTTTGAAAAGTGACACGCCCAACTTTGGGTTGGGACTAGTCCCGGGCGTCGGGCTATCGGATGTGTACAGCACTGCTTAGTATATTCTATACGATTTCTCCAAATCACTCTTTAGTAACATAAATGGAATGATCCATATTCATAACATATAGCAGGTGTGTGACCAGGTCACAGATCATGTTATGCAATTTCTCCACTACTACTCAGACTGTATAGTGGACTGTCCTTATTTTGAATTTGGACTAGTCAATTTATAATAAAAAGGGGTGTTTCGGTCAAATGACTGATGAGTACCCAGAGTAAACCCTGATCAGCCTGCAAGCTGTCGTGCCAGTCAGTTTGGATCACTTACAGTTTTTGAGAAGTAGTCGCCACAAAGTCACATTTTTTAAAATCTATTTTTAGCAGTGGTGGCCACTTTGAATTTCCTAACAACCTGATTTTTTGCTAGGATCAACTAGACATCAAGAACAACATTCCTGTCAAGTTTCATGAAATTCAATCAGGTAGTTTCAGAGAAGTAGTCGCCATAAGTGTTTCCTATAAAACTCTATGTAAACAAAAATGGCCACTGGTGGCCATGTTTGACATCCAATCAAAATGAACTTTGGTAGGACCAACTAAACTGCTATATCTGTGTATGTTTTAACTGCTATAGCTGTGTATGTTTTAACTGCTGTAGCTGTGTATGTTTTAACTGCTACAGCTGTATATATTTTAACTGCTATAGCTGTATATGTTTTTAACTGGTATAGCTGTGTATGTTTTAACTGCTATAGCTGTGTACGTTTTTTAACTGCTATCGCTGTGTATGTTTTAACTGCTATAGCTGTATATGTTTTAACTGCTATAGCTGTGTATGTTTTAACAGTTATCACTTTCTATGTTTTAACTGCTATAGCTGTTTATGTTTTTTAACTGCTATAACTGTCTATGTTTTAACTGCTGTAGCTGTGTATATTTTAACTGCTATCGCTGTTTATGTTTTAACTGCTATAGCTTTGTATGTTTTAAATGCGATAGCTGTGTATGTTTTAACTGCTATAGCTGTGTATGTTTTAACTGCTGTAGCTGTTTATGTTTTAACGGCTGTAGCTGTGTATATTTTAACTGCAGTAGCTGTGTATGTTTTAACTGCTATAGCTGTGTATGTTTTAACTGCTATAGACGTGTATGTTTTAACTGCTATAGCTGTATATATTTTAACTGCTATAGCTGTGTATGTTTTAACTGCTGTAGCTGTATATATTTTAACTGCAATCGCTGTGCTGCTATAGCTGTGTATGTTTTTTAACTGCTATAGCTGTATGTTTTAACTGCTATAGCTGTGTATGTTTAAACTGCTATAGCTGTATATGTTTTAACTGATAGAGCTGTGTATGTTTTAACTGCTATCGATGTTTATGTTTTAACAGCTAACGCTGTGTATGTTTTAACTGCTGTAGCTGTATATATTTTAACTGCTGTAGCTGTGTATATTTTAACTGCTATCGCTGTGTAAGTTTTAACTGCTATAGCTTTGTATGTTTTAACTGCGATAGCTGTGTATGTTTTAACTGTTGTAGCTGTATATGTTTTAACTGCTGTATCTGTGTATGTTTTAACTGATGTAGCTGTGTATGTTTTAACTGCTATAGCTGTGTATGTTTTAACTGCTGTAGCTGTGTATTTTTACTGCTGTAGCTGTGTATGTTTTAACTGTTATAGCTGTGTATATTTTAACTGCTATCGCTGTGTATGTTTTAACTGTTGTAGCTGTGTGTGTTTTAACTGCTATAGCTGTATATGTTTTAACTGCTATAGCTGTGTATGTTTTAACAGTTATAGCTTTCTATGTTTTAACTGCTGTAGCTGTGTATATTTTAACTGCTGTAGCTGTGTATGTTTTAACTGTTATAGCTGTGTATGTTTTAACTGCTGTAGCTGTATATATTTTAACTGTTGTAGCTGTGTATATTTTAACTGCTATCGCTGTTTATGTTTTAACTGCTATAGCTTTGTATGTTTTAAATGCGATAGCTGTGTATGTTTTAACTGCTATAGCTGTGTATGTTTTAACTGCTGTAGCTGTGTATGTTTAACGGCTGTAGCTGTGTATGTTTTAACTGCTATAGCTGTGTATGTTTTAACTGCTGTATCTGTGTATGTTTTAACTGCTGTAGCTGTATATGTTTTAACTGCTGTAGTTGTGTATGTTTTAACTGTTATAGCTGTATATGTTTTAACTGCTGTATCTGTGAATGTTTTAACTGATGTAGCTGTGTATGTTTTAACTGCTATAGATGTGTATGTTTTAACTGCTGTAGCTGTGTATATTTTAACTGCTGTAGCTGTGTATGTTTTAACTGTTGTAGCTGTGTATATTTTAACTGCTATCGCTGTGTATGTTTTAACTGTTGTAGCTGTGTATGTTTTAACTGCTATAGCAGTATATGTTTTAACTGCTATAGCTGTGTATGTTTTAACTGCTATAGCTGTTTATGTTTTTTAACTGCTATAACTGTCTATGTTTTAACTGCTGTAGCTGTGTATGTTTTTTAACTGCTATAGCTGTGTATGTTTTAACTGCTATAGCTGTGTATGTTTTAACTGCTATAGCTGTGTATGCTTTTTAACTGGTACAGCTGTGTATGTTTTAACTGCAATAGCTGTATATATTTAACTGCTATAGCTGTGTATGTTTTTTAACTGCTCTAGCTTTGTATGTTTTAACTGCTATAGCTGTGTATGTTTTAACTGCTATAGCTGTGTATGCTTTTTAACTGGTATAGCTGTGTATGTTTTAACTGCTATAGCTGTATATGTTTTAAGTGCTATAGCTCTGTATGTTTTAGCTGCTATATCTGTGTAAGTTTTTTAACGGCTATAGCTGTGTATGTTTTTTAACTGCTATAGCTGTGTATGTTTTAACTGCTATAGCTGTATATGTTTTAATTGCTATAGCTGTGTATGTTGTAACTGCTATATTGTATATGTTTTAACTGGAATAGCTATGTATTTTTTTTAGCTGCTATAGCTGTATAAGTTTTAACTGCTATAGCTGTGTATGTTTTTTAACTACTTTAGCTGTGTATGTTTTAACTGCTATAGCTGTATATGTTTTAACTGCTATAGTTGTATATGTTTTAACTGCTATAGATGTGTATGTTTGAACTGCTATAGCTGTGTATGTTTTAACTGCTGTCTCTGTGTATATTTTAACTGCTATAGCTGTGTATGTTTTAACTGCTGTAGCTGTATATATTTTAACTGCTGTATCTGTGTATATTTTAACTGCTATCGCTGTGTAAGTTTTAACTACTATCGCTGTTTATGTTTTAACTGCTATAGCTTTGTATATGTTAACTGCTATAGCTGTATATGTTTTAACTGCTATAGCTGTGTGTGTTTTAACTGCTATAGCTGTATATGTTTTAACTGCTATAACTGTGTATGTTTTAACTGCTATACCTGTGTATGTTTTAACTGCTGTAGCTGTGTATGTTTTAACTGCTATACCTGTGTATGTTTTAGCAGCTATAGCTGTGTATGTTGTAGCTGATATAGATGTGTTTGTTTTTTAACTGCTATAGCTGTGTATGTTTTAACTGCTATAGCTGTGTATATTTTACCTGCTGTAGCTGTGTATGTTTTAACTGCTATATCTGTATATATTTTAACTGCTGTAGCTGTGTATGTTTTAACTGCTATAGCTGTGTATGTTTTAACTGCTATAGATGTGTATGTTTTAACTGCTATAGCTGTATATATTTTAACTGCTATAGCTGTGGATGTTTTAACTGCTGTAGCTGTATATATTTTAACTGCAATCGCTGTGTATGTTTTAACTGCTATCGCTGTGTATATTTTAACTGCTATCGCTTTGTATGTTTTAACTGCTATAGCTGTGTATGTTTTTTAACTGCTATAGCTGTATGTTTTAACTGCTATAGCTGTGTATGTTTTAACTGCTATAGCTGTATATATTTTAACTGATAGAGCTGTGTATGTTTTAACTGCTATCGATGTTTATGTTTTAACTGTTGTAGCTGTATATATTTTAACTGCTGTAGTTGTGTATATTTTAACTGCTATCGCTGTGTATGTTTTAACTGCTATGGCTTTGTATGTTTTAACTGCGATAGCTGTGTATGTTTTAACTGCTATAGCTGTGTATGTTTTAACTGCTGTAGCTGTGTATGTTTTAACGGCTGTAGCTCTGTATGTTTTAACTGTTATAGCTGTGTATGTTTTAACTGCTGTATCTGTGTATGTTTTAACTGCTGTAGCTGTATATGTTTTAACTGCTGTAGCTGTGTATGTTTTAACTGTTGTAGCTGTACATGTTTTAATTGCTGTATCTGTGTATGTTTTAACTGATGTAGCTGTGTATGTTTTAACTGCTATAGCTGTGTATGTTTTAACTGCTGTAGCTGTGTATATTTCAACTGATGTAGCTGTGTATGTTTTAACTGTTGTAGCTGTGTATGTTGTAACTGATATAGCTGTGTATGTTTTTTAACTGCTATAGCTGTGTATGTTTTAACTGCTATAGCTGTGTATGTTTTAACTGCTATAGCTGTGTATGCTTTTTAACTGGTATAGCTGTGTATCTTTTAACTGCTATAGCTGTATATGTTTTAACTGCTATAGCTCTGTATGTTTCAACTGCTATAGCTGTGTATGTTTTTTAACTGCTATAGCTGTGTATGTTTTTAACTGCTATAGCTGTGTATGTTTTAGCTGCTATAGCTGTATATGTGTTAATTGCTATAGCTGTGTATGTTTTAACTGCTATATTGTATTTGTTTTAACTGGAATAGCTGTGTATTTTTTTAGCTGCTATAGTTGTATAAGTTTTAACTGCTATAGCTGTGTATGTTTTTTAACTGCTATAGCTGTGTATGTTTTTTAACTGCTATAGCTGTGTATGTTTTAACTGCTATAGCTGTGTATGTTTTTTAACTGCTGTAGCTGTGTATGTTTTAACTATTATAGCTGTGTATATTTTAACTGCTATCGCTGTGTATGTTTTAACTGCTATAGCTGTGTATGTTTTAACTGCTATAGCTGTGTATGTTTTAACAGCTATAGCTGTATATGTTTTAACTGCTATCGCTGTGTATGTTTTAACTGCTATAGCTGTGTATGTTTAAACTGCTATAACTGTGTATGATTTTTAACTGCTATAGCTGTGTATATTTTTTAACTGTTATAGCTGTGTATGTTGTTTAACTGTTATAGCTGTGTATGTTTTTTAACTGTGTATGTTTTAACTGCTATATCTGTGTATGTTTTTTAACTGCTATAGCTGTCTATGTTTTTTAACTTCTATAGCTGTGTATGTTTTAACTGCTATAGCTGTGTATGTTTTTTAACTGCTATAGCTGTGTATGTTTTAACTGCTATAGCTGTGTATGTTTTTTAACTGCTACAGCTGTAAATGTTTTAACTGCTATAGCTATATATGTTTTAACTGCTATAGAACTGTATGTTTTAACTGCTATATCTGTGTATGATTTAACTGCTATAGCTGTGTATGTTTTAGCTGCTATAGCTGTATATGTGTTAATTGCTATAGCTGTGTATGTTTTAACTGCTATATTGTATTTGTTTTAACTGGAATAGCTGTGTATTTTTTTAGCTGCTATAATTGTATAAGTTTTAACTGCTATAGCTGTGTATGTTTTTTAACTGCTATAGCTTTGTATGTTTTTTAACTGCTATAGCTGTGTATGTTTTAACTGCTATAGCTGTGTATGTTTTAACAGCTATCGATGTTTATGTTTTAACAGCTATCGCTGTGTATGTTTTAACTGCTATAGCTGTATATATTTTAACTGCTGTAGCTGTGTATGTTTCAACTGCTATCGCTGTGTATGTTTTAACTGCTATAGCTTTGTATGTTTTAACTGCGATATTTGTGTATGTTTTAACTGCTATAGCTGTGTATGTATTAACTGCTGTATTTGTGTATGTTTTAACGGCTGTAGCTGTGTATGTTTTAACTGCTATAGCTGTGTATGTTTTAACTGCTGTATCTGTGTATGTTTTAACTGCTGTAGCTGTGTATGTTTTAACTGCTGTAGCTGTGTATGTTTTAACTGCTATAGCTGTGTATGTTTTAACTGCTGTAGCTGTGTATATTTTAACTGCTGTAGCTGTGTATGTTTTAACTATTATAGCTGTGTATATTTTAACTGCTATCGCTGTTTATGTTTTAACTGCTGTAGCTGTGTATGTTTTAACTGCTATATCTGTATATGTTTTAACTGCTATAGCTGTTTATGTTTTAACAGCTATAGCTTTGTAGGTTTTAACTGCTATATCTGTGTATGTTTTAACTGCTATAGAAGTATATGTTTTAACTGCTATAGCTATATATGTTTTAACTGCTATATCTGTGTATGATTTAACTGCTATAGCTGTGTATGTTTTAACTGCTATAGCTGTGTATGTTTTAACTGCCATCGCTGTGTATATTTTAACTGTTATCTCTCTGTATGTTTTAACTGCTATTGCTCTGTATGTTTTAAGTGCTGTAGCTGTGTATGTTTTAACTGCTATCGCTTTGTATGTTTTAACTGCTGTAGCTATATATGTTTTAACTGCTATAGCTGTATATGTTTTAACTGCTATCGCTGTGTATGTTTTAACTGATATAGCTGTGTATGTTTTAACTGCTACAGATGTGTATGTTTTAACTGCTATAGCTGTATATGTTTTAACTGCTATAGCTGTGTATGTTTTTCTATAGCTGTATATGTTTTAACTGCTATACCTGTGTATGTTTTAACAGCTATAGCTTTGTATGTTTTAACTGCTATAGCTGTGTATGTTTTAACTGCTATAGCTGTATATATTTTAACTGCTGTAGCTGTGTATGTTTTAACTGCTGTAGCTGTACATGTTTTAACTGTTGTAGCTGTGTAAGTTTTAACGGCTGTAGCTGTATATGTTTTAACTGCTATAGCTGTGTATGTTTTAACTGCTGTATCTGTGTATGTTTTAACTGCTGTAGCTGTGTATGTTTTAACTGCTGTAGCTGTGTATGTTTTAACTGCTGTAGCTGTGTATGTTTTAACTGCTGTAGCTGTGTATGTTTTAAATGCTATAGCTGTGTATGTTTTAGCTGATATAGATGTGTATGTTTTAACTGCTGTAGCTGTGTATGTTTTAACTGTTGTAGCTGTGTATATTTTAACTGCTATCGCTGTTGATGTTTTAACTTCTGTGGCTGTGTATGTTTTAACTGCTACAGCTGTGTATGTTTTAACCGGTGTAGCTGTGTATATTTTAACTGCTGTAGCTGTGTATGTTTTAACTGTTATAGCTCTGTATATTTTAACTGCTATCGCTGTGTATGTTTTAACAGCTATAGCTTTGTATGTTTTAACTGATATAGCTGTGTATGTTTTAACTGCTATAGCTGTATATATTTTAACTGCTGTAGCTTTGTATGTTTTAACTGCTGTAGCTGTACATGTTTAACTGCTGTAGCTGTGTATGTTTTATCGGCTGTAGCTGTATATGTTTTAACTTCTATAGCTGTGTATGTTTTAACTGCTGTATCTGTGTATGTTTTAACGGCTGTAGCTGTATATGTTTTAACTGCTATAGCTGTGTATGTTTTAACTGCTATCGCTGTGTATGTCTTATATGATACAGCTGTGTATGTTTTAACTGCTACAGATGTGTATGTTTTAACTGCTATAGCTGTATATGTTTTAACTGCTATAGCTGTGTATGTTTTTCTATAGCTGTATATGTTTTAACTGCTATACCTGTGTATGTTTTAACAGCTATAGCTTTGTATGTTTTAACTGCTATAGCAATGTATGTTTTAACTGCTATAGCTGTATATATTTTAACTGCTGTAGCTGTGTATGTTTTAACTGCTGTAGCTGTACATGTTTTAACTGCTGTAGCTGTGTAAGTTTTAACGGCTGTAGCTGTATATGTTTTAACTGCTGTAGCTGTGTATGTTTTAACTGCTGTAGCTGTGTATGTTTTAACTGATGTAGCTGTGTATGTTTTAAATGCTATAGCTGTGTATGTTTTAGCTGCTATAGATGTGTATGTTTTAACTGCTGTAGCTGTGTATATTTTAACTGCTGTAGCTGTGTATGTTTTAACTGTTGTAGCTGTGTATATTTTAACTGCTATCGCTGTGTATGTTTTAACTGCTGTGGCTGTGTATGTTTTAACTGCTGTAGCTGTATATGTTTTAACTTCTATAGCTGTGTATGTTTTAACAGCTATATCTTTGTATGTTTTAACTGCTATATCTGTGTATGTTTTAACTGCTATAGCTGTATATGTTTAAACTGCTATAGCTGTATATGTTTTAACTGCTATAGCTGTGTATGTTTTAACTGCTATATCTGTGTATGATTTAACTGCTATAGCTGTGTATGTTTTAACTGCTGTAGCTGTATATGTTTTAACTGCTTTAGCTGTGTATGTTTTAACTGCTGTAGCTGTGTATGTTTTAACTGCTATAGCTGTGTATGTTTTAACTGCTGTAGCTGTGTATATTTTAACTGCTGTAGCTGTGTATGTTTAACTGTTATAGCTGTGTATATTTTAACTGCTATCGCTGTTTATGTTTTAACTGCTGGAGCTGTGTATGTTTTAACTGCTATAGCTGTTTATGTTTTAACAGCTATAGCTTTGTATGTTTTAACTGCTATATCTGTGTATGTTTTAACTGCTATAGCTGTATATGTTTTAACTGCTATAGCTATATATGTTTTAACTGCTATAGCTGTGTATCTTTTAACTGCTATATCTGTGTAAGATTTAACTGCTATATCTGTGTATGTTTTAACTGCTATAGCTGTGTATGTTTTAACTGCTATCGCTGTGTATGTTTTAAGTGCTATAGCTTTGTATGTTTTAACCGCTGTAGCTGTATATGTTTTAACTGCTATAGCTGTATATGTTTTAACTGCTATCGCTGTGTATGTTTTAACTGATATAGCTGTGTATGTTTTAACTGCTACAGATGTGTATGTTTTAACTGCTATAGCTGTATATGTTTTAACTGCTATAGCTGTGTATGTTTTTCTATAGCTGTATATGTTTTAACTGCTATACCTGTGTATGTTTTAACAGCTATAGCTTTGTTTGTTTTAACTGCTATAGCTGTGTATGTTTTAACTGCTATAGCTGTATATATTTTAACTGCTATAGCTGTGTATGTTTTAACTGCTGTAGCTGTACATGTTTTAACTGCTGTAGCTGTGTATGTTTTAACGGCTGTAGCTGTATATGTTTTAACTGCTATTGCTGTGTATGTTTTAACTGCTGTATCTGTGTATGTTTTAACTGCTGTAGCTGTATATGTTTTAACTGCAGTAGCTGTGTATGTTTTAACTGCTGTAGCTGTATATGTTTTAACTGCTGTAGCTGTGTATGTTTTAAATGCTATAGCTGTGTATGTTTTAGCTGCTATAGATGTGTATGTTTTAACTGCTGTAGCTGTGTATATTTTAACTGCTGTAGCTGTGTATGTTTTAACTGTTATAGCTGTGTATATTTTAACTGCTATCGCTTTGTATGTTTTAACTGCTGTAGCTGTGTATGTTTTAACTGCTGTAGCTGTATATGTTTTAACTGCTATAGCGGTGTATGTTTTAACAGCTATAGCTTTGTATGTTTTAACTGCTATATCTGTGTATGTTTTAACTGCTATAGCTGTATATGTTTTAACTGCTATAGCTGTATATGTTTTAACTGCTATAGCTGTGTATGTTTTAACTGCTATATCTGTGTATGATTTAACTGCTATAGCTGTGTATGTTTTAGCTGCTATCGCTGTGTATATTTTAACTGCTATCGCTCTGTATGTTTTAAGTGCTGTAGCTGCGTATGTTTTAACTGCTATCGCTGTGTATGTTTTAACTGCTATAGCTTTGTATGTTTTAACTGCTGTAGCTGTGTATGTTTTAACTGCTATAGCTGTGTATGTTTTAAATGCTATAGCTGTGTATGTTTTAACTGCTATAGCTGTATATGTTTAACTGCTATCGCTGTGTATGTTTTAACTGCTATAGCTGTGTATGTTTTAACTGCTACAGATGTGTATGTATTAACTTCTATAGCTGTATATGTTTATGCAAGCACTATAAATCATATCATTTTAAACTTGAGAATGATTTATCTTTGTTCCTGCATCCAATAATTGGTGCAAAATGATGGTAAAAATTGATAGTTGATAATTGAATTTGGTGGATGAATTCACTTATGTCAGTTTTCCAATGTTATGCAGGGTATAAAACTTAAATTAACACGTATAAATTCATGGTCAAACTTTAAAAACGTATTATAATAGTCCAAATATACTCACTCATTTCTCTCCTGGTATTAAATTAATGATAACTGGGTAAAATCATGGGTTTGATTGAGGACACCTCGAGATGAACTCCATTGTTTCGCTTCAACAAACCACACTACCGAAATGCGTACATTTCCGTTCAGACACTGTGAATCAAGAATTTACGGTGTTGCCAGACATACCTTTAAAATACGTTTTCATGACAACCCTAAACTGATTTTATTATTTTAAACCACTGTTTAAAAAACGTTTTATGATTTGTCATATTATTACATTGTGCTAAAATGCATGGTATTGAATCAATAGAATCAATAGTTATTTCGGGCTTATATATTCTGTTGTTAGATACATTATTAACAGATGTTGATTGCAATAATTGTCTCAATGAGGATAGGATTGAAAGGGAACCCATTCCAGGGCCATCTGCGTCAGTTACTTTCTGTAATTGTGATCAATATGCACATGGTGTCAAAATGCGCATGCGCATGACCATAACGCTAAAAGTTGAAGGCTGCATTCATGGAAACCACATACGACATTGTCAAAAGTTTATACGCTCAATGATTAGTTTTAAATCTCATTTAGTAATAACGTCATTAACGTATAAAACCTTGTCAAAATATCGATTGATTAATTCATGTCACCATTGTGTTTTTCAACATTTATGTTTACGACAAAACGTATACAACTAGTGCTTTGCAGCGTTGACCAATGTATTTGCAGAAAACGCACGCCATTTCAAATCTTGTTTGTTGTTCAGCCTCCATAGTAACTACTAATAATTTGTTTGATAAGAAAGTATAACATAATGTTTAGTTCAAAATCGATATGAATTTAAGGTTTGTAAAATGTGTTGAGTTTTAACATATCGTTATCGTAGCTGACAATTGGACAATAATTGTAATCTGTTATAATGCCTGTCGATCCACTCACCTGTATAACCAAGTGCATATAACTTAAATAAAGTTACATGCAGAAAAATATTTAGCCAACTATTAAATTGAACGACATGTATTGTTAGATAAACTATTTGTTAGATCGTTATATCAACCACTTACGTATTAAGTTGCACAATCCAGATGACCTGCTTACTAATATAATAGGTATTCATTTGCTATTATATCTGCATATTATTTTTGATTATACAATTTACAGAGCGCTTATGCAGTATTATAAAGTTTTATTAATACGCCTATTGCTATTGTAACTTGCATCGTATGGCGACTCAGTTAAAAATACCCTTTTGAAACCGACTGAATATTTGAAATAAACGGTTTTACAAGAGGTGTTCATATTATTAGCATGGGAAAACTAATTTAAGTATTAAAGGTTATTAAGGTGTTTTTCTTTCACTAGCAGTTCAACAGAGGTTTCGTAGCATGTATTTAACATTGTGCTTGGTTGAATGTATTGCATGATACAAACAACCGCTGTTCAAATACTCTTTGTATAACTTTACCGCCACTCCACTGTTTATTTTATCAACATTTATAAATTCGATCGTAATAGTAAGCGTTAGCATTCAAATATGTTAATCAATAGAATTTGGTGTAACTTGTAGGTGCATAGAAAAAAGGAGTATCTCTCCTTTCCCACCAACTGACAAAAGATAAAATGATGTTTTAATATGTTGAATTCATGAATACAATTTGCTTTTTGTCATCAATAATTGAAATATTTAAACATATAAGGGATAGATTTTAATATAGAAGACGAACTTTTATTAGCCTCGTCATGGGTCTATTTGGGTCGAGGCCATTCCAAATAAACCTTACAAAGTACATACATATTATGCAATAAGTCATATATGACCCTTGACCACAATTTTAAACAATTTTATAACAAACATTTCTAATATATCAATGGCGTTATGACAGTGTTAATATAAATATTACTTAGAATCATGTTTATCAAATACAATGTTATATTAATCTAACAATGTCACACATGAAATGCGCTATTCTTTAGTAACAAGTGTTTTTAAGATATGAAAATGTTAAGATATGAAAATTGTAAGTATTACAATACTGTTGTTTAACAGCTTCTCTCTGAATTTTGACATACATGATATATTATAACTCTAAGTTGCACGGAGCGTGTTAATTAAACACCATAACCTTTGTTTTTTCGGTATTTACTTTTAACTTCGACCTATTGCAAGAATTACTAAGTGTATTTAATCATAATTGCAAATCTTCCGGTGATGAGGAAAATATAGCAATGTCATTCATTTAATACCCTATCAGGGCCTCCACAACGGTTTTGACCTAATTCAGAGATTGCGAATCGGATTTCGGAATCGGTTATCGGTACATTTAATCCATCAAACATTACCTGAGTTTCAGAATTTAAGAAATGTTCGTTAAAATATATAACATCATCATCAGCTTGGAAAAATGGGTCATTCGGATTATTTATGGCTTTAAAATATTCGGCAAAATTATCAAGTGTTATATTTTTTGGCTTTTGTGGTGCAGTAGCTTCCTTTAATAATTTCCAGTACTGTTTTGCACTTTTGCATTTTGCATCTATTAATTTCGTGGTACTGGCCTTATCTTGCTGAAAATTATAGTGGCGCGCTCTATTTTTATATTCTGTACGTGCTCTGATCATATTCAATTTATTCTCTTCCGTTTTTTCATTACGGAATAAGTTTAAGTATCGATACAAAGCTGTCCTTTGATCCTTACAATCTACTTCAAACACTGGGTTATTTCCCTTTGACTGACCATACAATTTACCGGTCAGATGAGTTTTCTTTTCAAATATTGGTTTACAAATTGAGTCGACAGAGCGGATAAAAGAATTAACTGAATCATCGATCTCCTGGTTTGATGTGATATAATCCATATTGTTGGATAGACTGGAAATATTTTCTGCAAACATTTGTGATGATATATCGGTAATATACTGATCTTTTTTGATACTATCCCATCTATAAAAAACATTAATTGTTTCGTTATTTCCCAATTCCTGCTTTCTTAAAGACTCAGTGTTGTCGGTTTCGCATCTAATTAATGAAAACTCTATTAAACAGTGATCCGTTAATGGGTTACTATCGTGTACGTAAAATGATAAAAAACATGGCAATAATTCAGGATTAACAATGCAATAATCAATAATACTACTTCCAGATGGACCAATATATGTAAATGCACCCTTATGTTTGTCTTCGCAAACTCTGCCATTAGCTATTCTTAGTCCTGACTGCTTTAAAAAATCAAGTAACAAATAACCGTTAGAATTGGTAGTTTTATCCATAGAAAATCGAGGTAACTCTCTATCGACACTATAGTCATCAGGGAGTACGTGAATATGAGATATGCTGTCGTCTGTGACAAAATCAGGATTCTAGAATTATAATCACCTACAAACATGAAGTTGCACTTATCATCTGTTAATGTTTGAATATAGATAATGCTATCTAGTAGTATATCAAATATATTTGAATCATTAAATACATTCCTGCTAGAATTTGAAGGTACTATATAATAAAGGCATAAATATAGGTCATCTTCAAAATAAAAGTGATTACTATCTAATTTTATCCACAAATGAGAGTCTTTATGTTGCATTATTAGGCTGTCATTATTTACAAATTTGTCTCTCACATGAACAATAATTCCACCAGAATTTCTAGTTGTTGTTTTAGTCTTTTCTGTTCTATGTAATGCAAAAAACACAAATCCGTCTACAATAAAATCCTGACTCGGATCACTCCATGTCTCTGTGGATTATTCGTTATTTTCAAAAATATAATTGAGTTCTGAAGATTTTAATTTATTAAAACGTTTAGTAATTAACCCTTGAATGTTTATTTGCGCAAATCTAATCCGTTTACAATTGTCATCTCCCAATACCCCTCTGTGTACACCCTCCTGCTTGTCCTAGTTTTCATTCACATCTTGATCACCTGACTGACCGGACGACAAATGCGACGCGTTGATTGGCTGAGTACTTGTTGACGTATCCTTGGTTGCCTGGTTTCGATCACATGACTTCACTGTGCGAGATCTACTACGGTTTTGACTGGCTGGTGTATTTCTAGGTCTCCCACGTGCTTTTCCTGTCTTACTACCACCATCAATGGATTGCGATCTAGCACGTGATCTGGAATTTATGACAGCCTGTGCAAAACTAGTAGTAATGATGGTTGGTACTGTGGATTTGTTTACGCTTTTTTTCTTCTTTGTTGTAATCTTTGGTTGTAGAAGCGACTGCGACTGCGATGACTTATATAGTTCATAAGACAAGTTCTTTCTTAGAAGATACATGACCCCCATTTTTCTGTGGATTTTTTGGCAGCATATGTGTCATTTGTGATGAGAATGTATGTTATTCATTTTTAGTTTGGGTCTAGATATGAATGACAACATGGCATTTAAATTTTAATTCACAAACAACTCAATACAACAATCAATGGGAGTGTTACACCTGAAAAAGCAATTAGGCGGAGCTCCCCCAAGATTGCAGCGTATGATGTTGCAGTTACAGCGATATGAGAGGGTCTCAAAGGGGGATGTGTTCACGTGATCACGTAAAATAAAAACAAGGATTACGTCTTCACGTGAAAATAGCAGAACTTTCACATTTCACGTTAAATATAAATATACTACCGAAACCATCGTACAAATAGTAATAGATTTAGAATACAGTCAAGGGAGACCATTGTTGTCAGCAAACTGTATTAGACTAGTTCCAGGCCGACCAGTGCTACTTGTAATGTAGTGAGCTATGTCAGTGAAACTGTCGGCATACCACCAGTCTATACTGCCTATACTGTATCTGATACACGACTCGGCTGATTGTAGTGTCCCCGGGGATTCCCCGTGCCAGATGTTCGCGCAAGTACGAAAGTTCAGCTCTCGGGGAAGGCTCGGGGGAGGAGGAGGAACACAAAAAGACTGAAAAGGACTAAAAATTCACGTTTCACGTCACCATATCACGCGATCACGTTTTACCAAGACCAAAATCACGGATCATATTGATATAATTTTCACGCAATCACGCAAAAATATTGTTTGTTTCACGTGTCACGTTTTTAAAAACACCCCGATCACGTTTTCACGCAAAACCCCTTTGGGACCCCCATATGACTTAGACGTGCTGCATGTACCTGGAAAATGCATTCCAGTGGCAGACGCTCTTTCGCGTAAATTTCTACCCGATACATACCCAGAGTTGTCTGAGGGTTTAGATTTACACTTACACACTGTTATGTCAAGTATATCAGTGAGCGACCGCAATCTAGATCAAGTATGTCAGGCGACAAAAACTCACAGTTTCAAACATTACGACAGACCATTAATTATTGATGGATGGCCAGACAACCGAAATAAATGTCCATCTTCAATAGTGGAGTATTGGAACCACCGAGACGAACTGTCCATCTCAGATGACATAATACTGAAAGGTCAGAAAATTGTGATTCCAAAAGCATTACGACCTGACATGATACAAACTCTTCATACCGGACATATGGGCACAGCCAAATGTATTCCAAAGACACGTGACATAATGTTATGGCCAACAATGACTGCTGACATAACAAACTACGTTTTGCATTGTGGTGTATGTTTACAACACCGGAACTCGAACACAAAAGAGCCTTTGAAATCTCACTAAATCCCTGATCGACCATGGCAAGTGGTGGCCACAGATGTTTTCTCGTGTGAAAATAATGACTACATGGTTACTGTAGATTACCTTAGCCGATATTTCAAAGTGGACCGACTGAACGACAGTAGAAGCGTAAACTCAAGGTAAACTCTGTTGATTTTTATGAATATTGAGTTCTGGTTAACCCGGGGCTAGAGGGCGTGAGCGGTAGCTAGCATATTTCACTACCGCTCATGAACAGTCTCAATCAAACCGAGACTGTAATATTTCGTATGTGTCGTGCTCGTCCGCTTCCAAAGGTCCATTATCATACTCTTTTTTTTGCCAGACACGGTTCTCCATCGAAGCTTATCTCAGATAATACATGGTATTACATCCCCAATAAACACTTTAGTGATCCCATGTGGCTTAAGTAATTGATTGTATTGAGATAAGATCATTAACTGTGGATTCTTGGTCAGTTCACTATTATAGGGTTTACAGGAAATGATTATGAGATAAGCTGTAGAATGATTACCTTTGTAGTAATCAGTTGGTTTATATATCTAGATGAGTTCGGAAATTGTTGGATACGATAAACTTTCTTACCTGTGAAAATATCGGTAATAGAAAAAACAAACATTACAACATGATAAAACGAAATTTTAAGTATAGAACACGTTTTGTTAACATTATTATAATTTTACATTTTAATTTGAAAATTTATTACTTGTGTTTGTTTTCCTAAAAGAGGAAGATGTAACAGTATTTGTTTATAGCCAGTCTATAACTCTACCCATCATGCATTCTAATACTGGAACTTTCGCCCACTGATAAATGTTAATCTCCACTTCTATGCACGTGGTTAAATAAAGCAGACGTACCAACACAGCTGGTGTTATGTATTTATTCATTACCACATTAGTGCAGGACTTTTCGTCTTATATTTAAAGCATTCAATATTACAGTAGCAACCACATTTTCACTAGAATAGCGCTGAATCGAGCTGGCTGAATCTGATCTTATCACTGAGTATAATTATAGTCATTAGGCATCAGAATTTTCACCCAGCATTTCAGGTTCCTCTGTTTATACCGATGCAACGAAGGTATTTAGGTTTACCACCACGAATTGCATTTAAACCTTCGAGGTGTGTCGAATGTAGTTCCTATAATAAAAAGTAATCCCTCTTTTTTTATGGAAATGGGCATTATAAGTAGGGAAAAACTGCCCATTTCTATTCGATTTTGTTGTTGTATACATTATATAAGAAGCGTATTGACATGATTTCATGTGCCAGAATAAACTTAAAAGAAAAATTAAAAATATTCTTGATTGATAAGGCATAATGGTCAAAGATTAGGGCTGGCATACACAGTTTGCTCACACAAATTGGCAACTTATGAATTAATAAATGAGCACATTCCATTTAAAACAGTTAATGGGAAACAACATCTCCCATGGCTGAACACTGACATTAAGAAACTGATGAAAAAGAGAGATAGGCTCTTTGCAAAAATGAAGAAGAATAAAACAATAATGGTCATAAATAAACTTAAAAAGATAAAAACTCTCATTCAAAAGAAATATAGAAGTTCCTACTGGGACTACATGAACAACATAACATGTGACTCATCTGAAAATAAATATGGTACCACATAGACATGTTGGGGTTTTATTAAGAGCCTAAAAATTACTTATGTGGTGTTGCTCCTTTGAGGGAAAATTGGACCTTAAAATCAAATGCCGGAGATAAGGCAGAAATACTTAATCGGCAATTCTCCTCAGCCTTCACTAAAAAGGACAACTGATATACCAGATCTTGGACCGAGTCCCTATCCAAACATGCCTAACATACATGTTACAGAGGGTGGGGTGAGAAAATTGCTTCTGAACCTGAACCCCCATAAGGCAGCGGGCCCTGATGCTATAAAACCCAGGGTACTCAAAGAGTGCGCCCAAGAAATTTGACCCATACTTACTGCAATTTTCAACAAGTCCCTGAAAACTGGATAAGTCCCATGAGACTGGAGCCAGGCATTTTTAAAAAGGATGAAAAATTCAATGCCATCAATTACAAGCCAGTTTCCCCCAAGTGTATTGCTTTTAAACTTCTCGAGCATATTGTAGTTAGCAATAAGCTTGACCACTTAGATAAACACAGCATCTTAGTAGACAACCAACATGGTTTTCGTGCCCGAATATCTTGCGAAACTCAACTACGACCTTGTACAGTCATTGCAGAAGGGGAAGTTCCACGTCGTCATCATGGATTTTAGTATGGCGTTTGATGTAGTCCACCATGGAAGACTACTGTACAAGGCAGATCACTACGGCATCAGAGGAGACACACATCGCTGGATCGAGGCATTTCTGAGCAACCGAACCCAGCAAGTAGTGATTGATGGTGCAACCTCAAGACTACTGTACAAGGCAGATCACTACGGCATCAGAGGAGAAACAAATCGCTGGATTGAAGTATTTCCGAGCAACCGAACCCAGCAAGTAGTGGTTGATGGTGCAACCTCCAGCAAGGCAACCGTAGAATCTGGTGTTCCCCAGGGTTCCGTTCTAGGATCACTTCTATTTCTGTTATATACAAACGACCTGCCGGCAGCTGTTAGTTCCAAGGTACGACTATTTGCAGATGACTGTGTGATTTACAGAGAAGTTAGATCACCCTCGGGCGCTACTCTATTGCAGAAAGACCTGGTCAGCCTAGTCCACTGGAAACAGAGATGGAAGATGTTCTTCAACATTGACAAATGCCACATCATGCACATTACAAGATCAAGAAAAACTATCAACATTACTTACACTTCATAATCAAACACTATCAACAGTAAACCAAGCTTCATATCTAGGGGTGGAATTCACATCAGACTTATCATGGAATGGGCCAACATGGAAAAAGCTGGGATCATAGTTAGGGTCACATCTCCTACTCAATGGGTAAATTCAATGGGTGTCGTAAGAAAGCCCGGATCAGAACAGGTACGAATCCGTCTTGATCCAAAAGACCTTAACAAGGCCATACCATGACATCATTATCCCATGAGAACACTTGATGACATTTTACCTCAGCTATCATCTGCTAAGATGTGGACAAAAATGGATTGCAAATCTGGTTATTGGTCAATGGTTTTAGATGAAAAGTCATCGTTCCTTACTACGTATAACACCCCCAATGGGCCGTTACATGTACAAACGCGTCCCTTTTGGTTTAATTTGCTCTCAGGATGAATTTCAACGGAGAATGGATAAGTGGCTTGAAGGCGTCACAGGTTGTGCTGTTATTGTCGATGACATTTTGATATATGACAAGACAATGGAAGAACATGACTTAAATCTTAGAAATGTCCTCCAACAGTGCCAAGATAAAGGCATCCGGCTCAGTAAAGAGAAATTAGCAGTAGGTAGGTCTGAAGTATGCTACTTTGGGCATATTCTTTCATCTCAAGGGCTTAAACCAGACCATGAGAAGGTTTCCCAATTAGAGATATGGAACCCACTAAAGACAGGTCAGAAATGGAAACAATTCTGGGTATGGTGGTATATCTATCACTTCTTGTTCCAAACATTTCCGAGGTCACTCTACGTCAGCTGTTAAACAAGGATGTCGCGTTTCACTGGGATGAACCTGAACAAGAGGCATTTCAAAAAGTAAAAGATATATCGACCCAGCTGCCAGGTCCAGTTTTTGCCTATTATGACCCCATACACCATTGACACTGCAGTGTGACAGCTCTAAGTTCGGTTTGGGTGCGAGCCTCTTACAAGAGGGCCATCCTATATAGCACATTAAAAAAATCAAGGGCCATAACTCGGTGGTTTCTGGTCGGATCTGATCATTTGTTTCAATGTTTCATTGATATCAACAATCCGACCAAATTTGGTAACGACTAGATGCAAACTGAAGGCTCTTACTATGAAATATTTCAGAAAAGTATGGGCCATAACTGCAGTGTTACTGTTCCGATCTGGAACAAATGGTCAAACTTATCAAGTTTCAGCAGTTGAACGTGGTTTTCTTAGCTTTATTAGTTGCAAAGTTAATACAGATAAGATAGCAAGAGCCCCGCCTATAAGCCCATCGTTTCATTAGTGTTGCCCTAATACTTTGAACGTTATTAGCTTCAATCATATAAATATAGCTATACAAATCGAACAGGAAAAGTATCATTCAAGTTCCAGGTTAACATTTTATCAAAGGGAACTAATGGAACAAAATCAAAATAGTTATGTATTCATTGGATCATGCTGACGAGGTGTACAGTGTCTTATTGTTGTACGCCTAATGTTTTGGAAGTTATTATACACAAACACTTGTAAAAGGCAAGGTTTCGATTTAGGATTAACAAGTGTATGAAAGGAAGTATTTGGAAATCGCCGAACACGATAAATATAAAAGGAAAATGCTGCATTATTGGTTCAAGTTGATTGAATCTGTTCATGAACTGTAGTGGGAAATGCTAGCTACCGTTCACGCCCTCTAGAACCTGGTTGAGCAGAACTCAATATTTAAACTGTCAATAGTACGAAATCTGAGCCATCCCGAAGATGGTATGCATATGACGGTGAACGTGGAACCTCCAATGTGGTATTTTCATACCATTCCATGACCAGCGGCGTATGGTCCCAGTTTCTAACAATATCCTACCCTAAATGAGAAAACAATGGGCGAAATAAACAAAATGAAATTTAGTTGGGAGCAGAGGTTATGAAGCCTACGTATGACATGTATCAGTCAAAATACTAGATTAAACAGCAGACAAAATATCCTAAGGGTGATTAAACAATACTCAGAGCCTTTAAAGTCTGGAGTAGTGGAACCACGTATTCGAAATGAAAGTAAGATAACAAGGTATTTGTGAATGTACCACTGATATCTGTATATAAATATCGGGCTCAACGATCTCCAAATATTGGAATGAATAACAGTTCTGATTGCAAGCATGGGGGACGTTTTACCGCTGCCTCACTGCATAGGCAACGCTACTGTGTTATATAAAACAGTATGAAAGGAGAAACTTGGAAATCTCCGAAGACGATAAATATTGCAGTCTCGGTTTGATTGAGACTTTTGTTCAAAGACAAATTATTTGGGGTAAAAATGAATCAGAGAGTTATGGACCTTTAAATATTTATTAATTGAATGTTGTTAAAGATGTGTACAAAGTTGTATTGTTGTAGACCTAATACTTTGAAAGCTATTGGCGAGGTTAATTTCCAGGTTAAACCTTTGTGAAACGGAAACAATTGAAAAATACGAATCAGAGAGGGCCATGGGCTTTAAAATACTTTGAAAGTAATTAGAAATAATCACTTGTAAAAGGCAAGGTTAAGTTCCAGGTTAAACCGATGTTAAAAGGGAAAGGATTAAAAAAGAATTGTATCGCAGAGTTATGGGCCTTTATTAGAAATATTCACTTGATCATGCTGAAGATGTGCACAAAGTTTCATTATAGTAGACCTTATACTTTGAAAGCTATTGGCATTTTTATGTTCCATGTTAAACAGGTCCATTATCATACTTTTTTTGAAGGGAAATAATTCACAAAATATGCAGTTTTGGGCTTTTATAAGAATTATTCATTGTTGGATCATGCTGACGATGTATTTTAAAGTTTCATTGTTGAGCACCTAATACATTTATAAGTTATAAGTCACAATTACTTGTGAAAAGCAAGGTTAAGTTCCAGAAAAAACGGAACTACCTTATCGATTTCCGGAATCCGGTATTTAAAAAGTTACGGAAATCAACGAAGCAATTCGGATTACACTCCAAGCTGAATGAAAAAGACCGAGTGATGATTCGACCTGCATGTGCAACCACGCCACAAGTAGGGTTATGTGATAAATTAAATTAATGTCCAACAGAGCAGACGATAAAAAATACATTTCTGTTTATCTTACGCACTTAAGAGCTATAAAGGTTTTATACGAAGTAAATAGCATTTTGAAGTAGATTTGACGATTTGAAATTGCGCAGTAAACATCTTAACTTCCAAAAACCAGTATGCTGATTTCTAATCGAGCACTATTTTAACTTTACAACGATATTACTACACACACTCGACTATATTACACTACTCAACTATTTTGTCATAGCAAGTGATTTACATGTATATTTACCAACTGATATCAATGTGAACTCATTAATTAATTCAATAGATATAGTTGCCGTAAAACAAACCTTGTCTGGTATGCTACATCACCCTTGTCCGGTATGCTTCATCTCCCTTTTCTGGTATGCTATATCTCTCCTTGTCTGGTATGCTATATCTCCCTTGTCTGGTATGCTATATATCCCTTGTCTGGTATGCTATGTCCCCTTGTCTGGTATGTTATATCTTCCTTGTATGGTTGCTATAACTTCCTTTTATGTTATGCTATATATCCCTTGTCTGGTATGCGATATCTCCCTTGTCTGATATGCTATACTTCTTTTGTCTGGTATGCTATATGTCTCTTGCCTGGTATGCTATATCTCTCTTTTCTCGTATGCTATATCTCCCTAATATGGTATTCTTTATCTCCACTGTCTTGTATGCTATATCTCCCTTGGCTGATATGATATATCTCCCTTGTCTGGTAGGCTTTATCTCGCTTGCCTGGTATGCTATATCGCCCTTGTCTGGTATGCTATATCTCTATTTTCTTGTATGTTATATCTTCCTTGTCTGGTATGCTATATCTCTCTTGTCTGGTATGCTATATTATCCTTTTATGGTATACGATACCATCCTTGCCTAGTATGCCATTACACTTTGTCTGGTGTATTATATCATTCTTGCCTGGTATACTACATCATCCTTGCCTGGTATGCTATATCATCCTTTCCTAATATGCTATAGCACGTCTGTCTGGTATGCTATATATCAAAGTTGCCAATTATACTATACCACCTTTGTCTGGTATGCTATATCACCCTTGCCTGGTATGTCCCCATTGTGGGGTATGCTCATCAGCCTTGCCTGGTATGCTATGTCACCACTGCTTAGTAAACTACATCACCATTTTTCTGGTGTGCTATATCATACTGGCCTGGTATGCTATATCAACTTTGTCTGGTATGCTATATCATAATGTCCTGGTATGCTATATCACATTTGTCTGGTATGCTATATCATCATGTCCTGGTATACTATATCACCTTTGTCTGGTATGCTATATCACCTTTGTCTGGTATGCTATATCACCTTTGTCTGGTATGCTATATCACCTTTGTCTGGTATGCTATATCATAAGGTCTCACTACAGAATTACCTCCCTTGGCCATGACGGTAGGAAGATTCCTACACCGTAAAAAACTTAATCGGTTTGCTCTCAACATGGAAATGTGCAATCATTCTCATATTTCTGCCTTCATGTGACAAGATTGGAACATGTTCATGACTTCTGACAAGTTTGGATGCCACTGGGTGATTTTCGAGGAAGATATGATAATTTGAAAATGGGTAGGAATACAGTTGAATTATCAGTGAAATAGAGCTAGTTTTGAGGGGTGCTGAAAAAGACTGCAATTTTTTTTTTTTAATCTGGTCAACTTTTGATTTTTTGTGGATATTCTGAGCTTCAGAGGAAGGTTTGCAGATTGAGGGGAGATTTAAAGACCAATGGACATTTTATAGTATGTTTGCAGTGGTTCACAAGAGACCGTTTCTACATATATTACATGTATATAGTGTTGATTAATTCACTAGAGAGACGTAATGTCCTGGTATGCTATATCACCTTTGTCTGGTATGTTATATCACTCTTGCAGAGTATACTATACATTGTATCACCATTTTTATGGTATGCTATATCATAATGGCCTGGTATGCTATATCACCTTTGGCTGGTATGCTATATCGCCCCTGCCTAGAATACGATATCACCATCTGTCTGGTATGCTATATCATAAATGCCTGGTTGATATATCACTTTTGGCTGGTATGCTATATCCCCATTGGCCTGTATACTATATCACTTCAGTCTGGTATGATATATCTCCCTTTCCTAATATTCTATATCATCATTGGCTGGTACATGTATACCATATCACCCTAGTCTTGTAGGCTATGTCACCCCTGCCTAGTATACTATATCGCCTTTGTCTGGTATGCTATATCATCCTGGCCTGGCCTGGTATGCTATATCAACTTTGCCTAGTATACTATATCGCCTTTGTCAGCTGATATATCATCCTTTCCTTATATACTATTTTGCTCTTGTCTGGTATGCTATACCACCCTCTCCTTCTATGCTTTACCACCATTGTTTGGTATTATATGCTATATCATCCATCCCAGATATGCTATACCACTTTTGCTTGGTATACTTCATTATACCACACATAAAACGTCCAATGCTAAATCTCCATAGGCAACAATTTGCACTTGTTTTACTATCCGCCGCGAGAGTGATATTGCCTAGTATATTATACCACCTTTGTCTGGTATGCTTTATCATCCTTGCCTTGTAAACCATATCATCCTTGCCTGGTATGCATTATCACTCTTTCTTGGTATGCTATATCACCCTTGACTGGTATGCCATACACCCTAGCCTGGTATGCTATATCACCCTTGCCTAGTATGTATATCATACATGCCTGGTATGCTATATCACCATTGCCTGGTATGCTATATCACCCTTGCCTGGTATAATATTCCACCCTATCCTGGTATACCACATTAGCCTGGTATGCTATATCATACATGCCTGGTATGTTATATCTTATTCCATGGTATGCTATATCACCCTTGCCTGTTATGCTATATCTTCACAAGCATGCAATATAGCGTTTGTCTCGTTTGACACTTTCTCAAAAATGGCTCTGAGGCGCTGTGGTGTAATGGTTAGCATCGCGGTTAAGTAATCTAGGGATCGCAGCTAGAACCTTATGTAAATTATCGTCTGCTCGCTAAATTTTCCAGCGCAATGAACACTTATACGCACGCAAGCCATCGCCTATTTAGGTAGCAGTTGCTAAACATGCTAAATGTATGATTTAATAAAGTGTTATCCCAGACCACAAGACCTGGAGCATTTATATGGTGCATACAATTATGGTATATTACCAAGTTAGTTCAAGTGGTGATCTGGGGGTCAAATTTAGCCTGGCTCCATGTCACATGTTTTACTTAGATTTACATAGCGAAACATGTATACACTATTCTGCTCTGCAATCAAATCTATAAAGTTTATACGTTATAAAATGTTGCACCACCTCATGGTTCACATGTCTTTCATATTTCATTAACTGCGGCTGGAGGAGTTTGTTTGTGAGTGTGGTGGTGGAAGGCGTGGAGAGGAGGTGAGTGGGTAGTGGGAGTGGGGAGGTGAATACATTTTCTCTAAAAGCACACAGAATAGAAGCTCTCATATTTTGCATATAACATTAGACTATGATGATGTAACAAGTTTGTTAAAATGATGTTAAATGTGTTTCCCTATCCGTGGATCACAGTTTGACATGTGTTATATAGAAATATATTTAGACAATGTTCTCAGAAACATTAGGAACTACATAGGTTGACCCGGAATCCGGTGATCACGGGTTACAGTCTCACTCACACCACTGGTTACTTCAGTGTGTCAAATAATGTAAAGCATTTATAATGTTTTAAATTATATTATTTTTAGAATGTTATCTTTTCTTTAAAGGTCAAACTTTAGGGTAGCACATATTACTTTGCAAAATAAATATACTTGTAAATAAGTGTTACTTATTAGGTTCATTCATTATGTTTAGGCCTTTTAGAGCAGACGATATCATTTTGTCTATATAAAGTCAGACCCTTGACGCCCTCGCATGGTATGATATATCACCCTTTAGACGCTCAGGAAAAGCCCGATGTACTCCCTTTAACAGTTGACAGGTATCCATATGTGCCAGCGTTCTTATCAGTGATCAAGGACCCGGTACAGTCACTAGCATTATAAATCACACAATACAAGTTTTGTCAATGAGATTACATTTTGATATAAACTCAGATCACGTAATATATAGCTTTGTCAAAGCGATAAGGGTTTAGCATGTTGATAAACAGGTTATGATAAAACGGAATTAAAACAGAGAGGCTTTATATATGGGAGGCATAATCGGTAAGGCTATTTTTGTATTATGTAAAACTAGTCAGAATTTGCACAATTAATAATAAAACTATCCGTTAACACATGTATTATGAACGTCAACAAGAAAACAAGGACAAAAGGCACTTGTTGGGTTGTTTTGTTGTTGTTTTTTTTCGTTGTTTATCTATTCACTTATTTGTTATGGAAAAGAAATCTGTCATTGCATTACCTTTGTAATAGTAATATTTCATTATCAATCTTGTAGTTTTTGTTTCGGTAAGATGGAGAATATGGAGACTACCCATATAATTCATAACACATATAGTAATGTGTGACCTTCATAAATCAGCTGTTAACTCTCCGAGATGTTATGTTGAGCATTTTTGCCGAGCACGTTTACGGATGTTGACTTAGCGATCATAATTTTGTTCAGGTTTGGTGCATCCTAAAACCTGGTTTAAACTCTTAGAGGCCTTTTAACCACTGACCGTTCTAAGGCGGTAGCCCATTGTCAGCCCGTTTGTGTTGGTGATGTCACATGTCTAGCTTTTTATTAACTTTGTTATTTGTGTTTCTTTTAATGCGTGTTTTGTTGAATTTATTCTGTGAAAGCTACATTTCCTGTTAACATTTTATAGCTACTCCAGTAGTAGATTTAGATTTAATTTGAGATTTAAAACCGATTGATACATTTCATTAAATCAGCTGGCGAACCTCCGATTGTATGATTAGTTTGAGATCTGAAAGCAAGGTTACCACATACAAACAAATTCAACCTACACGTACACACTAGTCCATACTCTAATATGTCCTATCCGGCGACAGTACTATAACTCTTGGGGTTAAGCATTCATTAAACACAGCATATACAACCAGCCACAACACAACACATTGTCATTTCGGCAGGTTGAGAATGAAATAATAAATCCCGTATTCGTTAAAACCAGAAACCATTCTGTCATCTACAGAGCTGGAATAAGCGTACAAATCACATCTTCAACACAGTCTCATCTTACATACTGCAAATTGAACAACTATAACACAATTTTGTTAACTAGTCTTCCTTAAACGAAATCATATGCACACAAGTTGGAAAATAAAATAAAACTAGAAACAATGAGACAAAAAAAATCTAAAATAATTTACTATACTTTTACAGTGTGTTGTCCTTCTTTGGCAACTGTTTAAAAAATATATATTAGGCTCCGTGAAGTTTTGTCCATTGGGTGATACATATTTATTAAGCTTTTTAATTATTTTTATTTGATAATTATATGTAAGTTACATTGTAATGTGTACATAATGAAGTATTTCAAAACATTTCCTTTCTAGAAAATCGTGATTTAAGTTCCTATTTTTATTAAATTCTTGGTGTCATTTGCTCTTGAATATTAATGTTGCGTTATATCCTTGCTTTAAAGAAGTTCTTATTTTTCAGACGAATACAGCTTTGTGTTGAGACGACATGGTCGAACACCTACCGACAAGTGCAAGATTCTGAATTCTAAAGGATACATTCTCAAATTAGTTACCATAACTTTATACTGAATTGGTTAATCAAATGCAAGTTATTTTTTGCTAAAGCATTGTCTTCATGCGTGAAATGAAATCATGATTATTTACGGCAGGAGGTTATTAATAAAAACACGGCTGTTACAATGGAAGTTTATATTAATTAGTGTTTCATTGATGTTAATATTAATATATTCATTTTATCAAGTCGTAACACCAATCAGGCAAAGGGACTTAACAGTGAGAAAATGCTTTCATGTTAATGAATCTGTACACAGCTATAATAGGAATTCGTCAAGAAAATACAGGTCTACAATTATATCGAACAAAACAGTCTTCGGCATCATTATTCCATCTACGACACGATATATTGAAAGTCCAACACTATCCTCATTGTCACTTATTTCCGTTTGTATTCCATCATTATTTAGGACAATGGAACCTCAGTATATATATAAAATTTATATTGGCATTGACGTATGTGATTTTTTGGTAACACAAGTAGAAGAGTTAAAATCAATATCTCCTCTCATTAAACCATCAATTTTCAAAGGCGGTTCTTTCACGAAGGCTATTAATGAAATTGCTAGACAGGCTTACACAGCGGCGTACACTACATCATTCGTATTAACGACGATTCAGTATTCCCGACGATGAACTGGACATCGCTAGGAATAGCAACATTGAACAATTATAGTCCTCCAAATATCGGAGTTGTTGGACCGACTTGCCTGGAAGGTAACATTGATATTCTGACGCATGATATGGTACACCGGACTCATACGGAGATATTCAATAACTATTATCCTCCTGTATTCAACAACTGGTGGACGGATGATTGGATGACTCACATATATGAGCCATTCCGTAGTACCAAACTGTCGAAATGGATCGTAAAGCATGCACGCATGAATTCGGACGAATTCGGACGAAAAACGCTATGAGGTGAATGATACTCAAAAGGAATTATTAAGGACTGGGTTAAAGATCGGCAAGCATCTCATTAACAAAGCAATATCTCCAATCCGTCACAAATAATATGTTTTCTTTACTAATGTAACCATATAAACATACCAGATTGGAACATATTTTTATTAAAACATTTCTTCATTTATGTTCATACACCAGCTGTAATGAGATACGAAATGCAGGATACTTCATAAGCTCATAGAAGATTCGTGCCTGTGTGAATTTAGTGTGATTGTCATGTTTTGTCGATTAAGGTGTCAACTTTAAGGAGGTTGGCTGGGAAACGACGTAGTGCTGAGATTTTTTTTAAACTGATATTTAAAGCTTATTTGGTATCATTTAGAAACACAATTATCAAAAAAAAAGGGTAGGTCATCACCCTTTTTTTGCACTTTAATGTCTTAGAAGAAGGCACATATTTCTAACTCCATAATTTCACTGAAAAGATGTAAAACAGAGTCAATGAACATTTTCAAAAAAACAAATTCATGACATTACATGTATGGAAAACCAATGATTAATTTTTAATTACATATAACCATGTCTCTCAAAACATACTCAAACAATTGTAATCCTCGTTCGTCTTTTTACTTTAAAAAGCAAAAATACCCCACCCATTTTTAAAAAAAAAAATGTTTTGACTAAAATGATAATTTAATATAAAATAGTATGTTCTAATGCTCAACTGTTTTTAAAACTTGCATATTACAAGGTCCTATGACATTTCTTTCGAAGCAATAAAACAATATATAGGTCACCAGACTTCTAATCAATTTTTATTAAAAATCCTTTAAATTTCACACATTTTTGAGTTATTTTGACATTTTCATTGTAAAATACCGTACACAAAGTTTTGACATAGAGATCGAATATAAAAGTAGCTTAGTTTCTATTTTTATATGTGTATTATACCATTTAAAAACAAAAATCTTTTTTTTGTCTATAGCAAAAGGATAATTTCTTCTTAGAGCTACCTATACCTCCACTTTTCTAGATAACAAAATATTATCATAAATGAAGGAAACTTGATGACAGGGCTACAGCTTTAGTAGGATCAGTGGTTAAAAGGTCGCTGAAGGATTAAACCAGGTTCTAGGGTGCACCAAATCTCACTGTTACCATATTATCATCCCATAAAAACCGGACAGTGTAAATAAAGCGATCATATCCATGCTATATTCTCTGACAAATTAGTCAGCATTAATGGGAAATATAAGTACAACAAAAAGACGATCATGTATATATGTATGAATATAAAACACAAAAGCCTAGAAAGCGCCACAAAGCAAATACTCAGTGACTTGACAGAAGCCAGAGCAACAAGAGAATTAAATATTAAGTGTATGACAAGACAACATTGACGATAAACATCAAACGTAATCGTCCTTTTTTGATTTAAAGGCAAGTTACTATTTTGTTAATTGAAGTGTGCGACAAGCAAACAAAATAACAATCCAAACGAACATACGTGCAACTTCCATGAAACATATTACGTTTTTGATAAAATATATGTGTTTTTATTCTCTTAACAGATTTTTATGTCAACTGTTTTTCTAATGTAAACACATAGTATTAGTTTTATTTATATTAAAACATATATCTACGAGTATATACTATCTAATTAGTATATATATATAGACTATAGACTATATTGTCTACGAGAATATAATATGAATTTTAGGCACTACCTAAGACCGAGCAGAGCTCCTAAAAATTAAAACTTACGTGATATATCGGATCGCATGTAAAATTTAACTTGTAAACCAAATATTTTACTCTTAATAATTATTCTATATTGTTGTGATAAAAGACTTACCTATCTTAAGTTTCTTGTTAATGACAGCATATCAATTCCTGAAATATCTCTGATAAATGGTTAGCATACCAGGGATCATCCGCCAAGTTGTCATTATTGTCTATATGTATAATACTGATAATTTGCGCATCCATCGCGATGTGCACGCTACCCCTGTTGGATGGTCATTGGCAGAATGAAGTTTCATTAAAATGGTCTGAGAAATAAAGTTACATGTGTTTTTATCAAAACTATTGAAAATGTAGATGTATTACATAAACCGTCATGTTAAAAAACACCGAAACTTATGAGTAAATTAATTGATTATTCATAATTTCAATCATCAAAATCAGCTGAACAAGCATTGGCCTAGGCATTTGACACACCTCTAAATTGTGGTAGGTGGTAAACTCAAACTCGATCTTTACACAGACATATTAATAAACAGATAGGAAACTTCCTATCTTAACCAATGAAGAAACCAAAATATCACGTGGCACCTTAACTTTTCCTTCTATTTCCTCTCTCAATTATTCACTGATGTTGATTAAAATACATTCAAACGATTTATAGTGAATAGCAAAAGGGTATTATAATAGTTTATGTTTATTTTGAAAGTAAGAAATTGTATAAAAAGATGTTTAAAGTTAAAAATGTCATCATTTTTTGCTTTTCTCTTAAAAATCAAGGTTTTGTTAGATTTTCCGTCAAAACTAGACATGATACCGATGCTTTCCGTTATGTTTCGTTGAAATTCTACAAGCGGTTTAGGAGGAGTAGCCACGACAACATGTGTGACATACAGACAGACAGACAGACGACAGACATACAGAGCAAACGCAATATGTCTCCTCCATTTCGTTGGGGGAGACATAATTACAAAGATGAATAAAATGCAAGATATGGCATCACACTCATTAAAAGGTTAACAATAGGGCTACCGACCTGGAAGGGTCCGTGACAGAGAAGACCACTGGGGGTTCAAATCAGGTTCTAGTGTGCACCAAACAAACAGAAATAATTATTTATAAGATGCCTACGGCTGCCAAAATTCATCAGGATGACGTGTTCTTCCAGTTTGCAAAACTTCATATAACTTAGCTGCGTATTCGTTAGTTTTCGTTTTGGGTCTGTTAAGCTCTTCGCTAGTCCAGCAACTCTCCTTCGGTAAGCGGTTTCCAATTTATTTTTCAGGTCAACCTAATACCGTAGTCAGATAAGCCATGCATAACAAGAAAAGGTATAACATATATATTATACCATGGGAAGTACGGACTGCATCTAGATGTTGTGGATACGTGATCGTTTTGATAGTGAAGGTCACCGGCATCTTGACCTTTAAATGTACTGGTCATGATCAAATATTCATCCTTAGAAGTTGGCGGAGTTAGACCATCAAGTGTATAGTTGTTGATAGGACATCTTATTGATAGTGAAGTGCACCGCAACCTTGACCTCCGAGCTAGTGAGCGGGAAATAACAAGAGGTCAATGACCTTGAAGTTCTACTGTTTGATTTAGATTTCAGAATGTAGTCGATACAAACTTGCTTTGTGAAAATTTGTTTTTAGCCGTGGTGGCCATCTTAAATTTGCGGGCGACGTGAAATGATGTTTGGATCAATTACACAGCAAGAGCAGCATTCCTGTGAAGGTTCATGAGAGTTCGCCAAGTAGTTTCAGGGGAGTAGTTGCTACAAGTTTTCATTTTATAACTATGTAGACAAAGATGGCCGCTGACAGCCATGTTTGACATTGAATGAGAATGATGTTCGACTTGGATAACCATCATGCTGTGTTTATCGTTTTAAAGGAAGTGCCATATCAATATCAGTTATAGTTGTGAAGAAGTAGTCGCTACAAACTTATTGTTTAACAAGAGGTCAATGACCTTGAAGCTCTACTGATTGATTTTGATTTCAGGAAGTAGTCGCTACAGACTTATTTTTTGAGAAATTATTTTTAGCCGTGGGGGCCATCTTGAATTTCCGGCCGACCTGAAATTTTGCTAGGATCAATTAGACATCAAGAGCAACATTCCTGTGAAGTTTCATGAAAATCCGTCAAGTAGTTTCACAGGTATAGTCGATACAAGTTTTCATTATATAACTCTATGTAAACAAAGATGGCCGCTGACAGCCATGCTTAACGTCGAATCAAAATAATATTTGACTCTGATAACCATCATGTCATGCTGATTATTTTACAAAAAGTCCCATATCAATATCACTTATAGGTGTCAAGACGTAGTCGCTACAAATGTCTTTTTTAAAAAATCTAATTTTAGCTATGGCGGCCATCTTGAATTTTTGGCCGATCTGAAATTTTGCTAGGATCAATTAAACATTAAGAGCAACATTCGTGTAAAGTTTCATGAAAATCTGCCAAATAGTTTCAAAGGATTAGTTGCTACAAGTTTTTACTATATAACTCTATGTAAACAAAGATGGCCGCTGGCAGCCATGTTTAACGTCGAATCAAAACAATTTTTGACAACGACCAACATCATGTCATGCTGTTCATTTTACAAAAAGTCCAATATCAATATCACTTATAGTCTTCAAGTAAAAGTCGCTACAAACTTGTATTTTGAAAATCTATGTTTAGCCATGGCAGCCATCTTGAATTTCCGGGCGACCTGAAATTGTGCTGGGATCAATTAGACATCAAGAGCAACATTCCTGTGAAGTTTCATGAAGATCCGTCAAGTAGTTTCAGAGTAGTAGTCGCTACAAGTTTTCATCATATAACTCTATGTAAACAAAGATGGCCACTGGCAGCCATGTTTAACGTCGAATCAAAATAATGTTTGACTCTGATAACCATCATGTCATGCTGATCATTTTACAAAAAGTCCCATATCAATATCACTTATAGTTTTCAAGACGTAGTCGCTACAAACTTCTTTTTTAAAAATCTATTTTTAGCTGTGGCGGCCATCTTGAATTTGTATTATATAATTCTATGTAAACAAAGATGGCCGCTGACACCCATGTTTAACATTGAATCAAAATGATGTTCGACTCCTATTAACCATCATGCCATGCTGATGATTTTAGAAAAAGTCCCATATTAATATCTTCTATAGTTTTCAAGAAGTAGTCGAATTTCCGGCCGACCTGAAATTTTGCTAAGATCATTTAGACATGAAGAGCAACATTCATGTGAAGTTTCATGAAAATCCATGAAGTAGTTTCAGAGGAGTAGTCGCTACAAGTTTTCATGATATAACTCTATGTAAACAAAGATGGCCACTGGCAGCCATGTTTAACGTCGAATCAAAATAATGTTCGACTCGAATAACCATCATGTCATGCTGATCATTTTAGAAAAAGTCCCATATCAATATCACTTATAGTTTTCAAGAAGTAGTCGCTACAAACTTATGTTTTTTAAATCTATTTTTGACTGTGGCGGCCATCTTGAATATCTGGCCAATCTGAAATTTTGCTAGGATCAATTAGACATGAAGAGCAACATGGAAATGTTATGTAGTTTCAGAGGAGTAGTGGCTACAAGTTTTCATTATATAACTCTATGTAAACAAAGATGGTTACTGACAGCTATGTTTAACATCGAATTAGAACGATTTTTGACAAGGACCAACATCATGTCATGCTGTATCATTTATAGGAAAAGTCCCATATGAATATCACTTATAGTTTTCAAGAAGTAGTCGCTACAAACTTGTATTTTAAAAATCTTTTTTTAGCCATGGCGGCCATCTTGTATTTCCGGCCGACCTGAAATTTTGCTAGAATCAATTAGACATGAAGAGCAACATTCGTGTGAAGTTTCATGAAAATCCGTCAAGTATCAAGTACTTTCAGAGGAGTAGTCGCTACAAATAAAAGTTTACAGACAGACAGACAGACGCCGCACCACGGCATAAGCTCTGCTGATCTCTAATAACAGGTTATCTACTGGTCATGACCAACCATCCCTTCAAGGTTGAGGACCGTAGGACCAACCGTTGTGTAGTTATTGATCGGACATCTTTAGATAGCGAATGTGACCGCGACCTTGAACTTTGATGTAGTGACCCCAAAATGAATAGGTGTCATCTAGTTGTAATGGTAAAGCGTTCTTCCAAGTTTGGGGGCCCTAGGTCCAACCATTCTGTAGTTATTGATCGGACATCGTTTCGATAGTTAATGTCAACACGACCTTGACCTTTGACCTAGTGACCCCAAAATCAATAAGGGCCATCGACTGGTCATGAGCAACCATCTCTCTAAGTTTGGGTACCCTTCTGCCAACCATTCTGTAGTTATTGATCGGACACCGTTTGGATAGTCAATGTTAGCCCGGATGTGACCTTTGACCTGGTGACACCAAAATCAATAGGGGTCAAAATGAACATGGCGCTCCGACCACACTTTGTTGTGGGGAGCAATAATCTATTAATTGAAGGGCATTGGCTTAGTCGTTGCTGCGGTGATTTACGGAAGAATAACCTTGTGACAACCTGCTGTAAGGATGAGTATTACTACCAAGATATACCGGTCATGATTGAATAATTGGTAGGGAACTGAAGAAGTGAAGGGACACTACAAAATCTGAAATGAAGATTGCTGTGCATCTCTTTAAGTGGGGTACATGAGATGTTGTAGATTTGGCGGAAAGTGACAAATGAGAATAGGTATTTTGTTGAAAAATATGTTTAATATACAAAAACAACATTACTGATGTGGAAAAAAACAATTGTATGTACAACTCAGTGTGTCAGGTCCCTGCGAACTTGAACTTGAATCTCTTTTCTTGAAAGAAAAGTGTGTTTCCTTACACTACAGAGATCGCCCAGACATCACAAAAAGAGTGTACAAAACTAAGCGAAATTAATAAAGATGTAGATCAAAAGAATGTCAAACTAAAACTAGAAAGTGTTATTGGACAAAAACATATGGCTCCCCCGCTCGCCCGAACAGACATAATTGACAACTCTATGTCCAAGCGTTCTCATTGATCTGAGATCGTTTTGATATTCAATATCCCTGTGACTGTATCTACAACCTGTATCAGTAATATTTATTGGTCAACCATCCTTCCAAGTTTGAGGACCCTAGGTCCAACCATTCTCTAGTTAGATTGGACATTGTTTTGTTTTTGATCGGGGATCGTTTTGATATCAATAGGGGTCATGTTCTGGTCATGACCAACCATCCTTACAAGTTTGAGGACCCTAGGTCTAACCATTGTGTAGTTATTGATCGGATATCGTTTTGATAGTCAATGTCACTGTGACCTTGACCTTAAACCTAGTGACCCCAAAATCAATAGGGGTCATCTATTGGTCATGACCAACCATCCTTCCAAGTTTGATTACCCTAGGTCCAACCATTGTGTAGTTATTGATCGGATATATTTTTGATAGTCAATGTCACCGCGACCTTGACCTTTGACCCCAAAATCAATAGGGGTCATCTAATAGTCATGATCAACCAACCTTCTAAATTTGAGGACCATAGGTGCAACCATTCTCTAGTTATTGATCGGACATCGTTTGTGACATAGACAGACAGACAGCACAAAATCAATATGGTTCCCCTCCACACTTTGTGTGGGGGAGCCATAACTATCAAAGAAAGTTATTAATACCCTTGCAAACGCATAACCCATGACTTCATGTATATGCAGTTCCACTTCATACTGATGCTTCTCAAAATGTTTGGGGTATGACAGAGGTCATAGTGACCTTATTTTGGTATGCGACCTACCGCTATCCCAAGATGTATCAACATACCAAGTTTGGTATTTCTAAGTGTTATTGTATTGAAAATATGGTCCGGACAAGCATTTTCTAGGACAGAGGTCACAGGTCAATGTCACAATTACCTTATTCTGGTACGCGACACATCACCATCCCAAGATGTATCTAAATACCAAGTTTGCTATCTCTAAGACTTAGTGTTATAGTATTAAAACTACGGTCTGGACAAGCATTTTCTATGACAGAGGTCACAGGTCAAGGTCACAGTGGCCTTATTTTGGTATGCGACACACAGCTATCCCAAGATGTATCCACATACCAAGTTTGGTATCTCTAAGTGTTATAGTATTGAAAATACGGTGCAGACAAGAGGTGAAAGTGTCTGTGGATGTTCTACTGGCTAAATGTGCAGGGGACCTTAACACATTTTCAACATTCATTCAACAGGCACATGGTAATGATATAAGTCACTAGTTGTTGAATGCCAGCCAGGGTAGCAGGAGAACTAGTCTGTACAAAGTAAGTGTATTACAGGGTTCCCACAGTTTTTTGAGAACAAAACTCAAGGTCTTTTCCAGGTTTTCCCACTGTTTTCAAGGACAATTTATAAATACCAGTGTTTGTCCGACACCGTTGTTGCAAAAACGTTAAATTGTTCGCAGTACTAATATGTGACACCACACAAGATGTTAGTTTATTGTTTTTGACAAGTATTGACTTTAACCCGCTGTTTTTTAGGCTGTTCTCCCTCCTATGAAGGAAATTTAGTGTTGACATTTAACTTGTTCTCAGACGACATGCTTTATCGATTCAAATGATTAGACGCTTGCATATACGACGGAACATTGCAAGTTTTATTTGAAACTCGGCTAAAATCGTCAACATATTTTATGAGTCAACCGGTGAGGTAACGAATTTGTACGACAGCGATCGAAAACAAAAGTACAATTTGGGGTTCATATTTCATTGATCAGAGCATTAACACATCTTTACGACTGTTCACGAATACCAATGGTTATTTTTAATAGGCTTACTAGGCCATTCGCCAAATCGCCATAGGCGAAAAGTAACCTGAACTGGCGAATGAAAACCGTAAGAAATACACACCAAATTCGCCAAACATCGGCGGTCTGGCAAATCCAAATTTCCGACCGATTTTGTCTAAAAGATCTCGGAAAATCCCGAATTCTAATTCAAGTATTTCACTGTTTATAAGCCACTATCCCGGTGAATGTTTTAGCTAATTAGTGACAATCAATTTAGATCGATAAACTAATTATGTCAGCGTTAAGTGAAAACCAGCGTTTATTGAAAACCAAATTGTCGGTGCGATAAGACTCCGCCCACTGTTACGCCTCTTGCTGTCAATCAACTGGTTTGTGTCCCCGCGCTCAACATTATCTGTCATAAAGTTGTGACATTATTCACAGATTTTAACTGCGTGATCGAGCCGGTTAAAACATCAAATAATGTGGCGCCCTCTAGCGGCCAAAATGGCTGATCAAAACAGAAAATTTGAAAATGTTTGCTTACGAATTAGCCAGAGATACTCAGCCCGTCTGTGTTTTTGAACTTTACAATCACTGATAAGTGTTAAAGGAACACATGGCAATCTTGAGTTTTCAAAAACTAGCAGCGCCCCGTTAGTTTTTATCATTAATGTTAATTATAAGAATTCGCAAAGTTTCGACAAGATAACACATGTCTTTAGCTTAAAGGTGAAATATGGCGTGTCTTTTGAGTATATATTCGGAAATATATATATATAATATACAATCTGTTCAAATCTTACACTTACTGGTTGTCCCGTTTCCTCACAGTAGCCAATTTTATCTCATAGTGCACACGCTTCGAGTTTCGCCCTGGTAAGTGTCACGTGATCCTGTGACGTCATTGGTACCAAACGATTAGCCGTGTCGCATTGAGTTGTGTAGTATTGTCTATGTAGGTTTACATTTTATGGTACTTGTTAAAAATGCCGTGTGCTGTTGCTGGGTGAAAACGTTTGCATAAAGAAGGACAAGATTCTTTCGTTTCCCTATTCGAGATAATGATATATTAAGATCTGAAGTGTGGTTAGACCGTTACCGAAGAAAATCGCCCCACTCGTCGAGAAAGTGGGAACCTACGAAAGACGCGCGAATTTGTAGCAAACATTTTGAGTTGACTTCGTGGGAAGTCCATCCTTTGGATTCATTATCTTTGAATTTGGAGAACAAAAGGCCATGTATATTAAAAGCAACAGCGGTACCAACGATATTTGACTATAAAAATGAGAAGTGCATTACCCGCCGTCTCCAAGCAAGTTGTATTCGCCTATTCGACCGGCATTGAGGAGGAAATTCATACATGAAGTAAGATTGAAATTTATGTTCAATTATCTTAGTACCTCATCGGGTATACGTATGATAATTTGAAGAAAGGTGTATAGTCTTAGATCTTTATATACACCGTGAATGTTTAGCTGTTGAATTAGAAGCATGCGTCTTTACGTGAATCAATGAAGTGTTGACTGCGCTAATAATATGTAGCCGTCATTTTTTAAAATATTGCTAAGAACGTTCAGCATATAAATTTAAATGAATCCTGTGAAATAAACACTGTGTCTTTGTTCCCAAATTTTAATTTTAATAATTTTAAATTATAAACCCCTTCTGCCAATAGTGTTATAAATATATATTATCAACATATATAGGTCTATGGATTTGAAAAAAAATACAAAATGTTTCATGGATATCTATTACAAGGCAGAACATTAATAATATTACTAGCTTATATATTAATTCAGTAATGTTTTATGGCAAAACAACAACAATAACGCCTCTTAGCTCGTGCAATAAGTAAAACAAGTATAATAGAATAATATACTTTATATTATGGTAATTTGATATGTTTGGTCTGTTTTCGATCTGTATATCAGGAGTAAGTATACATGAGTAAGTATACTTACTAACTGTCTATATCGTGCTCATAATACATTTGGCTATATTATTTAAATCATAGTATTTTTCTGTCTTTGTGCGCGACAATTAGAGCTCGCATATCATGTGATATATCCGTCTTGTGCAATACGCGTCTGCCCTCGGCGGTATTACACTGCTCAAGTAATTGCAATAAACAGGAAATATATCATAAAACTAGGTTTCCCTAAATAGTGCGTGCTCTTGTGATATACCGACGTATGTACCCTAATTAGGCTGTACTTCAATAGTGCACCGCAGTATTTGATTAATCTGTATCGATATTTGGGGGCAGTCGAGACTAGAGAGCGTGTCATATTACAAACACCGCTCCTAGAGTGTTTGGTGTTAATGGCGACTTATGGCAAATATATAATACTATAGAAATTATATGCTGTTTCATTTATTATTGTTTTCATTAATTTTTTTATCAATTATGGATAATATCTAATAAATACATTTGTTCCATGTCTACTTATCGGCCAAAAAAATCTGACGCTCGTATTTAGACCAGGTCCATTCATTCGGAATATACTACATTTCGCGGTTATTGTGTATGTACCAAGATATTGCTGTGTTGCGGGTGACTTACTGTCAGATTTCGATGAAAACAATATTTACGTTGTTTTTTGTTTGTTGTTGCTGTCAGTGTATAAAGACACTATTTTGTTAGATTAGTGAAAAGTGTAATGAACCGCTGAACGTAACGAATGACAAGACACGATAGTCTTTACAAGCTCTCCATTTGCACCGCGTTCGACTTCATCATCAGTTGATGAATCCGATGTATTTTCGTCCTCTGACACGTATTCTGGCTCAAAATCGTAAGGTTGCACATTGTGTAACTGTCTTATCACGGGCATTTCCTCTGACTCGGTATCATGATCGCTTAATTCTCGCATTTTCACACAAGGTATACTGTTTTGCGTTCAGTCCCAATGTAAACAAAAAATAGTTTGTTCCCAATGACGTCACTTCCGGTAATTCGTGCAAGAGTTTTTCCCCTTAGATTTTTTTCGATATTTTAGCAATGCCTGTTCGCCTGTTCGATTTTTATCTTTAAAAACATATTTTTACTGAACATACATCAATGGCATAGTAATAATCGTATTTATAATGATATTTAATACTTAAAAACATATCAAAAGCGGATTTGTTGATTTAGGACCAATTTCTGCTTTAAGCCATTTGTTTTTTCATATTATTATTTTTTATCTTATTGCACCAGTAATATATTAAAAAACTTATAGTATAATAAGACGAAATAGTGAATACTTAAAATTTGATTTATTTAAATGTAACCAGGGTAAAAGTAAAAATGATACTGGATATATAAATTGTGACACCCATTTCAATTACTGCAAGATTGCCATGTGTCCCTTTAAGTGCCTACTAATTAGTTGTACACATGGTAGCGTAAACTGGAACAATGGCAAGTGTGAACCGGTGTTTAATCGGCTGTTTCTGAATTGGGTTCATTTTATGGTTGATTGTTCAATCAACATGAAACAATACAAAAGGTGCGATTACCCAAAATAATGGTGTATGTATTATTTCTGAATGTGCAGCACGGTCTTTCTAGATTCTTTGGAACTCGTGTTAGTTGAACTTGTATATGCCTCAGTTTAGCCTTACATTTTCTAAATATATTGCTATTTATTTTATTTCCCTGCATGTTAGCATATTGAAATGCATTTAATGAAAATACTAAATGGTGAAAAGAGTCTGCATTTTTGGATTTTCTCATTATATATGCATGCATTCATTCTGTCCTTGTTTAAATATCAGTCTTTACAATTTTTAAAAATTAAAATTACATTAAATTAAATACAATTTTTACAAAGTTCTGAATTTTTTCCCGGTATGGGAAGCATGATATTGTGTCCTTTAATGGGGCATAACACCGCCAAAAGTCATTCAACTGGAACACAACAATGACATGCACAACTACACATGGCACTAATCATCCCTGCCATTGTATCAAGAATTCAGAAATGTGACAAAGTTTGTGTATTAAAACTTTAAAGAATTCATTAACCAGTACACAACAATGGCAATGCCACTAGGCTTGGTATAGTTCTACGACATAAAACGTCACAGAACAGCTACAGATAAGCAACGTATTTGCGTAAATTCCCAGTTAAAACTCCCTAAAGTAGGCTAAATACACAATTAAATTACTTTATCGGTGCGTACCAATTATTTTCAACAAACTAATTACACAAAATAACCGTTTTTGTCAGCATATCATATTTTATCCATTACCGTGAAGACGGCCAATATCAAATGGAATGCATCGCCGTTTCCAGTCAATTTTAAAATAAACGAGCCATTGAGATTGGCTAAATGTGACTGGTTATCAAGTTTATTTTTTTTCGCTCGAAAGTAAATCCTTCAGGAACAAAATTGTTGTATTCAGTGACAGTCTAGTATATTTTTAATTATTCGGCATCACCGAAGCACTCAACTTTCTCTGTATGTCAACATGGCTAAAAGAGGCCCAGGTGTTTGAACTCAGCGCAAGAATATTCATTATCGCTAAATATTAATAACTAACTCAGAACACAATAATATCTAACGTTGCGACGTTGAGTCGTGACGTCAATAAAGTGTTGCCGACGTCAACATCATCCGCCAATAACGTTCAATAAAGCAAATATTTGTTTGCAAAAACGTAATTTAAAATGTAATAAATAGATTATTTAACTGCTGGGATCGACTATGGGTAATCCTTTACTTCATGGTAGATGTGCTTTGTTTATTTTACTCACACGTATGCGCCCGTTCATGAAAAAAACTACACGCCTACTAGGGCTGCGTATCGGTCTGAATGATCGATACGATATTTGTATTCGATATATCATATGATATTTTTTCAGCAGTAATAAAAGACTAAAATGTCAACGTTTTGTCATTTATTCATTCAAAAAGTAAACACAGAAGCTTTATCTGAATTATTTTTCAAGAATATGATTACATCCAAGGCATCGTCATTCAGGCACGACCTCTCTGCTGATAGAATATCCCCAGTTGTCTTAAAATACAGATGTCGAAAATGCAATTAACCGCCAGAAAAAGTACAAACAATGAGATGCCGAGTGCATCTTTTATATGCAGAGTTGACTCGACTGATAAATACAATGAATAAATTTCGAAACAAATACATATTTCAAACTTTTAATGCATTTAATCACAAGTTCTGTTCGTTTTTGTTGTGCGAAAGTCAACAGTTTTCCTACCGACACACATAATCCTTAGCCATGTATCTTTTAACAAGGCGGCACTAATAACGGGTTTATGACCCGGAATTCCTTACCATTTTTCTGATTATTTCTGACTAAAGAACCCATCGATGTAATAATAAACATCAGAATAGTAAAATTTGTTCCAAAGAAAGACTAATTAAAAAGAAAATTATAATTTCCAGTATAATTACTAATTGAATATTATGTTCAGTCGCCGCGAAGACGGTAATAGGAACCGCCATATAACTGTCGTGACCCAGTATACATAATCCGGGCATTCAAATATTCCCACATCCGCTTTTCCAAAACAAAACAAAAAGTCTTCTGTTTCGATTTTTTTTAAAGTTATTGAATAATTATGCATTAAAATTATTGCAATTCGAAAAAGTTGCACCTCTTACCTGTGCAGTTTTTACTCCGAGTTTGTCTTCGCGGAGTATCGTGGCGTACTTTCGTGTAAGTACGCCGAGAAGCTTTTCCGACTCCCCGTAGTTTTATTATCGAAACTCCGCGTAATTACGCGTTTTTTTTGTAAATTCCTCACTCGGCGTGAAAGAGTAAAGTGTGGGCTTCGCGTGAGCTGTACTGTATGCAATGGGAGAGAGTTCACTTTTGATCGATATTTTGACTGATACGGACACGTTCGATACGATATATCGATCGAACCCTAAATACCGGTATTCGATATATACCGGAAACCGGTACGCAGCCCTAACGCCTACCTCTTGTGAAAGATTTCCCTATAATCGATCCCAGCAGTTAAATAATCTCTATATATAATTCATATAGGGCCCTGGTTTTGTATCACTGCTTAACATAGAAGTTCAGAGAGATATTGATTGCACAGGGTATAGTTCTCCCTGTACACTGGACAGACTACTTTACATCCCTCCGAAGGATGACCTATATTCACAGTACCATGCCCAAGTAAGATACTGCGGGAGTTTGTTTTAAAAATCCGGGATGTGACCCCACTGGAAATCATACACGTGATTTCTGGGACTCGAGTCAAGTATGCTTAACACTTCGCGACCGCAGGGTTAAGTTTCCAAAATTATATGGAAACAAAAGAGCACAAGATGTTTCGAAAGATAAACATTCAAGAAAAATATGTCTGGAGGTCTCCTGAAACATGAGTCATACACAAATATCCTAGACACATTCGGTATACACGTGTCTGAATGACACGGACTACCACAACAGCCATGATTCTCACGTCTCCGTCTAGGTATTTTGTTCTTCTTTTAGTTTAGATACTACAAATTACCAAATATGCAAACGACGACTAGAAACGTCAGGGAATGTTTATGCACACACAACCTTCCAATTGTTCACTCGAATTTTTAAACACGCAGAATGAATAAAAAATACGTAGTCTAGATCATCTGCGACGCTTGCTTGTTTACAAAATTATCAGGCGTCGAACATGATCAAGACTAATTTCATGTAGATCAATCCGTGACAACACAAAATATTCATAAACTAAAAATGTGTGCTAACTTTATTGACACGTGGAGAGTGTAAACTTGCACATATTCTACTTACGATAAATTGTTTCGCTCTCACTGGAGCACTCTTGCTGCACAGAAGAAAACAAAATGGAGGAATGGCCGAATCAAAACGGAAATTGATTGCTATGACGTCAGGCTGTTCCAGTAACACATTACTTTCATGAAACGCCTCCCGATATTTCGCGAAATACATGCTACTCCTGCAGTTGAAGACGCAGTATCCAAACTTCCCTAAAATACCTCAGGCTTGCGTGAGCCAAAACAATGCATGTGTACACATATGACACCAACTATCTAATCCATGACATTGACACCTGCATATCCCACACTTTTCAAAATTGACTGCTCTGACTACTGTCAGTAATGCTATTACATAATGCATTCCTTTCTGCATGTTGAGTTAGCTACCCTAGAAACAGCAAGCGTGTGGCACTTGATTCAGAGGGTTACCGTAAAGCATATTTACATATGCAGTTGCTCCCACGCGGATTACGACTTTTTCGCAGCATCCCCGCGGCAGTTTTTCAATCGAAGTCAAAAATCCGCGCGGGGATTCCCTGCGACTGTAAAAATCGCCGCGATTGCAAAATCCAGTCTCGAAAGAAAGAAATCACCGTGATTCTCTGTGATAGATACGCGGGGGAACACGGGGGAAATTAGAGCACGGATCAATGAAAAATGTAATAAAAATGAGAAATACAATGAACAATTTTGGAAGCAATACGTATTTCAAACTTCTAATTCATTTAATAACGTGTGTTTTTCGTTTTTGTTGTCCAAAAGTCGCATTTCTCTTCACCGGACATAAATTGGCTACCCACAATCCTTTGCGATGTGTGTACCTATTAACAAGGCGGCACTAATAACGGGTTTATGACCCGGAATTCTTTACAATTTCTCGGATTATTTCTGACTAAAGAACCCATCGATGTATTAATAACCAACAGCAGAATAGTAAAATATGTTAAAATAACGATTAATTAAAAATATAATTCTAATTTCCAGTATAAGAATTACTATTTGAATTTTATGTTCAGTCACCGCGAAGTCGGTAATAGGAACCGCCAAATAACTATCGTGACCTAGTATACATTATCCGGGCATTTGAATTATCCGAAAACAAAAATAAAATTGTCTTCTGCTTCGGGTTTTTAATAGTTATTGAATAATACATTAAATTGACTGCACAATTGTACATTGATACTGAAGATATCCTGCGATGGCCTGCGATTTCACACCGGGTAAAGCGGTGTGCGAATCAAAACAGATCACGGCGAATCGCGGTGATTGTGTCGCGGTGGAAAAAATGTATTATCCCCGCGATGAGCGGGCTGTCCGTGGATCGCGGGGACAAAATCAGTGTGTCCGCGGAGAGATAAAATCGCCGCGATGAGTGGGATTAGTCGTAATCCGCGTGGCAGCAACTGTATACTGTTTAGGGACCAGTTTCCGTCATTTATTTTCATTTAAAAACTGTTTTTACAATGCAAATTGCTAACGCGATGTTACTTATTGACAGACGTTTAGCACAGACAATTGTAAACAAGAAAAAAAAAAAAGTAAAGAAGCGGTACAAAAATGAAAGTAAAATTTCAATTTTATGTTTAATCACCGCAAAGTCGGTAATAGGAACCGGCATATAACTATCGTGACCCAGTATACATTATCCGGGCATTTGAATTTTCCGAAAACAAAAATAAAATTGTCTTCTGCTTCGGGTTTTTAATAGTTATTGAATAACAATGCATTAAATTGACTGCACAATGGTACATTGATACTGAAGATAAATCGCGGCGATGGCCTGCGATTTCACATCGGGTAAAGCGGTGTGCAAATTAAAACAGATCACGACGAATCGCGGTGATTGTGTCGCGGTGGAAAAAATGTATTATCCCCGCGATGAGCGGGCTGTCTGCGGATCGCGGGGACGAAATCAGTGTGTCCGCGGTGAGATAAAATCTTGGTGATGAGTGGGATTAGTCGTAATCCGCGTGGCAGCAACTGTACGTATACTAACTAAATGTTACCAGTGTGTGAAAGAAAACTCTGTAAAACCTTTAGAGCTGATGAGGTATTTATAATCTATGGAAGTGTTTATTTTAAAACAAAGACAAAATCAAACAAACAAATCTTGCATTCGACAACTCAAAGTTCGTTTACACTTGCACGAGTCGGACACATTATCCGTTTGTGTAACATGTACAGCCACACAAAAAATTAAGGCTTCTAAGTGCAAGTTATGTATTTACTTATAAATAGTAGCGTTACTGACCTGTTTTATAAATGATCACAACTGCGTATGTAAATTATTGTATTAAAGCAGTAAAACATATTAGATATTTGTAAATCAATGTCTTATTGTGTAAGAAATATTTCATGTTGACATACACTTTTATAATTAATGTATGACACCTTTTCTATCAACATCATTCACAGCCTTATTATTGATGATTTCTAAAAGCACCGCATTTTAGCAATCTAAAGGCGCCGCATTTTAGAATACCAAAGAACCAGAAGTGAAACCGAATGATATCCCCTTCAATTTATAACACGAATTTATGATCATGTGTAAAATAAACACTGCCTTGTCTGTTGAAAAGTTGATTACATACCAGCAAATGTTACTTGTACTCATGAACATCTAACATTGACATTCGACGCGCAAAGCAGCCGTCGAAATTAGCACAATCCCGAGACTGGTAAAATGCCTGACAGGCTTGCCCAATATCCAAGAACACCCAGCAAATGTTACTTGTACTCATGGATATCTAAGTTTAAATTAACAGTCGAAGCGCAAAGCAGTCGACAAAATTAGCACAATCCCGAAATGCTAAAATGCCTGCCAGGCTTGCCCAATATCCAAGAAAACAAGCCCAACGGGCTTGTTGATTTGCCGCTCGTTTCGACGGGAGAAATTGGAATCCAGACGAGGGAACTCCATTAACCAATCGTCCGAGAAACGATTTACTAGGAAACAGAACAAAAAGGCAATTGTTCTTACATAGTTTATTAAACGATTAAATGCAGTAAATAGTCACAAATCTGTTTATTTAGCGAAATTGGAAAAATACAAGAAAACACGTGCTTCATTGTTATTTTGTTAAGGGTTTCCGGGTTTCTTTCCGGCCAAAAGTATGTAGTTGATCACAGCACAAAAGCAAAATCTATCAGGCAAAGTCCTCGAAATTTAATGCTTGTGTCCAATGATTACCCATTTTCATTTTCTTTTATTGAATATTTTTGATTGCCACATGGCCGCATGGAATTAAAATTTTGGCCGTCCAGACCATTTTTTACTCGCCACGGCCGACTGCGAATTTGGCAAAGAGGCAAAACAACATGAACACATGAAATATATATATATAAGCAACAAAATTGAATCACTTGCAACATACAGAAGTCAGGTGGCAGGTTTCAACAAGTTCTCGCTGGAGGGAACCGCTTTTTTTCACAAAATCAACAGGCTTCACCAACACTGCTAGGACTAGTACGAGTCCTGCTGAAAGGAGAGAATATTTGATATAAATAATTAACAGCAGCCCAACATTCTCTGCTTTGGGTTATTTTTCCAGTCTGACACACAATAAGTGGATAAAGGAAAATTCTAGTTCCCTGTCTAAAATGCCTGTCAGGCTTGCCCAATATCCAAGAACACAAGCCCAACGGGCTTGTTAATTTGCCGCTCGTTTCGACATGAGAAATTGGAATCCACACGTGGGAACTCCATTAACCAATCGTCCGAGAAACATTTTACTAGGGAACAGAACATTACGCAATTGTTCTTACATAGTGCATTAAACGTTTAAATGCAGTCAATAGTCGCAACTCTGTTTATTTTGCGATATAAGACAAATACAACAATATACTTTCTTTGTTGTTATTTTGTTAAGGGTTTCCCTTTACCTTTCGGCCATTAGCACGTAGTTCACAGCACAAAAGCAAAACCTATCCGGTAAAGGCCTCAAAATTTAATGCTTGTGTCCAATGATTACCCCTTTTCCATTTCCTTTTATTGCATATTTTTGATTATCACATGGCTGCATGGAATTCACATTTTGCCCGCCCAGACCATTTTTTACTCGCATCCGCCAACTGCTAATTTCTGTCCCTAGCACACAAAGAGGCAATCAACATCAACACATGAAATTTATATATATAAGCAACAAAATTGAACCACTTGCAACATACCGAAGTGAGGTGGCACGGTGTAAACAACTTCTCGCTGGAGGGAACCTCTTCCTTCAACACAATCAACAGGCTTCACCACCACTGCAAGGACTATTACGAGGCCTGCTGAAAGGAGAGAAAATTTGATATAATTATCTCGCATTTATAGACATTAACAGCAGCCCAACATTCTCAGCTTTGGGTTATTTTTCCAGTCTGACACACAAGACGTGCATAAAGGCAAATTCTAGTTCCCTGTCCAATTGCTGCTATTGCAGTGCATACGACAAAATACGTACCTGTTATATCCGAATACTTCGAATAACACAGGTCACATATACTCATTCTACTAATACATGATAAACATTGAAATGAATTTTCAATTAAAACCCGTCATTCTCCCCATGCTTTACAAACATCAATCACTATACCGCTCTCCTTTACTCATGAGCCAATTCAACAATAAACCAAACTGTCATTACTAACTCCCCAATCACCTTCTGCTTACTTGACACTTAGCATATACTCTGCCAGACATAACAAAAGATGTGTGTATTCAGTAGCACGTGAATACCCTTTACTGCATCAACACACCTCATACCTTCAGGCAATTACACAAAGCCAGGTCATAACTTGTTTACTAACGGCAAACGCTTGTTGATAACATTCAATACCTCAGGGAAGCCTGAGGTATATTTCTTTGACAAACAGTCATGAAATGTGTTCTCAACATGCGCATCGCACCTTATGTGCCACATGCACATCATAATCTCTGTGACGATGTATGACCTGCGCCAATTTTCCCCAATAACGTCCGCCAAACCTCAGGTTACCTACCAAAAAAGGCACAGGCCTGCAGATACGATTATCCCCAAGGCAGAAGCTGTCAATCTATTTGTACACGGGATGTGCAAAACACATTACTTGAATTCAATATGTGTTACCCTGTCATTCCTATTCGCCAATGCACAATCTCACTGTCAATGCCAGATAAATCTCATACTTAGCCATAGGCATAGGAGTATTAGCACAACCCTCCCGTCGAAAATGTTATGCACTAGCCTAGCAAGCTTAAATATTTCACAGCCATTTCTCAAATGCATATATATTTTCCTTACCAAATCCACATGTACTTACATTGGCAATCAAGTGAAATATTCTTTAACACTTCCTCGAATACAACCACACGAAAGCACTGCAGCTTCCAAGATGGCTTCCAAAACAAACGTGAGTGACAGATCTTCCACAACAAACATGAGTGACAGATCAAACCCTACTTACTCGACGCATGCGCACTCGCATACAACTAACAAAACAAACAATCTTCACAGGCGCCCCAACCTTTCTTCGCATTACTAAATTTACAACCGTCACAATAACAGAATATCACATCTACTTACCATTTACCTAAACTCAAACAGCCGTGAATACTTCCTCAAACACGCCAAAAACAATGCCGGCTTCCTAAATTGACAAAATCGCCTAACGGGCATGCGTACTCGCACAAAAAACAACAACATCAGTTGACCTAGATCACAAGTTTATACATCACATTGGTACAATAATCCTTCATACACACCCCAACCACATCAAACATACCCCTAAACCGTACAAGTATAACCAGATTTCCGAAAATGTACACACACATCCTGCATTTTCAAGTTAATCGCGAATAACAGTCAGCCGACCACTGACCACAGCACAGGAGTCGAGAGCTCTCGATAGAGCTTGAGAAAAAAATACATTTAACCAATACATCATCTCCAAACTCACAACATATACACGTACCTACCTTTCGTAGCGAACTTTTGGACAACCGTTACTCTCCAGCTCTAATGCATTTCGTTTAATATCCGCAATCGAAATGCCAACGATATTCAACTGTGCTGCAATAAAAATGGCGTCCTCAAAATGTCTCTAAAATTGTCTGCGCATGCGGGGTAAACGTGACGTAGACATTAACACCAGATTTATACGTACATATTAGTATTCATCCAAGAGATAGCAACTTATGTAATACCAAATTCAACGTCCCGTTCATGAATCTTTATCCACTACTGTCTTTCCGTACTAGAAAATCTAAGGAAAATCTACCCTTGTCTTGAAATGTCATTAATCATGTTAATATTTTTTGCACATAACTTTGAGTTAAAGACAATTTGTGTCTCAAAACGTGTTTTATTGATTAATTTATTGCTGTAATACGTTCTCAAAATGAAGGAATCAAAGGAAAACAACACATTTTGCGGAAAATATGAGCTGAATTTTACTCGCCAGTAGTGTTGATAAGCACGTGACCATGACAGTGAAGGTATAAAATATATAAACGGGAAAATAGTACAAAATGACTATGTAGGGACGAAGCGGAAGCATTGAGTAAGCGGAAGACCAGTTCTACTAAAATGAGTTACGAACGTAACGTGTAGGGTTGGTGTGTGTGAGGGGAGGGGATGGGGGGCGGCCTACTGTGATTCAACGCTGTCAATAGCAAAGTTCATATAAGGGCAACCGCATGCTGGCGTGTTTGAATAGTTACAGGACGCTAGTGCCATTGACTTTCACGTGACTATGGAGGAGAAGATGCCCTCTTTTTTTTCCTTTGTTTTATGTATAAAGAATATGTTTTAAAACCGTCCCATATATGACCTATATGGGGACATAATAGATCGGAATTCGGTAACCTGACCTACACCAGAGATGTAATAAACCATTATTTCTTAGATCTCTGTCTAAACTTCTTACAGCTGGATTCCTGTGGTTCTTTTTCGGAAATTAGACTCAAATATACGAGACCGTCCATTTTACGTCCCTGTCCAATGGACGAGGCTAATGGAAAGTGTCTTTCACAAGAACGCACTGACGAATATGTGGCGCCGATGAGGCTTGAACATGGGTCCTCCGGGGCTTCACGTCCACTGGGTCACGCCGAGATATATCGACAAAGGGGATCATAATTGACATATTGTCAGTACCGTGATTGTGGCAGTATGTCCGATTACGTCCTAAGTTACTGATTAATAGCCCGTATATACATTTAATTGCATTTAATATCGCTTTTAATAGCGCAACAATAGTGTGGACGTTGACTTGTATGCTGGATTGTGAGTGTAGTCATAGACATATGTACATGTCACTGGCATAGTCAACTTTTTAAAATAAGTATTTTCAGTGCATGTTTCCCCCGTGTGGTTGCTGGGGTAGATACAACCACCCGTGTGGTTGCCGGGGTAGAATACAACCACTGCAATCTCACAAGCACACTTTCACATGCAGAGGGGTAGGACACGCCCCCGCCCCACCACCATTCATATTCATTGTGTCGTTTTTTATCATGCTCATTGAAGGTATTGATCATGACACCGCGTATGCAAACATGGAACCATGGCTCTATCGTAAATGGAGTATCTACTATAGAATTTGCAGCAACTCTGCAGTTCTGCAGGTAAGACGGTTCTATGCACATTCTCCACATTTTATCTTGATGTAAATGGAGTATGAGCCTGACACGTTTATTCCTGTTAGGCGCCATATAACCTTTCATGTGTTGGTGCGCCTTAAAACACAATTCAATTTATTCAGTTAATGTTTACGACTTACGGCAATGGGGATTCAGGATGGAAGTGTAATTTACCACTATTTCAGAGTACATCATGAACAATTACGTTGCCCTGTAACTATTTCTTTATGAACATAAACTGAGTCAAGTGTTTGGCGGATAGATGCTTTTAAGATATTTGGTCACTTAAGGCACCGCGGCTGTGACATGCGTTTTGGAATATCAAGCAATGGCTCTGTCGAAAACCTTGCTATAACACCAAGAATATATAAACATGTTACCTGTATTTTATTAGTCCCATACAAGTTTAAACCGGAGGGTACTGTAGGTCTACCCCTGTCTGTATATCCGTCCGTACATTCGGATCCAATAATCTGTGAGTAAGAATTAATTGTTCCCCTGAGATATAATTAACACGGTGGCGAAACCATGTGACTTTTTGATCGGGTTTTCGGCAACACAATATAAAAAAAGCGCTCGGTTAAGGTATAGCTTCGTTTAAAGAATTGTGTTCACCTAAAGCGGACATTGTGATTATCGACATTTTGGTCCATTTTATTGGGGTTTCCTTAACTTTCCTCATTATCTTGTATTAGACACTGATGTCGAGTTTTGGACCTCTTTTAACAGGCCGTAAGTTGACTAATATTATTTCTTATGGATCTTTGTTACGATTCCATTTCGTATCTCTAATAAATACTAATTTTCGCAGAATGGTATTATTGCTTTTGCCTTCTTGTTTGTCTGTTTCCGTGTTTGTTTCTGTGTTTTGTGGTTGACTGTCCTCCTTGAATGCTACTTTCCCTGTCCGATCTTTTTATATTTCTTCATACCTGTACAAACTGAGGTCTTCTCTCCTCCGGAAACGGTAACACATGTACTCGTCCATTTCTTTCTAAGATTAGCCCTCCCAAAATGTACACGGTCATAGATTTTTTTAAAAATCCGACACTTTCGGATGGCTAATCTCCGGAAGTACTGGATGCATCGAATTATTCTTTGCTGCAGAGGAAATAACTCGCTTTGGAGGAGTACTTGTGTTTTAGTTGAGTACAATTCTTTAAATATTAGGAAAGTTATGCAGCAAAACCATATCTGAAACAAGCTTGTTGTTTACATTTTTTTGTGTGACTGAAACGATTCACAAGAGTGTTCATTGGACAGAAAATACGCCTGTCGAAAGTGGCTTAGGTTTGCTAACATGCACTGGAAGGAGACGTAATTAATGACAGCACTTTTATTTTTGTAAAGAACTATTAACGTACTAGTTTTACCAAATGAAAGTTGATTTGTTGTATGCAGTGTAAATAATGATTACACTGAAAATAGCGTTTAAAAGATGGAGCGTTCATTTTAATGAAATTAACTTAGCGTGTACGTCCCGCTTTTTATTAATATTTGACTTTAAGCAGATTATTTCGCATTATAAACGGCATACTATGACATAGAAACATATATATGTGACCATTATAGTACAATAAATTCATATATGTAAGAAAATAGGCACTTGTATAATGTAACGACCGAATTGGAAGCAATCATTTTGGCAATCGTAAACGCTGGACCAATCCCGTCATTCTCTGGATCCCGCATCGGTATGTTCAAAATCTTGACATTTTGTTAGCCGGAAGGCAACGACACATATAATATTGCACTGTTGCTATGTAAACAATATGGCCGCTAGACACACGTGTTGATGTTGATGTTTTTTACAATGCAGATGTAGTTTTTATCACTCCTTTCATGCATAGACCTACCAAGTGGACGCGTCTTTTTACTGAATCGAGTGCTTTACTGCGCATGTCCCGTTTCACTTTATATTTAAACGCTGTGTAACAGTCTACTGAATCGAGGACAATGATTGTAAGTGTAAGTGCCGCGACATAATACGAACTCCGTTGTTACCAGGGCGATTGGACTGGTTTTAGAACTTGACCGAGTTTCATCTAGATTGAAAAACAAATATTCAAGTTATTGAGCGCACGTCATCAAAATTATCAATTTTCAATAATTAAAGGGCCATAACTCCGTTGTAACCTAGACAATCTGCTGGATTCCGAACTTGACCAAGATATTATGCCTATAAACTGTATTTCGAAGTTTAATAATGATTGGATTATATTTGAGTTAGAGAGCGTATATCGCAAAACTTAAAGGACGGACAACGCCACTACACCATACGTCCCGTCTTAGGACGGGCGTATAAAAAGTCAATTGGTTTCGCCACCGTGATTAAACTAGAAGGGTGTAGACTGGCGATTTTTTTTCTACCTCCACCACAGAAAATCGACCGTCATTTAAACATTACATATGTAGAAAATTACCTAAAGCACCATACCAAGGGGCGTAAGTTAAAGTTAACCTGTAAGTTTGTTCGAGTTAGAGAGTGGACAGCGCAAATGTCAATCTTCAATAATTAAAGGGCCATAACTCCGTTGTTACTGGGGCGATTGGACTGGTTTTGATCTTGACCAAAATATTATGCCCATACACATTTTTTCAAGTTTCATAATATTGGATTATATTTGTTTGAGTTAGAGTCGGACATCGCACAACTTAGCGGACGGACAACGCCACGACATAATACGCAACAAGTCAATTGGTTTCGCCACCGTGATTAAACTAGAAGAATGTAGACTGTTGATTGTTTTCTACCTCAACCACAGAAAATCGACCGTCATATAAAACATTACATGTGTTGAAAATGACCTAAAGCACCATACCAAAAATTAAATTCTGAGATATCTGTGTGCCAGTGTGTCGTATTACAGATATTTGAAGTAATTTCAAATCAAGATCAGCCTCTGAGACGGTAACTTTCTGTACTCCCTGGAGGAGCAAGTTGAGCAATTACTACTTTAATTATCTTGCTTTATGAACAAATACATGCACTGCCAGTCTGTTGGTTAGTTAATAATCGCATAGTTGATTTATGTTAAAACTTAAATAATGTATTGAATGTAAAATTTAAGACTGAGTTGTGACATTTCAACTTATGTCTGTTAGAAAAATTACCAGTTTATGGTTATAATGGCTTGCAACTTAAAACATAAGTAAACTAACAGTGAATGTATCGTTATGTAGCAACATGTCGATCAAAGTGATTTTTTTCTGAAATAAACTGATTTGCTAATCAAGCGTAAAGCTCTTCCAGTGTAAATTAACTAAATTATCACACAAATCCAACATATTACCAACTTACGAAATACCATGATAAAATAAACGAAATCACCCGGTATTAATAATATATTTTATTATCATTGATCTTGCCAATAAAACAGAATTAAAAGAGTACATGTTAATTACGCCTTAATTCCATTAAAAGATGAGAAAGCTTATATTAACAGGATTTTATAACGGATATTTCGACAATAAAACATGTTTAAAAACATGAAAAGACAAAATGCGCTAACCTGTTTAAAATAACCTCTAAAATGTTTTAATTTTACAATATGCAAACTTTTTAAGCCGCAATTAAGGTTTTATTTCATACCCCAGCCAACCCCGTATTCGCTTCTTGAAAAGGCGTTGAATGGGTATGAAAGTTAATAATCGGACCACGTAATGATTTATTGAACAACATTTTTACCAAACTGAAGCGCGTTTTCTTAACTGCACATTAGAAAAATTGCCATTTAGTTTGCCAATGTCGCTCTTATATAATGTCTACAGTTGTGGTGTTAAAACTTCTTCAAATGGATTGCACGAAAGTGAAGTCCCGTTTCCTGCGCCTTGTCCACCTGTACATGAAGAATCATGTAGAAAACCTGAAGAGAGAAAAATATATATTTTTGTCATCCAGAAAAAGCAAAAACAACGTGAAACACACCTTCATTTGATATTCAACTTAAAGGACTAGACGCGATCTGGATTTAATGTGATTGGTGAATATAGCTCCATTAGTTTCAAAAGCTCAAGGCAAAGCAAAGTAAACGGGACACTTATATGGAAAGCCCTAAGTATAGTACAATAAGAAATTTTCCAAACCAAACTTAGTAGTAGTGTTATTTTTTACTGGTCCTTTGGGACCAACGAGCCCAATATGGGTGGCTTTGAAGTAGAATACCGCTTAAGCCGGTGCTAGGGGGCGTTAGAAGTGTTGCTTCTTTCATTACTTCTCATGAACAGACTCAATAAACCGAGTCTGCTGCTTTATTCTCTTAATTGTGTTTGATGCTCTCAAAGGATCACCTTTATCAGTATTTATTCATGTACAATAATTTTGTTTAAACTGTTATGCATATGCACATAGAATAAAAAAATATGCAACTGAAACACACATTTAATTGTGAAAATGTGCGTGGTTTTGCCTTAATTGGGAATTTTTCACTTTTTAACAAAAGCAATATTGTATGTTTATATGCTTTGCAAACACATTACCATGTATATACATTCTCTTGCAGTATTTCATTACCCTCCATAAAATTATTTTTTCCATCTTTGTCTGTTTAATGCCTCAGTGTATTTAATATGTACAAAAATAAATAAAACATTTTTGAACTTGGAATTTTTTCTTTCCAATTTGGAAAAAAACACACTTTTTGGCTTTGGGAATGGTACTTTGTTTTGGTACCACTTATACAAAGTTATATAATGTAAAATAACACTGCTCTTGTCCCATTTTGACTGATATTTTTCCCTCAAATTCCAATAGATCCACTATTCGTCATGTAAAAACCTTTAAAAGTAATCAATTGTTAACGGTCGCATCGAAAGATTTAAACATTTAAAAAATGTGTTTTCATTCACACAAAGTGTTTTAACCCCCTGCGTTAGATTCGCTATTGGCCGTGTGTTTTTTTAAGTAACTCATCTTCAGAGGGCGTGAGCGGTAGCTAGCATATTTCACTACCGCTCATGAACAGTCTCAATCACTTTTTTCACATTAAAGTATAATAAATGATCTTATTGTTTGGGGCGCTATAGTTTCTACCAAAGGTTTGTTTTACTTTTCAGACACAATTTGATTACCGGTAGTGCCTTAATATGTTTTATATAGTGGTGAAACAGACATTTTAGTGGTAAATATCTTACGTTATTTTTCAAAATTTGTCGAGAAATAAAAAAAAATCACATGCCAAAATTGCTTTTTTATAGGGCATATTTAAAATTTTCTCCATCAAAATATGGTGTGTCTTTTTTTACGAATTTTCTAACAAACAATGGTTTAACTTGTTCTATACTTACAACAAATTGGGTAACGTTAGGCCATAAAAAAATAATTACCTGGTTCTCAGGCCCGCCCGCATGTCTTTTTTTGGTGCCGCATTGCCGATTTTATCTCAAAAGTAATAAAATAAAAATTGGAAATGCGCTAACGAAATTTCGAAAAAAAAGTTCCGCATAAATGTTTGTTCCGGTTTTTACATGTAACTACCTCAGGGGAATCCCCTTGTCGGTAGACTAGTGCGCGCGGCCGACTATCTGCCGCTCTGCTCGCTAGCTTGTGAGTGTTGCAGTCGTACGGGTACCAAACTAGGAGAGTCAGACGCTTGAGACGCTTGGAACTAGTAGGTGCTACAGAACAGGCGATTTATTCAAGCGTCTAATCGACAAAGTCTCACAACAACATGCAATAAATACAAATATACAGACTTATTGTGATTGAAAGAAGCATAAGTCGGGAAGAAATGGTAAGGTAATGATCGGCAATAGAGATGAGCTGATCCAACTGGTTATTGCACATGTATTTCGAGATATTTTGCATCAATACATGTATTGGAATTAAAAGTTTGGATAAAAAAAAAATCGCCCGCGTGTCTGTTCACCACTGTAAAATTGTAAAAAGAAATGCGCCCGCATCTCTTCTCAGAAAAAATGGCCTGAGAACCAGGTAATTAATTTGTTGTGGCCTTACGTTTCGTTTTTTGTCTAAAATGCGTTGGAGGCTGCCTACCCTCGTCATTGGTCATTTTGTACCAGTTTGTACCTTGGCCATCATAGTTTTGTACCTGTACCCAGTTTACGTTAAATTACGGAAAGATGATGTATGCGTACGAAACGTCAAGTGTTTGGGTACGAACAGACCTGAGATTTATGGCTTGTTACAGTAGTGAAAAATCAAAAAATGTGAAAACAAGTAAATGCCATGAAATTCAGGTCAAGGGTATGAATGTCCAACAGCAGGGAACAAAATGCTCAAGGCCGAAAAGAAAAATACGTGTGTTTCCTAGTGCATGCTCAAGAGTCTAAAAAAATGTCGGTACTCGGTAGGCATTTTTTTTCAAAAGGTCTCCCTACAGTCAGAGCTCTAACCTTAAACAGTTACAAGTTTTATAACTGCTGGAAGTTATTAAAACGTCAAATTAGTATCTCTCTTTGGTTTAGAGTAGGAGTTACTTTTCCCTAGTAACCATTTGTAACCTAAATCAGTTACTAAGATCATTTGCTAATGAATTGAAATAGTTGCCAAATTAATGTGCTGTGTTTATTTATGTCTGAATACTTATTTTCAAGGATAAATAAATCTTCATCCAGATCCAATTAGCAATTGTTCAATAAGTATCATGTTGTAGTCTACAAAATGATTTTTAATGAATTTTGTTGCATAACAGTAGGTACCTTGAGAGGCCTTGCGCATTGGATTGTCATGCTCATAGAATTTTATTACATGGTTGTAAAGTTGAATAATCATTCTACCTGGAGAAAATTGACATATATGAAGAAAAATTCCTGTACAGAAGATAGAATGCATCTAAACTGGAGTGATTTTGTGGTTGTAACGGATTCTGGTTACTATACGAGTTTTAGTGTTTTTTTAAATAACAGTCACAGGTTATGAAAAACGTAACTGTTTAAGGTTAGAGCTCTGATTGGCCTAAAACCGCACTACATTACATATATGCTTATAAATGTTGAATAATAAAACACTCCGACATAGTACACATGCAAAAAGGTGTGTCAGCAAAAGAATTATTGAAAACCTACCATTCTGATAATTCTGATTTTCAAGTTCTACATTGTCTAAGTTCCATCTGTGTTCCATTTGCGTGCATCTCCTGATGCTTCGGGAGTCTTTCTAATTATTTCATTCTTCAACTGTGCCAGGACCTGTATAATTTTCACCCCAGACTGTCAACAGGCGAAGACAATCATCTTGATGTTGTCGAATTTGTAGAAGTATTTTTTTTACCTGAGCTCCGTATGGCTAGCAACGAATATTTTAAATTTTCTGATGTCACTGGGTGTTGTTGCTTGCCGACTTTGGTATCTTATCGGTCAACACTGTTATTGTCAAACATACCATTTGATAGAATATATAATTCTACTGTCAAAAACCATACTTATATATTGATAATCCTCTTTGTATTTTGTAGAAACGCGCGCATAGAATCCGTGCGCTTTTTCCCCCACATGTTTCAATGCACCTTGTCATGAGTGTGTTATCGGTAGGACTGAGTAGACTGGTACCCGGTACGCAGTATATGCTACTGGTCCCCGAATTCACACTGCAGCGTTAGCTCTTCGCGGGATGCAACCCAGTTTAATTTTTTGTTGATTATTTCAGCTCGCACTTCCTCTCTTACTTCTTTTGGGCATGCTTTTAATTGCGTTTGAAATATTATAAGTTATGCGTCCAAGATAGTTCCTATCTGCAACGTTAGGTTAAATATATAGGTTAAAAAGGTCATTATTTGTGTCATTGATAATGTAACAGTATCAAATAAACCTTAACATTATTTATTAATAATTCTGAACGATTACAAATGCTCTGTATTCTAAGCATAGCGTTTGCATTAAAGTCGAGTCAATCAGGGATGGGCCTAAATAGTCAGGCTCTAATTAATTCCTTTCTTAATGTTCCAAGGTCGGGTGATTGAGTCCCACAAACCTCTGAATATCTTAATTGTATCTTCTTTCTAATTTTACTTGTCAGTTGAGTCACAAAATGTGATTTTTGATTGGAGATCTCATACAATTGGATCAAAACGTTTGTATCAAACATAGTTTAGGTACTGATAGTCTTTGGTGTATCTCCGTATCCATTAGGGCTAAACGATAACATTTATCAAGATGGAAACGTTTCCAATAACACGGATATATAACATTATTTAACGGATGTTTGTACAAAGTGGTGTAAGCGCGAAAACGCATATAAACATGCACTTACTGCTTGGATGAAAACTATTTCTGAAAGTATGTAATTACGTATATTATTTTACGAATCAAATCCATCCCTGCTTCCACGGTCTCTAATTACAATTTACGACACCTTAAGAAGGGTATTCAGAATCTGCATACTAAATTTGTTCTAGTTCCTGCAGAGAAAGCTTCCAACAATATAATTATTGTCTTACTATTACATTATATCAACACTTTGAATGTAGGGCTAGCAGGCAATTCTCTTATCTAACCACACCTTTGCTGGAGAAGGATATTGTATCAAAGCATGTGACCTTTATGGTGAAAATAAAAGTTTATGTAAATAGTAAGCAGACGAGGCTCCCTACAATGTACTGGATACCCAAACTCCACTAAATTTCATAGAAAGCACGTTTTATTGCTAATTCAAGTTCATGTACCACGACCAATATATCAAAACTATTGACTTCCTGACTTTCAGCGATTAAAGAACATTTACTATTGCGGAAAGGCTTTTGAAAACGCAGGAATCAATATGTTTTGGTCTATCAAAAACTCTGGAGAAGTCCTTGATATACTACGGTGTAAGCATTTTCATGCATCTTCTCTAAGCATCTACGACTGTTCCACACTATAGGTCTCACTAAACATTTATTTCCCTTGCCAGTCATGGTAGGAACTTTATGGATCTTAAAAAAATATCTGTGTTATTCGGTTCTAGTTTATTTCTTAAAATGTGCAAATATTTTCTCTTTTTTTGTTGCCGGTGACACGAATGGGACAAGTTCATGATTTAATACAGGTTAGGATAGCCTGAATGTTTCATAGCACAGTCAGCACAGCATACAGCCTTGTGTAAAATAACCTTACGTACAATAATTTATTTCTCACTCGTTAAATAGATCTATGTCGGTCGCATACTGCCTAGACTGATTCAGCTGCTGAAAGTCTTCACAACTTGTTTATGACTTGACTCACCATAACTTCTTTATTACTTGACTGACCATGACTTGACTTGACTGAACTTGACTTGAACTTGACTTGACTTGACTTACACACATTATAATTTAAATATGTAATACATTTTAGGTAAAGAAAGCATAACACTCAATGTATAAATAACAATACTGATAATTATTTTACAAAAGATGGAGTTATTAAAGATATACCTTTGTCGTCTCTATGCAATCCTATACATTTTCGAATTTGTCGAATCCAGACGTTGTCATATTTTATGCTATAATTTCACAAATAGTCGCCCGATGTGGTCAATTGAAGCCATTTCATGTAGGGCTTTAACGTAAGTTTCTTCAGAAAAGATTTTCGTCGCATGTCGCGGAAATTTTTTTCACTCAAGGTCTCACTAAACAGTTATTTCCCTTGCCAGTCACGGTAGGAACTTTCTGGAGCTTAAAAAAAATTCTGTGTTATTCGGTTCTTGTTTATTTCTTAAACATTGCAAATATTTTCTCTTTTTTGTTGTAGGTGACACGAATGGGACAAGTTCATGATTTCATTCAGGTTAGGATATGCCTGAATGTTTCTGAGCCCAGATCTGAGAATCTAATACCGGGTAGTGATATATTTGAAAATGTCAGTGAAATGGACAAATTCAAGAGGGTCTCTTCAAACTGTTGATATAAAAAAGGCAAATTGGTCAACCCTGTCACAGGATGACCTTAGTAGTTGGGCTAACTCAGGAAAGAATCAATGACGGTGAATGCATTTACATAAGTTTAATGCAACTTTTAAAATATGTTTAATATATATACAATTATCTAAAAAAACAAGCGAATACACAACTGAACTATGAAAAGAATGTTCTCATGAACGTTTACGACGTTCTTAGTATTGTTATAAATACTGAATGTCTAAGACACTAAAGTGTTGATAAAGCTATAACAATGTTGATCTAGCGCGATAACTGTGATGCGCGAGAGCTCATGAAGATGATGATGCGCGAATTCAATGGATGATTATCATCAAATGCCTTCGGTAATTACGTTTGATCTAAACATAATAGTAGAAGATAGCTTGGCATATACTTAAAACGTTTCTTTTAATATGCGTTTGTCATTTTCTATTATCGGATAAAAATTCTTAGTACCGTTTTTCAATGCTGAAAAAATAATAAAATTTTCTACATCTGCTCCCGTGTAAGTAAAATCCATTTCAAATACATAACGACCTTCTTCGAGAATTGTAAATTCAGTCAAACCATCTCTCGCTTGATAATATTTCAATCCACTTGTCATACGTGGATTGGGTACAAAAGTAAAGGTATCAAGCAAAGAGTTTTGATGGGTTCTTTCAAGTGGTTTTTGAGTTGGAAACGATACAAAAGTCAATCTCACCCTGTGGCTGGAGTCCGCAACGGCATCTTGTATAATACTTATACCGTCATCTATTGTAGCTTCAAAAATTAGAATCTGGCCTAAATGTGCTACTTTTTCTCTCAACTCATCAATTATACCAATAATTGCTCTATGCCGACTACCAGACTTTTGATTAAACTGTTTTAATGAAGCTATTTCGCCATCAAAAGCTGTGTTTCTTTCATCCTGGGCGACTTTCAATTGCTTTGAAGCATCATCAATAGCAGTGTTAAGTTTATTAGTGTTAAACAGTTTGCTCAAAGCAGTCTCTAGCGACTTACCGTCAACCATGTTCTTTTTGATGTCTTCAAATTCTTTGTTGTGGTGAGCAATTGTGCCAAGTTATTTGAAAATCTGTCTATGAATGTCAGAGATTAACCGGACACGAAAGCACTTTGTTTTGACCTTTCACCTCTAAGTGTGACCTTGACCTTGGAGCTACGGACCTGAGTTTTGTGCGCGTCTTGTCGTCTAGTTGTGCTGAGCAATTGTGCCAAGTTATTTGAAAATTGTCCATGAATGTCACAACTTAACCGAATTAACATGTCGCCAGTTGTCAGTCATTTTTCCATTTCAACCAATCAAACCAGAACGATACCTCCGACAAACAACAGCACGTGTACAAAGCACGTGGTACTATGTTATATATACTATTGTCAATATCCTCCGACATCAACAATAGGGCGGAGATATCTAACTACTGGCGACATGTCAATTGTGTTAAGGCGGAAGACCGCTTAGTTAAGATCTTAACAACATACTGTTATGTTGAAAGACACTTATTAACGATTGGTAACCAATATTTATCATCTTAACAGAATTTTGTTAACAATTTAAAGAAAATGTTCACAAAATTCTCTAAATGATAATACCTCTTCCCACTTCGAGGAGGCGAGCTAAAAATGAATGAAATCAAACCACAATAATATCAAACGTCAAACCAACGTACTAATTTACAAACAATATCCTCTTTTCAAACAAGTTTAGAAAATAATATTATAAACATGAAAATTGGAAAGCAGCACGCACGTGCACTTACAGATATAGGATCGAGAATGTTGCATTCAATTTGACAAATCCTGTTTAAAACAAAATAATTCAAGACTTGTGTTTCTAAAGGCAAATCGAACATTCCCAAGTTGTAGATGTCCGGGGAAATTTGATATATGTAGTAGGATTGGTCACTCTTCCTGTTATTGTAGGGGCAGCAAACATTCATTCAAACATTCACATTTTAAACCACATACACCAGTCTGTAATATTAAGGATTGACATTAAATGTAAAATCAATTTTAAAAACGGAACCTTAGACATGGAAGTAGGACGTTCAATTGTGAACTTCATTGGCGTAAAATATCCATTCGAAGTTTGGTTATCTAGGACCTATCTAGGACCTTTAAGAATGCAAATACACATGCAACCATTCTCAGAACCTGTAGTGCCTGTCAAACTCTTAAGAATACCAACTAAAACAGTGAGCCTTCTAGTACCGCTTGATTCTCCGAAATTTTGTCTGCGCAACTGGTTGTAAAATCAAATAATGGGAAGGCTGTTAGTATAATTTTAAACCACCACACGACTATGCGGTTAACTTAGGAAAAGCAGTATAATTAGCGAACCCTTATTTATTATTAAATCCTCTATCCAAGACATGGATAATACGCATAATCCGCCGCGAAAGATGGTGCAACTATTTGATATAATTCTTCACCATTTCTAAACACAACTCGCTAGATGCAATCTTATTTTTGGAAAGATGATTTGCCGAGGAATTGCAAGACATAACATTGTATGAGATATTATTACCATAATGGTGTGATTCTTTATCACCAAAAACCAATAAAGAAAATTAATTGGCTAAAAAGGAAATTGTGTACACTTTCTATCAGTATATGGCTTTTAAAAATCGGTAAACTATTCTTCGAATTATTAATTAAAAAGTAACACTACCATTCGTTATTGTAGAGCCGATACACATAACACGCTCGATAAGACGTCAATCGATAGATCTTTGCAAGTAGAGAGGACAACCATATTTTGGAATACAGCGTTGTTTCAAGACCATATATATACAACCATATTTTGGAATCAAGGGCGTAGCTGGGTGTATTTGAACTGTACGCCCGATGGGGTTCCAAAGGACAACCGCCACTTGGCCAGGGGGGCTTTTGACGATCGTACGTTAGATTTCAGGATTATTATCTTAGATTAAATGTATGTATAATTCAAGTGAAAGAAAGCGCACATATAGTCAATTCAAATAGTATACATGTATTTATATTTTTTATAACAAATTCAATCGGGAAAATAAGGGCGCAACGACTGCGCTCGAAATAGTTTACCCCTAACTTCCTACACCACTTCAGATTTTATTGCATTTGTTTGTTTCATTTTTTTTGGCGAACTGTACGCCCGGGCGTACGGTCGTATGCCTGGCTACGCGCCTGGGAATACAGCGTTCAGAATATAAGTAAAATATATATTTATATATAAACATGTAACAGTACGTAGCAGCAAGTCTGAAATTTAGAAAAGTATTATTATAGACAAGAACTATTTTTTGGGACAAAGAAGGTAAACATGACCAAAGAAATGATGATTTTCGAATGAGATAATAAAAATTGCCTAATGTAAATTAATTGGCACAGAAATTAGTTTGATTGATTCTGGTACCATAAGGTACATAAACAAACATATCGAAAGTCCTCGTCTGAAATCACAGGCTAGATACAACTTTTTGGGGAGAAAAGTTTTTAAAAAATGAAGAAAATTGCTGTTTTCTAGAATAAACATTCAGAATATTAGTAAGACATGTATATATGTATGAACATTTAGTGTAATCAGTACATAGAAGCATGTTTGAAGGAAAAAGTAAAAAGTATTATTGTACATATTTTGAGACTAAGTGTTACAAAATGAAGAAAAATCTATATTTTTGGGAATACACTACTATATGTTATACAATCTGAATGCCGATGTTTTTTTTGTTTTGTTTGTTTTAAATTGGTTGACGGTACTAGTTCAATAGTCATGTAAGCTCTAACATGTATAATCTTATTTTCTAAGCGACTGTGGTAATTTGGAAACAAATGTTTTTATAATAGAACACTATGATGTTTGGAATATATAAAAACATCTTATTTAGTAAATGTAGAAAAAGATATGCTAAATATAGAAATATATATATGCAGTAACATGTGTATAACATCTCTGTTAATGTTGTTTTTTTCTGACAAAACATTTAAGAATAAGAATAAACAAGAAAACCTTATTGTTGAATCGCAGAATGAATATGTCTTAATAAATACAACAACTGTATATAAACTGTGTATAAATAATTCTAAATTTATGAAACAGCACATGGCTTAAACAGGGAGCACTGTGTTGATTTAAAGGATAACCATTATGCTAATATAATTGTTAAAAAGGTATATTATTGATATTACATTTTAATTAAATGAAAGCGTTTAACATCTTAAATTCTTCTAGAAAAAGTCCAGTACCCTCCATTAACTTGTCAATATAATATTCTTCACATCTGTATTATTATTATATAAACATTCTCAGAATCATCACTGTACACCGTTCCATCATTTCAGTCCTTTATTCAAAATCATGCTATTTGATCTCACTAATGTCATTATTAAAGGTCTCCGTGTCATTATCTGCATGTTGTTTTTAACATTTTTTAATAATGGCCAATACATCCTACGTAGGAAACTCATTTGTGAGAATTCGCTGATACTCGATTCTGACAGACAGAACTATGTTAATAGCTTACCACTATATTGGTTGCTAAAACTTAAGGATTGGTGTCGCTCCATATCTTTTAGCCTGGGCATTCCGAAAATACAATATTGGTTTCATCTGTTTGGCTAATGTCGATCATTGGCATAACCGAAGATCGATTTTTAGAACATTAAATTATGCAGAAATAAGCGAATTTACTTCACGTACTAGGATTTTAAAAATCTACTTCCTACTATTATAATTAAGTTAAACCGTTTTCTTAAACCAAACATGCTACTATGAACAGTAAGACATATTATATAACTTGATTAACAAGCAAAACATATCTTGAAATGATGTTCCCAAAAATAATTGATATTTTTTCCGGTAAATATTACCGTTTTCAGCCACATGTCAAAACCTGATTTTCAATACTCCATTCTATCATGCAGCAGCCGAAAATGAGCAAGTTTGTTTCAATAAAGTAATAATTTCATGCTTTCTTTATATTCCTTACCTTCACTAACTTCATTAAAAAAGTACAATTGCTGTCAGCCTAAATTATGTTTTCATTTCCCATCTTCCTTGCACTTCTCGGTCTCACACTTCCTGATCACTTGCAACTTAACACACGACAACAGACGTTCTTGATAAAATGTGCAATAAAAGTCAAGTTTCATATATAAGCACTTATGACTTCTCTACACTATATACAACCTTACCACATCTCCTTATCAAAGACAAGCTTATTGCTCTTATTAAAAAAAAAAATCGCTGGAGAAAAAACTACATTTTAATAATAATATTAAAGCGTTTTTAATTAGCAGCAGTTTGGACAATTACACTATGTGGACTTGCCAAGAAGTTTGTGAAGCACTAATCTTCCTATTAGATAATAGTTTCGTTAGGTATGGTACTACCCTTCATAGACAAACTGTTGGTATCCCTTTTGGTACGAACTGTGCACCCCTTGTCGCAGATTTGTTTTTGTTATGCTATGAAAGAGATTTCATGTTGAATCTTTCACCAGATACCCAGGCAGATGTTATTGAAGCCTTTAATGACACCTCTCTGTATCTGGATGACATATTGAACATTGACAACCCTTTCTTTTCTACTATGGTTAATAATATATACCCTATAGAACTTCAACTTAACAAAGCTAATATTTCTGATACTAACGTTTCTTTTCTTGATTTACATCTCTCCATTGAAAATGGTGAAATAATTAGCAAAATATATGACAAGAGATGATTTTAATTTTAATATTGTTAATTATCACCATTTAGATGGGGAATAGAGCTTGTACTCGAGTTAAGGACTTTAATATTCGTAATATTTGTATAACTAAAAAGTTACTCCATCAGGGCGACCGTTACCATAAACTTCGTAAAACCTTTGCAAAATTGTATTATCGTAACCCTGATCTTCTTTCCAAATATAAAAGTAATTTAAGAACTCATCTGCGACAAGGACTGTCACAACCTGATTTCTATGGTGACGTGATTTACAAACTTCGTAAGATCCTTGGTCATGATCACTTTCATACTATCTTTGTTAAACTTGTTAAAAGGTTTATCAACAGAGTTTAAGACCCTATCATTTTGCAACGCACTGCATGCTTGGTGGTGGACCCTTTTACAGTTCGCTACTATGCTTTCCTCTTTAATTGTGCGATGACCGGACAGGCTGTGGATCCTATGATGAGGTCTACCTAAAGCCCAAAAGGACGGTGACGTTTGATGTTTGTCTGCAATGTTGTGTTGTCGTGCTCTCAATTGTTTGTTCTCTTATTGGTCTGGATTCTGCGAAGTCACTGAGTACCTTCTTTGTGGCTTTCTAGGCTTTTTTTTTGGTATTTATATATATCTTTGTGTTTTACTTATATTGCCTAATAATGCTGCCTTGTTGGTCAGAGAATAGTTCATGTCGGGGATTTCTTTATTTACACTGTCCCGTTTTATTGGGATGACAGTAGTGTAAGTGTGAGTTTGGTGCACCCTAGAACCTGGTTTAAACCCCCAGCGGCTTTTTGCCACTGACCGTTCCAAGGCGGTATCCCTATTGTCTTTGTGATTGTGATGTCTTATTTGGTCTTTTATTCATCTTTAATGTTGTTCTTTGTTTCTGTGTGTGTTTGTGGTTGACTGTCGTTCTTGAATGCTACTTTTCCTGTTCGTATTTTAGCTGTACTGGCCAAGGGCCAGCAGAGCTTATGGGATGGCGAGTTGTCCGTCGTCCGTCCGTCGTCCGTCGTCGATCGTCTGTCCGTCCGTCCGTCCGTCGTTAACTTTTGTCTCGTTAAGACGATAGGGCCTTCATTTTTCATCCGATCTTTACTAAACTTTCACAGGTTGTTAATATCAATGAAAGCTCGGACAAGTTCGAAAACTAGCCAGATCGGATCTGTCACAGTGGAGTTATTGCCCTTGATTTAGTTTAAAATGCTATATTGCTATATTTTGCCTCGTTAAGAGCATAGGGCCTTCATTTTTCATCTTATCTTTATCAAACTTTACCACGTTGTTAATATTAATGAAAGCTCGGAAAAGTTCGAAAACCAGCCAGATCGAACCAGTTACAGCGGAGTTATGGTCCTTGATTTAGTTATATTGCTATATTTTTCCTCGTTAAGACGATAGGGCCTTCATTTTTCATCCTATCTTTATCAAACTTTACCACATTGTTAATATCAATAAAAACTCGGACAAGTTCGAAAACCAGCCATATCGGACTAGTAAAAGCGGAGCTATGGCCCTTGATTTAGTTAAAAATGCTATACTTTGCCTCGTTAAGACGATAGGGGCTTCATTGTTCATCAGATCTTTATCAAACCTTATCAGATTGCTAATGTCGTTGAAAGCTCAAAAAAGTACGAAAACCAGCCATATCGGACCAGTAACAGCGGAGTTATGGCCCTTGATTCAGTTAAAAATGCTATATTTTGCCTCGTTAAGACGATAGGGGCTTCATTGTTCATCCGATCTTTACCAAACTTTATTAGATTGTTAATATTAATGAAAGCTCGGATAAGTTTGAAAATCAGCCATATCGGACTAGTAACAACGGAGTTATGGCCCTTGATTTAGTTAAAAATGCTTTATTTTGCGTCGTTAAGATGATAGGGCCTTCATTTTTCATCCGATCTTTACCAAACTTTCACAGGTTGTTTATATCAATGAAAGCTCAGAAAAGTTTGAAAACCAGCCAGATCGGACAAGTAACAGTGAAGTTATTGCCCTTGGTTTTGTTTAAAATGCTATATTGCTATATTTTGCCTCGTTAAGGGCCTTCATTTTTCATCTTATCTTTACCAAACTTTACCACGTTGTTAATATTAATGAAAGCTATCAAAGGTTTGCAAACCAGCCAGATCGGACCAGTAACAACGGAGTTATGGTCCTTGATTTAATTAAAAATGCTATATTGCTATATTTTTCCTCGTTAAGACGATAGGGCCTTCATTTTTCATCCTATCTTTACCACACTTTACCACATTGTTAATATTAATGAAAGCTCGGACAAGTTCGAAAACCAGCCATATCGGACTAGTAAAAGCGGAGTTATAGCCCTTGATTTAGTTAAAAATGCTATACTTTGCCTCGTTAAGACGATGGGGGCTTCATTGTTCATCCGATCTTTACCAAACCTTATCAGATTACTAATGTCGTTGAAAGCTAAAAACGATTTGAAAACCAGCCATATCGGACCAGTAACAGCGGAGTTTTGGCCCTTGATTCAGTTAAAAATGCTATATTTTGCCTCGTTAAGACGATAGGGGCTTCATTGTTCATCCGATCTTTACCAAACTTTATAAGATTGTTAATATAAATGAAAGCTCGGATAAGTTCGAAAACCAGCCATATCGGACTAGTAACAGCGGTGTTATGGCCCTTGATTTAGTTAAAAATGCTTTATTTTGCGTTGTTAAGATGATAGGGGCTTCATTGTTTATCCGTTATTTACCAAACTTTCACAGATTGTTAATATTAATGAAAGCTCAGATAAGTTCGAAAACCATTCATATCGAACTAGTAACAGCGGAGTTATGGCCCTTGATATAGTTCAAAATGCTATATTTTGCCTCCTTAAGATGATAGGGGTTTCATTGTTCATCCGATCTTTACCAACCTTTATCAGATTGTTAATATCAATGAAAGCTCGGTCCAGTTTGAAAACCAGATCGGACCAGTTACAGCGGAGTTATGGTCATTGATTTAGTTATATTGCTATATTTTTCCTCGTTAAGACGATAGGGCCTTCATTTTTCATCCTATCTTTATCAAACTTTACCACATTGTTAATATCAATAAAAACCCGGACAAGTTCGAAAACCAGCCATATCGGACTAGTAAAAGCGGAGCTATGGCCCTTGATTTAGTTAAAAATGCTATACTTTGCCTCGTTAAGACGATAGGGGCTTCATTGTTCATCCGATCTTTATCAAACCTTATCAGATTGCTAATGTCGTTGAAAGCTCAAAAAAGTTCGAAAACCAGCCATATCGGACCAGTAACAGCGGAGTTATGGCCCTTGATTCAGTTAAAAATGCTATATTTTGCCTCGTTAAGACGATAGGGGCTTCATTGTTCATCCGATCTTTACCAAACTTTATTAGATTGTTAATATTAATGAAAGCTCGGATAAGTTTGAAAATCAGCCATATCGGACTAGTAACAACGGAGTTATGGCCCTTGATTTAGTTAAAAATGCTTTATTTTGCGTCGTTAAGATGATAGGGCCTTCATTTTTCATCCGATCTTTACCAAACTTTCACAGGTTGTTAATATCAATGAAAGCTCAGAAAAGTTTGAAAACCAGCCAGATCGGACGAGTAACAGTGAAGTTATTGCCCTTGATTTTGTTTAAAATGCTATATTGCTATATTTTGCCTCGTTAAGGGCCTTCATTTTTCATCTTATCTTTACCAAACTTTACCACGTTGTTAATATTAATGAAAGCTATCAAAGGTTTGCAAACCAGCCAGATTGGACCAGTAACAACGGAGTTATTGCTCCTTGATTTAATTAAAAATGCTATATTGCTATATTTTTCCTCGTTAAGACGATAGGGCCTTCATTTTTCATCCTATCTTTACCACACTTTACCACATTGTTAATATCAATGAAAGCTCGGACAAGTTCGAAAACAAGCCATATCGGACTAGTAAAAGCGGAGTTATAGCCCTTGATTTAGTTAAAAATGCTATACTTTGCCTCGTTAAGACGATGGGGGCTTCATTGTTCATCCGATCTTTACCAAACCTTATCAGATTACTAATGTCGTTGAAAGCTAAAAATAATTTGAAAACCAGCCATATCGGACCAGTAACAGCGGAGTTTTGGCCCTTGATTCAGTTAAAAATGCTATATTTTGCCTCGTTTAGACGATAGGGGCTTCATTGTTCATCCGATCTTTACCAAACTTTATAAGATTGTTAATATAAATGAAAGCTCGGATAAGTTCGAAAACCAGCCATATCGGACTAGTAACAGTGGTGTTATGGCCCTTGATTTAGTTAAAAATGCTTTATTTTGCGTTGTTAAGATGATAGGGGCTTCATTGTTTATCCGTTATTTACCAAACTTTCACAGATTGTTAATATTAATGAAAGCTCAGATAAGTTCGAAACCATTCATATCGAACTAGTAACAGCGGAGTCATGGCCCTTGATATAGTTCAAAATGCTATATTTTGCCTCCTTAAGATGATAGGGGTTTCATTGTTCATCCGATCTTTACCAACCTTTATCAGATTGTTAATATCAATGAAAGCTCGGTCCAGTTTGAAAACCAGATCGGACCAGTAACAGCGGAGTTATGGCCCTTGATTTTGTTAAAAATGCTATAATTTGGCTCGTCATACGATAGGGCCTTCATTTTGCATCTGATCTTTGCCAAACTTAACCAGATTTTATGACATTCCTTTTTTATATTTTTTTTTTTAATTTTATTTTTATTTATTTATTATTTAATTTTTTTCATTTTTTTATTTTTTTATTTTTTTTTTTATTTTTTTTTTTAGCTCTATGTTGAACCAGTCGGACCAGTAACAGAGGAGTTATGGCTCTTGATTTAGTTAAAAATGCTATATTTTGCCTGGTTAATACGGTAGGGCCTTCATTTTTCATCTGATCTTTATCAAACTTTACCAGATTATTTAGTTATGGCCCTTGATTTAGTCAAAAAGCTGTTTTTTGCCGGAAACTTTCAAAAAAATGTAAATGGCAGTCACTCGCTTCATTGATGTTCTAAGAGCCATGTTAGCCAGTAGAGCGTCCACAGGCCCTCTTGGGCCTCTTGTTTTATATCTAATATTAGCACGTGGATCAATATTGGCCTTTCTATACCTAACGACCTCCTAGAGTTTTTTTATTCATAGGTTCGACGGTTCGACGACACAGCAGTATACATGAATAAAGAAATTCCAACACAGAACCAGACTTCCAAACGATCTCGACACCGTAGAGAATTGGGCACGACAATGAAATATTGGAATTTAAACTCAGTAAATGACATGCTATTCAAATCACCAGGTCAAAGACATATAAAAACGACACGCTCCGTGTCAAACCCTCGAATCAGTTGAACACGCTAAATGCATGGGGCATTACCAATTCTCAAAACCTAAGCTTTAACCATCATATGCAACAAATGACATTCAACGCAAATAAATATCCGGTTAAACATCTAGGCATCCGTGAGGCAGTATAGACGACACTGGCTAGGCCTCATTTGGAGTATGCGTCCACAGTATCGAGTCCCCAAACACAACTTAACACCCATTGTATAGAAATGGTCCAATACATGAAAAAGTATAACATTTTCAATAACATCCTTTACATTCCCTCAAAGTACTCTCCATTAGCTTGAATGCAACGTTTTAAGCGTTTTAGCCACATTTGTAATGATTTTTTGATACTGGAGTTTAGGTACAGCTTTTAGCCAATAATAATATACTGATGGTCTTTCGATCAGCATATTTCCTCCCTGAAAGACATATTTTCAGTAGTGAAAAGAGGAAAATGTCACATGGGCCAAGGTCAGGCGAGTAAGGTGCATGTGGGAGTACAGTGATTTTTTCCTGTTCCAGAAACTTAGTCACAATAGCCGAAAAATGTGACGGAACAGTTTCAGCAGCTAGCGTACATTTGTTCATACGAGTCTCCTTCTACTCATCAAGCAGCAAATGAGGTATCAAGCGAGCTGTATTTGTTCTCACATTAAGAATTTTCTTAAAATGAAGTTAATCTTTCCTAATGATAAGCCAGCAATTCTAGCTAGTCACTGACCTCATTCGGAGCATCTTTGGCCAAAAGCTTGTTTTATTAACAACACTCCATACGTGTTACTATTGCTAACTTGACGCCAAGATCTTATGGCATATTTGACAGACTCGTGCCCGTACTTGGATTTAGACACCCAGTAGTAAACTATCCTAACGATACCTGAGAATTCCCATAAATTTGGACAATTTCATTGTAAATACCATTTGATGTGTAACCGAGATTAAAATGAGATGGTATATAGCCCCGAATTTCTATTGAAATATAATAGACACAGTAGTCAATGACTAGCCTCACTGGGCGTAACCCCGGTATCAGCGCAAATGGATTCTCGACGAAAACCAGTCACGGTTGCGCAACGAAACGTCAATACTGCCTGCATTATGTACTTATTCGACATGACAATGCTATTTTATTATATTATTCTAATGTGACGGTTTCTCCAATATAGCGTCACGGATTTTCTACGACAAATGACAGGGTTGTGTAATGGAGAGACTCTTAGCTACTAGTAGGTTTGAGTGTGTGATGGAGGTTTCTTTTGAGGAAGGATCTTCCATATGTATAAAGGAAGTAGAGGTTAGTACATCTATGGAAAATGAAAATGATGAGTCCACCTTAAAGGGCACACGGCAATCGAGTTTAGTCAACTCCCGTTAGTTTTTCTACATTAAAATTGCATTTGTTTAATCATTTATATTAATTATAAGAATAGTATAAGGCAAATTGTTTCTTTAAATATTACTAACTGTTGGTTATATTTCATCAGTAATATGTTCAAACGTATTGTATAATAACGAAGAAAAGTTGAACAATCAACATTGTATTTAAGTATAATTTTATGCAAGTAGGTTTAAAGTCAAAATGATACTGGATTAAGAAATCGAAAGGATTATTTTAATGTTCAACCCTGAGCTAGAGGGCATGGACGGTAGCAAGCATTTTTCTCTACCGTTCATGAACAGTCTCAGTCAAGCCGAGGCTGCAATATTTGTTTGTATTTATGTGTTTGGCGATTTCCAAATCTCTCATTTCGTGCTCTTTGTCCCTTTAACGAGTACATCAGTGAATACATAGAGAATAATAAATGGGTATTTTCATATCACACCCTTTATCAGGCCTGAGACACCATATCAGCCCGAGAGCTTTAGCTTGAGGGCTGATATGGGTCGAGGGCATGATATAGGGTGTGATATGAAAATAAACATTTTGTATTATATGTATCATATACTTCAGCAGTAACTTTGTTGAACTGTCAACTTCAGCTATTTTACTACGCTGTTTCCCAGGGAGAAAGCAATAATGTTATTAATAGATGTAATCCCATCCTGATGTTTTCACGTCTGTCGCGTAAGTGTACACAACATTTATTTGTTTCCGAAATTTGATTTAAAATGAATGGCATTGAATTTGAAAGTGTCTAATTCAGGAAATGAATGGTCACAAGTGATTATTTCATCCACGGATGGTTCTATATCATTGAACTTCTTATAAATTTGTTAAACACTCTTTTTGGTCCGTGTATTATGCCTTAAATCTTTCTTTATTTTTACTTCTATCTATCTATCATCTCTTTTATTTCATCTACTTGTGAAGGCATTTCCGTTTACTTATAGTTCAACGTACACATGTGGATGTATAGCCAATAATCTGGCGCGAAAACAGGATGTGAAGCAGACGATAAACTATACGCGTGACAAATCGTATACAATCGTAACTAATCGGTAATTTCCGTATCACTCCGCTGAAAGCGTCATAAAGAACATTCGGTTATTTCCGTGATATGACATTTGTTCACCCTTTATTTCACGCGTGTGATAAAGCTTTATTGCCCGGTAACAAACTGGCTAGGTCTATGTCGTATAGTATATTTTAAAACAACATATTTATAGGGAAATATATGATTAAATCTTACAGTAGTGAATACAAGCTTTAAAGTAGAATATCGCTTAGCCCGGTGCTAGGAGGCCTGAGAAGTGTTGCATCTTATAATTACCTCTCACGAACAGACTCAATAAAACCGAGTCTGCTACTTTTCTCCCTTGTTTGTGTTTGTTGCTTCCAAGGGATCACCTTTTCAGTATGTATTATAGTTTGTTGGTATTTACACTACAATAGCATACTTACGGATTATTAAAAAACTAAATAAAAACAAACTATTATGATGGGTATGACGGACATATGAAGATTTAGTAACGTCAAATAGTCTCTGACACTAGTATGTACATAGACCAGCCTACCCAAGCCGCATGAACTGATGTATGGAAGGCCGTATTGGCTTGTATTAATAACATCATTTGGTGATATCACCTATTGGAATAGGCGATATCAACAAATGGCGTTTACAAAGACAATACGACACAACAGACTGATTAAGTTCTAAATTGTTCGCCTACTGAACAATAGACAGATAAGTGTACACACTTAGACTCATAAAATTGGAATGAATCACACTATGTATCGTTTCCGTATAATTAAATATGTTAAATGTAATAGTTTTATGATTAATCCCGTAATTTGATTCAACTGTCAATATTATTGCGCGTTTTCCTGTCCCTGTGACTTTCAATACAATGTCTAACCGCTTCTGTACATGATGAAAACCACAGAGAATAATGTTTGCATCTGCTAGTTAAGACTCGGAAATGATAAAAATCATCGTTGAGTAACCGGTACATTAAAAATGATGTCGTCGAGACGCCGTGACACTTTCAGGGAGAAACCGTGACACACATTTGTTTTTAAAACAGTTCTTTGTTACCCTATGACAAGTAATATGAACTAAGCATTACTTTCTGTTTTTTATAAATGTTTAGATAATTCATAATGTATTAAAGTGTTAATCGTTTTGAATTGTTGTAATTCAGTTCAGTTGTCATTTTTCAAATCGACGTAAACATGTTGCTAGAGAAACTATGCAAAACACTTCTTTTAAACAATCTTATTTAACTTATATATTAGCTTTCAATGATATATTTCGGAATGAAAACTACCTAAATTACAAACTTGTTACCATTTTCATTTAACATCTACGTTGGTAAACAGATATGGTTGAGAATCATTGACTATTCGTGGCGCAGCCGTAACTGGTTTTCGTCGAGAATCCATTTTGCGCTGATACATGGTTTACCCCCAGTGAGCTTGTTACCGAAATTGTCATAGATTTTGATTGCGTGCATGTATATCGATAAATTAGTACCGTTCGATAGGGAATGAATAACTCTACGCAAACGTGAAAGCCAAATATTCGCCTTAGTTGTTATCCTTGGACTGTTCGTGCATTTACAAAATATAATGATTACCCATCGTAAAATAGTTCAAGGGCTAGTAGCTGTATAAATCCCCAAATACTTAAAGATACTATAGCTCTGTACAGGGTATATGGGCGTATACTTAAAGCAAATGGTAGAGGTTTTTCTCTTAGTTTACTACCAAATTCAAACTCGTGAAACATGGACGTAAACCCGTATATAAGAAGAGAAACCTACATGTATACCAAAACATCATTCTTAATCCGTGACTCGTTGTAACAACGTCGATATAAAAAAAAAACAGCACTGTCATAATCATTGAAAAATAGTTCGCTCAACTCGAGACCTCCGTTTAGACAATCCGCATGCTTGGCCAAAGAAACAACTGAAATACTACTTTTCATTTTAACTATCTATTCGTTTAATAATGGGTTTAATTGGGTTAGTTCTCAATGCTATTTCAACAAAACATACACCATATACTTTCAGCGTATACTATCCTAATGTTGGAATTTGTAATCTATATTTTCTGGGGCATTTTAATCCCGAAGGTTGTTGTTGTCCGCATGCACTTAAAAACATGCACAAACACAAAGGGAACAAAGGATAACGTCTATAATGCTAACAGTACATCGATAGAAAACTATTGATCATCTGACTGGATTAGCCCAACGGCAGAGCGCAATGATTGTCAATCCGAAAGTCATGGGTTCGAAACTCGCATAGGCTATACTATTTTTCAGTTAATGGGTGTGTATTTTTGATGTTATCTTGTCAATCGCAGGTAAAGAAATGAAATAGGTGCGCTACAAAACTACCTTATATACGGGTTTACAGCCATGTTTCACGAGCTTGAAGTTGGTAGTAAACCAAGCGTTAAACCGACCCCATTTGTTTTCAATGCACGCCCTCTAGACTTATATAGAGCTATGTCATCTTTAAGCAACCCTTGCGAACGACTCGGCATAGTCCTTACTCTCTCCCTAACACAAATACATACTAAGGTAAATTTTGAAAAATATTCATTTTTTCCACTGGCAGTTGTCCAGTGGAACAAACTGACAGCAAATATAGTTATTATGCCAACCCTGAATCAGTTTACGGTGGTATTTATGTTATGCCATAGATGAACACTGTTTTTATCCTACTTTTACTACCCACTCCTCTGTAAATCACATTTTTATCGATCTCACTCCTAAACTGTCATGTCTGTCACATTTTTACATTTATTCTCACTAACGTGTACCGACGCGCACCTCCACAGTATCATCGTAAGAGGGTGATGGACGCGCACCTCCACAGTATCATCGTAAGAGGGTGATGGACGCGCACCTCCACAGTATCATCGTAAGAGGGTGATGGACGCGCACCTCCACAGTATCATCGTAAGAGGGTGATTGACGCGCACCTCCACAGTATCATCGTAAGAGGTTGATGGACGCGCACCTCCACAGTATCATCGTAAGAGGGTGATGGACGCGCACCTCCACAGTATCATCGTAAGAGGGTGATTGACGCGCACCTCCACAGTATCATCGTAAGAGGTTGATGGACGCGCACCTCCACAGTATCATCGTAAGAGGGTGATGGACGCGCACCTCCACAGTATCATCGTAAGAGGGTGATGGACGCGCACCTCCACAGTATCATCGTAAGAGGGTGATGGACGCGCACCTCCACAGTATCATCGTAAGAGGGTGATGGACGCGCACCTCCACAGTATCATCGTAAGAGGGTGATGGAGTATTTGAAGAAAGATGCGATGCATATTTACATATTTATTTGATAAACAGAAATTATCAGCAATTGACATAACAGTATCTCGAGTGCGTTATTGTAAAATAAATACATTCGAAACGTGTTTAATATTGTTTACAGTTACAAATATATATAGAAAAGTTCAAGGTACTGATGAGATGAGATAGGATAGTAACCTTTGAAACCTGAGTCAGTATTGACGTTACTGATAATGTGCCTCTGTAGTCATTCAATGTTACGACTTAAACGTGCACAGCGAGATAAAGTAATCATTTCAAAAATGGATTTACTCGTAATTTTAAGCATTCGGATGTGCCTTGTGACGCCAACAACAACCCGAAGTGTAAAGGGGTCAAGATCGCCAAAGCATTCCTGTCACTTGCTAGAGTTATCGGTACAAAGAGAGTTTGATTTAAGTAGATTTGAAGGTAAACTGTTTTAATATTATACAACTATTAAATTCCTTAGAAGTCAATGGTTAGAACTATTTATCAGAGGGAGTGACTACTGATGACACCCGATGATAAATAATTCTAATCCATTGACTAATAAGGCATTAAATAGTTGGTTTATTTTATACCATAAAATATAACAGATTTGATTTTTTGAAATAAAATTAAAAGTTGGAGTGCGAGCCGTGTAAAAAATGTATCTTCATTTAAACAAGCGCGTCACTGACACCGATCGACTATGCACGGTCACGTGACGCTTTGCTGTTTTTTTTAAAAAAGCGCGTCAATGACAAAGATGTACTATTGCCCGCTAAATTTACTATTGCACTGTAACGCGATGAACTATTCAACGGTTGACATATTTCCAATGAGAATCGACAAAACTATTTAATCACACGTGACTGCTTTTAGACCAATGACAAACGCTTATATTTTATGATATAATAAGTAATAGATAGAGTCTGGTCTCAGCGATTTCACTTAATTAAACACCGAGATGGGCGTAGCCCATCGAGGTTTAAATAACCAACGAGCTGTGACAGACTCTATCGTTTTGTAGCATGGATTACTTATTAACACTGTGACGACATAGTGACCGTACTCTAAATTCCAATATCCGGTAGTTGTAGTACGGTATAGCCACGCGCCTTTAGTTACACTAAATATTAAACGATTTAATGCTCTGCATTCATCAAAGGAAATGCCACCGACCATGCTACACTATTGCTTGTATGGTTATTAAACCTCATCTGGATTCCTCTAAGACGCAGAAACAACATATTTGACCAATATCAAGAAACGTGCTATATCCGTGTATTTTCACTCTTTCTAATGGCACTTATAATTAAAGTCTCATTTTCGTCTAATGCCGAACCTCTACCACTATGTGGACACATAACGCGGACATAAAAGTAACAACGGTATTAAGAAACCACACACGTGTTCTCTTACTACAGGTGTACTTATATCTGCACACTGAAACCAAAACAGAGCTATATTAGTTTATTTACAAGGTAGTTGCTGGAATATAACGACGTATGATTCTCCTACATTAAGTACACGATTTACAATGTCTACTTAACGAGAAAAAAGCTTCTGTATCCTTCCGTGTTTATTATTGTGAGAGATAAAATTTATTGTAAATATCATTAATTTCCAATAGGATTTGTTACTAATAGTGGTAATAAGCTTGTTGACCCGTTGATTGTTAACATTAAAGGCGTATCATGCATATGTCTTAACCCTTTTGACATATATATGTATGTACCTAATGTAGACGCTACATACTTCAGTATATATGTTTATGTACTAATATCAGGGAAATGGTATGGTACATTCAAGACCGGGATAGGAGACTCGTTGCTGTCTTTCTTCACCGAGATATACGACATGCGGATTATTTTCAAACGAAACTCGGAAGGTGGATTTGATATTAGAGCAGGTAAATGTCGCCTTGTCTTTCTTCACTGTTGTACTCTGTGCAGCTTTCCTGCAAACAAAACTCACTCGTAAGGTGGTTTCGATATAAGAGTAGGTATATGTCAGGTTGTATTATTTCAATATCAGAGCTAGGAATCGTTATTCTAGGAAGCTATAGAGCTGACTTGCGGAACGTCGGTAGTTCTACCCAGGTACCCACCCGTGCTCGAAAATTGGCCGGAAGGGCACCTGGAGTCTTCCTCCACCGATTGAAGCGGGAAATGTCTCCATATGACCTTAGCTGTTAGTGCAACTATAAAATCCAATTCAATTCAATTCAATATCAGAGTCATATACTAAATATAATGTAAATTCGTCTTACTGTAATGCGATCAATGGCACCGACACTCACTACTCCGGTTCAGAATTGGATTTGGAAAATGTATTTAATAATAGTATAGGTAATTTAGTTAAGTGTAAAGATATTGTACTTACTGGGTTTACGACCACGCGATTATTTGTACACGAAATGCTAAACATTATCTTGAGGCACGATTAGGAATTAGTTCATTGACAAGTGCGAATTCATTTATGTGTGACATTTTAACATTGATTTCAGAGGTGAAAATAAGTGGTTTTACACATATAATGAAGTACTATATCGCACTGTAAATTAGTAACTTAATGCGTTTTGTAGGGATACTTAAGTGGGTTGAATAGAGTAATTTTCAATCCAGGTTTGATGTTTTCTTGAAAAAGTTCGACTTCAGAAACCTTCCCAAAATATTCTCTCTCAACATAATCCGATTCGTAGTCTAGATCATCTGCGACGCTTGCTTGTTTTCAAGATAACGTCTAGAACAGTTCTTCTAAACAAAGTTTGACTTTTGCCAAGATTCTGGCATCGTTTCCGATTGGCAGAGTTAGAAACACCTGCTATCCAAGATATACAGAAAGGCAGAAAGACAACACATTTATAAATAAACAAAGAGGAAAACTTCATCAATATATCGACGAAATAATGCGGATGGTCAGAAATACTTCAATAAAAAAGAAATAACCGTCACGTGCTTCCGGTTTCATATTTGTTTCTGCCCTTCTGTATTACAATCAAACGTCGAAGATGATCAAGACACTGTTCAATATCGATTACATCGAATACTAATAATAAAATGTTATTGCAAAATAAAGCTGGTTCCAAATTTTACGGAGGATGGTGCCCTAAGGGCAAGGGTCACGCCGCCATGGCGTTTTCTGGGGAGCCAGAGAAAATGACAATGTACTTCGATACCACTATCGGTCGGAAGATAGGAATGAAGCCGGCATGGGTACTGAAAACAGACTACGACAAGTACGTTGATTATTACTAATACTAATTGTTTTAATGCCAGTTACTGACTAGACATCAAGTGTATTGTATCGTCAACGTTAGTGTATGTATTCTTTGTTGTTGAATGTTAAACTTTGAATCACGCTGTGTTTATTTATTTAAAACAAACAACAGGTAAATACCATAACAAGTAATGAATGTTGTTTAAACTGAACTGTCTAAATGTATTACTTTTCTATTATCATAAACATTATATAAGTGGAAGAAGCGATAATAACTGAGAAATCTCAAACGGTTACGATGTGCGTTGTGTATTCTTTCTAGCTTTTGTGTGAGAGGGACTTTAAGCCTTAGAGATACACATACACACACACTCACTCACTCACTCACTCACTCACTCACTCACTCACTCACTCACTCACTCACTCACTCACTCACTCACTCACTCACTCACTCACTCACTCACGCATGCATATGGTGGCTGATTTCTGCCATTTGTCGTGAATTTCGTCTTTTCGTTCAGTCGTCTTTTCGCGGCGAAAGGACGAAAAGACGCCAAATGCAGCGTGAAAAGGCGACGGAATTAAAAGACGACAGAACGAAAAGACGACATTTCAAGGGCGAAAAGACGACAGAACGCCACGCGAAAAGACGAAAAAACGACACTTCAGCCGCGAAAAACGCCATTTGATATTATCATCTTTTCGTTATTTCGTGTGGCCTTCTGTCGTCTTTTCGCAATGCATTTGTCGTCTTTTCGTTCTGTCGTTCTGTCGTTCTGTCGTCTTTTTGTTCTGTCGTCTTTTCGTTCTGTCGTCTTGTCGTTCTGTCATCTTGTCGTTCTGTCGTCTTTTTGCCCCAAACATCACACTTACCCTACGGTCATCCCAATAAAACGGGACAGTGTAAATAAAGAAATCCCCGCCATGAACTATTCTCTAACCAACAAGGTAGCATTAATAGGCAATATAAGTAAAACACAAAGATGCTCGGGTATATATAAATACAAAATAAAAAAAAATAGCCTTGAAAGACACAAAATAGGTACTCAATGACAGAGCAACAAGAGAATAAACCACTGATGGCACGACAAGACAAGATTGCAGACAAACATCAAACGTAACCGTCCTTTTGGGCTTTTGGGCTTGGAACGGTCAGTGGCAAAAAAGACTGCTGGTGGTTAAACCATGTTCTAGGGTGCACCAAACCTCACACTTACCCTACTGTCATCCCAATAAAACGGGACAGTATAAATAAGGAAAACCCGGCATGAACTATTTCTAACCAACAAGGCAGCATTAATAGGCAATATAAGTAAAACACAAACATGCTCGTGTATATATAAATACAAAAAAACAATAGCCTAGAAAGCCACAAAGAATGTACTCACTGACTTGGCCGAAACCAGAGCAACAATTGAATAAACCATTGCGGGCATGACAATACAATAGTGCAGACAAACATCAAACGTCACCGTCCTTTTGGGCTTTAGGTAGACGTCATCATAGGATCCACAGCCTGTCCGGTCATCGCACAATTAAAGAGGAAAGCATAGTGGCCAACTGTAAATGGGTCCGCCACCAAGCATTCAGTGCGTTGCAAAATGATAAGGTCATAACCTCTTTTGATAAACCTTTTAACAAGTTTAACAAAGAGAGTATGAAAGTGATCATGACCAAGGATCTTACGAAGTTTGTACATCACATCACAATAGATGTCAGGTTGTGATAGTCCTTGTTGCAGAAGAGTTCTAACTGTAAATTTAATTTGTTGCCATATATATTGTTATTTCAGCTACGCAATATTTTACTCGTGTTGGATGGAGTCATCAGACGGTACCTGTGATGCATCAAGTGTATACGTAGGAGTCCTGCAACGGAATATAAAGGCTTTAACCCCAAACAAACGCGCAGAGATTGACGACACGTTGAAGAGAGCGTGCGTAGATCCGCGTAAATTGTCGGCCATAACCCATTATGGCTATTGTGTGGGACAAGATTGATTGTGATTCCTCATAAAATCGAAAGCATGGATTTTATGTCTATACGATGCACATTCACAGTTCATGGCTATGCTAGAATTACTCAAAACAAGCACACTGTTCTATTGAATGTTTATTAAATGTTAAAAGCAACCCATTTGTTTCCACATGCCTCTGTATATTTGTCTTGTACATGTTAATGAGATGTGTAGCATGGTCGCTGACATTTCCTTTATATTTGCACAGTTGTAAGATATTTTAATTGAAAATAACACCTGTGATGATGAGTGTGTACTCTAACTACCAGTTATCGGAAGTTATAGTAAGGCAGACAGATGAAATGGACATGCTACAAAACAAATAGAGCATGGTCTCATCTCGTTGGTTGATTAAAACACGTCGATAGGCTACGCACATCTCGATGTTTAAATCAACCAACTCGATGAGACTATACTTACTGTCTACTACGTAACTGTTGCATGTCAAGTCACGATATACACCGTACAAGTCTACTGAAACTTTGTATATGTATTGGTGTATTGGGATTGGGCACACACTTGTTAATATTGTAATCAGTAAATCAAAGGAAAATGTCACAGTGGCCTAAAATTGACATTAAAACTGGTCAAGTTTACATCAAAGTTATCGTTATCTCAAGTTGTACTGGAGCAGTCTTTACAAACATGTGTAAACGTAATTGTATTTGGTTTCCCCAGATACCTTTTGCATTCGAATTTTGGAGGTCAAGGTCACAGTGAACTTAATGTTTGCGTTTAAATGTATTAACTTTACTTATAAGTTGTAGTAAGCGTAACTTTTATTCCACTAATATTGTGTTGGTCATAACTATTTTGCGTTTGGAGTAAGTAGTTTCTAGGTCAATGTCAAAACGTTTGCATTGACCTCAAATGTCATATAGATTCATGCCCAAGTTATTCTTGTTAAATAAGTTAATGAGATGAATCATATTAAATATACCTAACACATGTTACAATGGCATGGCCTACGTTCATGAAACTTTGAAAGTAGCACACATTTTGCGTTTGTCAGATACCTACTGAGTTTAAGGTCAAAAGGTCCCATAAGGTCAAAGGTCAATGTCCTTGTAAACATTACATTGACAATGGTTTCACCACACAATCTGAATTTTATATGAGCTCCTTTCGGGAAACGTTACACAAAGGATTCATCTGAGGTTGGTTAGACGCCCATTGGTTTGACGAATACGTAAATCCGTAATGTTTGGTAATGTCTCCAATATTGTCGTGTAATTTGAGGCGTGAGTGGTGTTGCATTTTACATTACCTCTCATGAACAGACTCAATAAAACCGAGCCTGCTGCTTTCGTCTCTTCTTTGTGCTTGTTGCTTCCACGGGATCCCATTTTCAGTATGTATTGCCCTGCATGGTTTATCCGCTTGTTGCTCTGGCTTCTGCAAAGTCATCGAGTACTTGCTTTGTGGCTTTCTATGCCTTAGTTTTCTATATTCATATATGCATGCCCATCTCTGTATTCTACGTATATTGCCTATTAATGCTTCCTAGTTTATTAAAGGATATAGCCTGACGGGGATTTCTTTATTTATACAGTCCCGTTTTATTGGGATGAAAATATAGTAAGTGTCAGGTTTGGTGCAGCCTAGAGCCTGGATGAAATCCCCAGACACCTGTTTTTGCCACTGACAGTTCCAAGGTGGTAGCCTTTTGTAAACCCGATTATGTTTGTGATGTCACGTAACTAATGGGTTGTTTGTTTCTACGTGTTTCTAGCTAGATGCTTATCAATGTTCTTCCTTGGTAACATGCAACCTGTCATTTACACTTACATATGTATGTTTAAAAACTGTCAACATGTTTATACGAATGACAATAAAACGTTTAGTTCTTATGTATTATTTTCGATTTGTATTAATGCTTGTCCACACACCTTTGTTACTACGAGTTGCCGTTATCGTTTCAGTTAAAAACTGGGAGGTGTAGATATATGAAAACACGATAACAGCATTTATATATGTAATATATAAGCCATTAGTTTTATTAGATATATGATAAAGACATTTAAATATCATGAATAATCTACTTGATAACATTGAAACTCCTGATACGCGGGGGCGTATAATGTAGATATATATACTGAACCAAACAGCTAACGCACCAGTAGACAATACCTTTAATATCTCAATAATAACAATCAATAAATCAAAACAAATTTTATTCTGAACGAGACAAATAGCTTGTCAGTAACGAAAGTAAATTTAAAAAAATCATTCAATCACCTGTCTCCAACGGTACCAGTCGGCATATAATAAGTTCATACATTAAAGGTATTGTCTACTGGTGCGTCAGCTGTTTGGTTCAGTGTTTATATACATAATGTATAATATATAAATATATATATAATGTAGACAAATAAATTCAGCATATACTTGATCTTCAAATATTATTCTGGATTATATTTGATTACTGCACAGCCGATCAACTGGACGATTTTTGTATCATCATTACAATTGTATTAATGCTGTTATTGTTAATGTAATACTGGATAATATGTAGTCTGCACAATCTAAAATTCACAACTGGGCAAATACGAGCTTAACCTTGCGTATTGGTCCAGTTGAGCTCATTTTGGCCAAACTGAGCTCGTATTGACCCAGTTTGGAATTCATATTTTGCAAAGCTCAGTCATGTATTTTACTTGAATTATCACCATTTTTTTAAATTAGATCTTTCAGTTAAATGTTGAATTCGCAATCCGGCGTTAGCACCATTGTTGGTGCTTCACTTGTTTAATAAAATGTTAATTACTGTAATCGCTGCCATTCCTTATGATGCAACCTCTTTTATTGGCATTTTCACATTATTTACCTATGTAATACAGACATTGTGGACATCTGGATACACAACATCTGTATTGTAATTAAGTCATTTGGCCCTGCAAGCTACCCGTTTATTTTATTCATAAGCGCATTGTTTATGGGACACAACGTTCGGGCCAATTTCTCGATAGGGTATGGAAAATATTTATTTGGCGTAGTTTGCAACGTTTTAGTCTATTATATTAACTGGATTGCGCAATTCCGTAAGTAATTAAAATTCGGGAAACGGTGCCAACTGATCCTTGTTAAATTTTAAAATGCAGGTTAAATTAAAATGTAGATAACTATATATAGCAATTTTCATATCTGCCCCTATATCCACCCGAGGCTCTAAATCTTCCCGAAAGCAATAGCTTGAAGGCTGATTTAAAGGGACACACAAGTATTTGAAATGGGTCTCGGATTTATATATCCAGTATCATTTTTACTTTTTACACAGGTTACATTTAAATCAATCAAATTTTAAGTATTCACTATTTCGTCTTATTATCTTATTATACTGTAAGTTTGAATATATTATTGGTGCAATAATATCAAAAATTAACAATATGCAAAAACAAATGGCTAAATACAATTCTTATAATTAACATTAATGATTAAACAAACGCAATTTATGTAGTAAAACTAACGGGACGCCGCTAGTTTTTAAAAAATCAAGATTGCCATTTGTCCCTTTAAGTCCAGGGTGAACAGAGGGGTAGATAATGAAAATTGCCATATCATAAACATATTATCACATATTTTCTGAAGATTGCATATAGAATAAAAACAACAAACGCATACGTACATGTATTATACAAATGATTATTTATTCAATGGTTACACTATCGGTACTCTTATCTAGACCTCTCCATCGGTTCTAGAAACGTTCGGTAAATTTGCTTTCATTTACCGTGGTCGTTTTAAACTTAACGTCTCTATGAATGAAAAAGTTACCAATAGATTTCTCAGAATCTGGTCCATAAACGATCTCAGAAATTGATTCACCTGCTGTCTTCCTAATGACATGGAGAACCTTGAAATATACACATTCAGTTCTAGCGGAGAAACAACTCCGCTGATATTTCGCAGCCAGTCGTGCACCACGTCATGTGTAAGTCACACATCCATTTTTTTTTTCTGGTGACCGTGTCAGGTTTTATTTTCGCGGATTAACTATATTTTGTATCGTCTCCTGATACATTGGCGTATCTACTGCGTTCTTCAAGAGACAATATATCTCTAAAATTCGTCTAGCGAATGAAGTTGCCTAGCCCAATTTGTTTAAACTTCGTCACAGCCATACCCGAATGGGCAGATCTGTCCATATCGTCAGAAGGTATGTGATAATTGCCTTTAATACTATAAATTAAACTTAATAAACATTATGTCGTTGTGACGACGTTAAGTACAAACAAATAATTGACGTGTTTACCGAGATTGGGGGAGGAGCGACAGTTAAATATTGCTTTGAAATGTTTTAAGACATACATAGACAACAATCTCATTTCCCCGTGCACACGCAGTGGTAAAAGCAGTATCTACGTCATGCAAATAATACTTATTTTTACATACAACTTAGTATTTTTACATACAATATATGTTTTTCTCCGAGACTATCAAGAAATATTCATATGATGATTAAGAGTTAAATTTGTTAATTGATAATACTTCAAAAAAGGGTGGCCATTCATCTTTAAACTTAATAAACATTATGTCGTTGTGACGACGTTAAGTACAAACAAATAATTGACGTGTTTACCGAGATTGGGGGAGGAGCGACAGTTAAATATTGCTTTGAAATGTTTTAAGACATACATAGACAACAATCTCATTTCCCCGTGCACACGCAGTGGTAAAAGCAGTATCTACGTCATGCAAATAATACTTATTTTTACATACAACTTAGTATTTTTACATACAATATATGTTTTTCTCCGAGACTATCAAGAAATATTCATATGATGATTAAGAGTTAAATTTGTTAATTGATAATACTTCAAAAAAGGGTGACCATTCATCTTTAAACTCATATTTGTGACTGAAATTGGAGAAATTGAGGTCAAGTCTAAGAATTGGCTGAAGAATGGTTGGTGGAGTCCAGGCGAGGCTCATGGTATGTTCTAACTCTAAAACCAATGCATGAACGCCAATAAGTATATAGATGTTTGAATAGTAACACGATCACATGTAAAAGATGACAGTTAAGTGTTATCCGGTGTCAATGTTCGGTTTGTACACTTGTGTTTGCAAGCTTACTGATGCATGTACTTTAAAGTTCTCCGGTCATGTTTTGTTTCATGAACATGTTTATGTTTATTTAAATCGAAGTCAACACAAAACAAAATATATTTACAATTCACACATTGCAGTATCTATGAAAAGCGAGAATAAGTTTTTATTTGATGACGTAGAAAACTTTGAACAGGTAAATTAATCCACAGGTAAATGTATTTATCAATTATCTGGCAATAGTTGTGCATCTACACAATTCAGATTTACCTCATTTCCCTGTGCAGTCACGCAATGGTAAAAGGCGTATCTACGTCATGTAAATAATACTTATTTTTACATACAACTTAGTAGCGGTGTTCAATATATGTTTTTCTCCGAGACTATCAAGAAATATTCATATGATGATTAAGAGTTAAATTTGTTATTGATAATACTACAAAAAAGGGTGACCATTCATCTTTAAACTCATATTTGTGACTGAAATTGGAGAACTTGAGCTCAAGTCTAAGAATTGGCTGAAGAATGGTTGGTGGAGTCCAGGCCAGGCTCATGGTATGGTCTAACTCTAAAACCAATGCATGAACGTCAATAAGTATATAGATGTTTGAATAGTAACACGATTACATGTAAAAGATGACAGTTAAGTGTTATCCGGTGTCAATGTTCGGTTTGTACACTTGTGTTTGCAAGCTTATTGGTGCATGTACTTTAAAGTTCTCCGGCCATGTTTTGTTTTATGAACATGTTTATGTTTATTTAAATCGAAATCAACACAAAACAAAATATATTTACAATTCACACATTGCAGTATCTGTGAAAAGCGAGAATAAGATTTTATTTGATGACGTTGAAAACTTCGAACAGGTAAATTAATCCACAGGTAAATGTATTTATCAATTATCTGGCAATAGTTGTGCATCTATACAATTCAGATTTACCTCATTTCCCTGGGCAGTCACGCAGTGGTAAAAGGAGTATCTACGTCATGTAAATAATACTTATTTAGTAGCGGTTTTCAATATATGTTTCTCTCCGAGACTATCAAGAAATGTTCATATGATGTTTAAGAGTTAAATTTGTTATTGATAATACTACAAAAAGGGTGACCATTCATCTTTAAGATACTTAAACTTAATGTAAACAGTATTTGTGTTATGTAGTAATGCCCGTGACATATGCATTAGTTTCATTCCATAATATGCAACTGTTAAGAATTAAATTTCTTACAGACGATACCTATAAGTACTTGTATTTGCCGTATCATGGCTCAGTGGAGGTACGATGCTATCCTCCATAAATATTACATGTTACGCATTACACTGGTAAACCAGACTTGTTAAGTCTGAAAATAACTTGAAAAACCTTTGAGCATATTTCACCGCGGCGTGGCCTAGTGGTAGAGCATTCGCCTTGCATGCGGGAGGTCATGAGTTTAATTCCCGGCCGGATCATACCAAAGACATAAACACTGTACTATCAGCTCCCTTGTTTGCCGTTCAGCATATAAAGGGAAGCTGTAGGCATATAAAGGGTGGTCAGCCCGGTTTCAGTATAATACGGATGGGTGGGGTATCATGTCATTACTCTCCTTTGTATCGATTATAAATCACTATGTAATATTCTAACGTATTTAAATGGATGGCGAGAGGTGTACAGTACTGGTTCTACCCAGGAAAAGTGGGTGGTCTGCCTCCACCACAAAACAAATCGACCGTCATATATAACCTGACATGTGTTGAAAATGACGCAAAACACCATACAAGCAAACAAACACAATTAAACGTAAGTGTTAAATACGTCCGCTGACTAGGGAGTGTATCATGACACGTGTTAACGGAGTGGTATTCCAGTATGGCATCACTGACCATTGAGCCCACTGTCTACCTACCACCGTGATATGACTGAATGAGTTTTAAAAGCGACGTTAAACCCTATACAAGCATTGAGCATATCAATTAATACATGTACATACACTTGTAGTACATACACTTAGACCTTGCTTCTCGATCATAGTATAACTGTTTGTTTATACATCTTATAAATATCTGTGTGACATACGGGCGTATACATTGGATGTATACTACTCAAAATAACTTAAGTACCACAAAAAATAACAATAATAATTATTCAATCTTTTATGTTCTGCATTTTATATCGATATCAAAAGTTAATACGTTTGGGTCAACATGGTCAAGTAACAACTGTTAAGTAATAAAATTAAACTTAAAAACTGCAACAAGACAGTAAAATGTTCAATAATGGCTCTATTAAAAAACGACACAAATCAAAACATGGACCTTAAATTATTTCTAGGAGTATATAACGTTATCACTACGCTCAGCTATCATCGATGGTTGTGGTCAGATTAGTTATAGGTTTGCCCATCTGAAATAACGATACATTATCAGTAAATGCGAATATTTGATTCAAATTCAACATCAATATTATCATTTGTAAGGGTTAAACTACAGTTATATATATAACGTGGAATGCGTAAATGTAACATTATACATTTTAAACTGTGTTCAATTGAATGTCACACATATGTATTTATAAAACAATGGAAGGTTTTGGTGACATGATGATAGGATGTCTGACTATCAGTACATTATGTGAGCGTTTGTTTATCAGTTAATCGAGCAGTTATCTACATGTTAAGCCGTGTATAACAACAATCTGATATTTAAGTTTTAAATTTTCAAATATATTCGTTCACGACGGTTTCAAAGTAAGGGTACAAAAATGGGATTGTTCGTGGTTTTGAGTATTCTACTCGGTATTATTACACCGATGGCCACCCGAAGTGTCAAGGGGTCAAGTTCGCCAAAGAATTCATGCCGATTGCCAGATTTATCGTTACAACGAGAGTTTGATTTAGACAGATTCGAAGGTAAGTGGGTTTAATATTATACTAGAATTAATTTTAAAGCTCCTTTAGATTCTTATAACACTCAATAAAATTAACCATTTAACAAACAGGGAATGTTCAGGCGGTGAAAGGAGAGGTATGGGATCCGACTTTCATATGTCGTACCACTGACACAGGGGGCCACAGTCCCAACAGCCACCAGGCTACGTGATACCTTTGCTTTTTTACCCATTATACAAATATAAGCCAAGCTTGGTTGTTCTACTGCATATTCTTACAGAGAAACAGAACTGAACGCATACACTTAACGTTTATGCCTTCGTCGCAGTCGCCACTGAAAACAAAACGCCACATATATGCCTCTTTTTTTTCGTCGAAAAGGTGAAACAACAAGTGAATGGTTTTTGTCGTTCATAATAAATGCTCAAGAACATTTTCACTAACATTCAGTAGGCATGTTCGTATCTATGACAGCTCAGTTTTCATTTTAACAAATATGTGAAGATCCTTATTCAACTTTTGGTGACCATTATTAAGCTCATTATTTACATGGACATTTTTAATGTTTATATTAAACCATATTTTCCCCAATTTATTTTTAATATTTTACCTAATACATATACACTTTTAAACCTTATATTTAATATACAATTCATTCTGGCTTGCATTTTGTTTCGCACACATCGCGTAACCTGTTCAGTAATGCATTTATTCATTTCAAAAAGTCTGCGTTTTGTTACAAACAACAGGATATAACACGTATTCTCTTCTCCTGACCTTCCTTACTTTCTGCAATTGCTTTCCTTCACACCAGTGTAAAACTCCACGTTATAATGTACAGTATATTTATCCTATGTCTGTTTGGAAGAGGTTATATTAGCGGAAATGAGTCTCCATGCCCCTTCCATAGTAAAGTAAATTTTTTGACAACCTGTTAAAAACTCAAACCTGGTTATAATTCTGAGAAACTTACTTTATCATGCAAATAAACATGTATGCTATTGAACATCAACAAGAAATTAGTAGGTATAATATCTTCTAAGAAACATTTCTTCAGCTCTTATGTTTACCCCTTGCAATGTCATACCCTGTCTACTTTTACTTCTGACTTGTGTATCAAAAATGGTCAAAAACATGTTAAGATGCAAGATGTCCAGAATACAGTTACAGCCAACAAATAACAGGAAACTGCACTAAAAATGTTTTAAGGAAAAAAGGATTTACACTCTTTAATACAGAACTACTTTCGACCAGGCGAGCACATCCGGCTGATTTAGTGGAAAATAACCAAAATATTTTAGTGGAAAATAACCAACAGGGACCCGGATGCTACCGGTGCCCTGTAAGAATAACGCGCCTATATTCTTGGGTTTAACTCGACATATACGAATAGCAATGTGTCTTGTTTCAATTACTATACGAGTAGTTTACGAACATTTGCATCAGTTTTGTTGATTAACTCATGAGTTTATTACAGGGGGTTCATCAGGCTTTTCATTAGCGTCTGGGGTTCCCGACATAACAATTACAAATAATGCTGTTTTTTATTCTAAGGGCCCTCAACATAAAGGGACATATGGCAATATTAAAGTGTGTATCAAACGTTAAAAGTAGCACCTCGATGTACTACTTAAAACCTTTTTCAATTTGACTATATTTAGCCTGCTTGCATATAATTAAATACAATTTTGAGATTTCAGTTGTCGTTGTTATTCTACCAAATGTTTAAATATATTATCCGTGCAATATAATCAAAAGTAAGTAATGTAAAATGTTAAAACCGTTTGCTTTGATTTATTTTAATAATAATAATAATAATTACAAAAATGTAAGATATGTAGAAAAACTAACAGGAACCAACTAGCTTTAAATACATCAAGATTGATCTGTGTCTCTGTAAAGCGACCACTTATTTAGAAGGAAATACCTTTTGCACAGTTGTATGCGCTATCCTTTGCGTTGTTTGCTCTTTTTTGTTTTGCATTCTTTAGCAGTTTACTCCTGATTTCATTCCAAATATATGAGATGTTCAAATTTAAAGTAGCTATCCCGCCAACAGTAGTCACATTTTACAACATATGTACACTGTTTCTAAACCTACGAATGAGAGGTATATATATATATTTATTACTTACATATTTTGAGAATCCAAAATATAAACGACTTTAACCAGCCAGGCCAACCCCCAAAACTGGAGCGTCAAATTACGAGTTACCAATTCTTAATTGATTTTACGTATATTCAATCACGGGTATTTTAAAACCCATGATAAACCTATACTTTTCATCGGTATATATACATTATTATATTATATGACATGAACACCCAGTGGCCTTGAATTCACCAACATTCTTCAGTCTATTCTTAGACTTGAGCTCAAGTACTAAAATTTCATTCACAAATATGCCCATGACCTTCATAGATAAACAATCGTATGAAGTTGCTATTCATTAGAATTTATCATATTTATACATAGCAGTTTCTTATGAACGTTTATCCATTAAACTTATAGAAATATGTGTGATAGCAATTTGCAAATTTGGCTCAAGTCTTAGAATATTCTCAAGAATGGTTGGTGAATCCCAGGCCAGCTGGATAGCGTTTTGATAAACGGTTTTGTAGTGTAATGCTACCTTTATTTGCGGGTAAGACCTGAACAACGCAGATCAAACACCACCATATATTGATTGCTATACTAATTTGTCATGAATTAGAACGTGTTTGTTTTGTTAGATTCTTCTTGAAAAATCCTTATTTACATCCGGTAGTGCGTAACAAACCTCACCATAGTGTCACATACCTAATAACAAATAGATTGGACACTACGAAAAATATCTAAATTTCACGTGGCATAGTGCGAAAATTTCACAAAATATTTCCCGGCTTTAAACACACATGAGGAGATTTATAGATACAAGTTAAAATCATCTATATCCCATCACAAATTTAATATTCTTTCCAATGATAGTATTTTGTTTTCTCTTACATTTAGAACAAAAAAGGAGTTTGACGGAAACTTTGACTATGTCAAAACCTTGTTTCTTAAAAGAAAAGTGAAAAATTATGACATTTTTAACTTTAAACATCTTTTTATACAATTTATTATAATCCCATTTTGCTATTCACTATCAATCATTTGAATGTATTCAAAATCAGTGAATAATTGAGAGAGAATATAGAAGGAAAAGTTATGGTGCCACGTGATATTTTGGTTACTTCTTTGATTAAGATAGGAAGTTTCCTATCTATTTATTAATATGTCTGTGTAGTGTCACATGATGGCCATAAGTAGTTGGGACGGACTCCGGAAAGAATTAGTAACGGATGCATTCAAATAGGTTAATGCAACTTTTAACATAGGTCAAATGTATATAAAAGTATCAAAGGAAAATAAACGAATGTACGTAAACATGTAGATGGAAAAGAAGAATGTTGTATTAACGTATACGACGTTGGTGCACTGTTCGTGGTTATTAAATGTACTGTTTAAAGATGACGCGAAATAAAAATGGTCCTGCTGTTTCTAAGTTAATCGTCCGTAAATGTATTAACATTAAAATGAAGCAATATATAACTTAAATAACTAACTAGAAAAAAAAATTGAAATGATGATGCGCTTCCCACAAGCTGGAAAACTGGTTCATTCTGGATATCAAGTCTTTAATTTTGGCTACAGTGCAATGTCAAAACAAATTACCCTTACACAATTCTGTCGCTTTAGAGAGGTGAGCATAAAATAGCTATACCCTTTACATATATTAACGCACGTACAAACTTTAATTACAACCCTCAACACTTTTGTCTCACAGCTTAAGAAACGCATTCTATTTCCATGAACCACGTGAAATCGTTCAAATGGTGAACGTATTACACTACAACCTCCGGATGTGCTTGTCTGGTGCAGTCGAAAGTAGTCCTGTATTAAAGATTTCTAATCCTTTTTTTTCCCTTTTTATTTAAAACTTATTTAGTGCACTTTCTTATTACTTTTTAGCTGTAAATGTATTCTGGCATGTTGATATTTGAAAATGCACTCATCATGTGATAAATTTTAGAAGTGAAAGTAGACAGGGTAGACATATATTCAACCCACACACTCCTCACACCACACCCCCACACCCCCATTTCCTTGTTGATGTTTAAAAGCGGACATGTTTATTTGCATGATAAATTAACTTTCCCAGAACTCTAACCAGATTCGATGTTTTTAACAGGTTGTCAACATTTTAACTTTACTATGAACGGGGGCGCATGGAGACTCATTTACGCTTGTATAACCTTCGACATATTAATGAGGAAATGCATGGCATAAACAAGTGTCAACCAAGTGCGACAAGTGATCCCTACAGACAAAACGTTCTGCATAATATATTTTGTGACACGTATGTGTAGATGAAACCTTCTTGAACATGTCATGATATAAGGGCATGTAATATTTTCCAGGGAAATGGTATGGAACATTCAAGACTGGGATGGGGGACTCAGTGTTGTCTTACTTCACCGAGATATACGACACCAGAATTCTCTTCAAACAAAACTCGGAAGGTGGATTTGATATTAGAGCAGGTAACAATGAAATTCTCTTTACTTAAATGAGATATACGAAACTCTATGACAGAATGGTACCCAAACAGTGTAGCATGGTCGCATTTCCATTGTATTTGCACAGTTGAAAATAATTTAGACTGCTGTACTCTAAGTAATTGATAGTCTCATGGTCTCATCGAGTGGGTCCATTTAAACATCGAGATGGGCGTAAATGGCATCTCGAGGTGTATTAAATCAATCAACGAGATAAGGCCATACTCTGTTTCTTTTGTAGCATGTCCATTTCATCTGTCTGCCATTCGCTAACTTTTCGTTAACTAGTGGTCGCTGACATTTCTTTTTTATTTACACAGTTGTAAATCATTTAATTGCATGAAAATAACACCTGTCAGAATGACGGGTATACTCTAACTACCAGTTATTTGAAGTTATAGTATGGCAGACATATAAAATGGACATGCTACAAAACAAATAAAGTATGATCTCATATCGTTGGTTGATTCTAACACCTCGGCCCATTGATGTTTAAATTAACCAACTCGACGCGACCATACTACATTATTTAATTAAAAACGCTCTAGGAAATGTAACATCACTTGTGACAATCAGAAGAAAATAAACATTTGAAAGAAAATTGAAAAAATGTGAATACAGATTACGCTTTGGTCACAACTTACAGTTTATGCAACATACTACAAATTGTTTACTCGAGAACGTGTGAAAATGATTAACAACGATTACCAAAAACAAAATCATATGCAGTCGAAACATCACATGTGTAAGGATAATATGTAGAGGGCGAAAATCAGATATCATCATATTCATAGGTGCCAATACCAGAACACACACAGTTTAAGTGAATTTCATACCACCAGATTCCTCACATAATGTTTGTTTGTATGGTGTTTTACGTCATTTTCAACCGTGCCATGTAAGGTTATATATGACGGTCGATTTTTTTGGTGGTGGAGGAAGACCACCCACTTTTCCTGGGTAGAACCGGAACTGTACACCTCCCGCCATCCGTAAGAATCGACACTTCCTCACTTACAAGTCGAACTCCCAGTGGGATTCGATTCCGCAGCGATGAGAGGCGAAGGTTTACAACGCAACGTTGTTAACCATTCGGCCACGGAGATGCATGCCTCACATAATGTAAAACACCTGTTGAATGCTTACATTGTGCAGCTGCGTGTTTGCATGTATTGGATGGATAGAGAAGTTAGTCAACTATTAAAATAATGCACCACAGCCGAGAGGCATAGATCGACCTTCAACGTCAGCTACTTCATTTTTTAATTATTTTTTTTGTAATTATGATTGTTGGAACATATTTATTATGATCATACTATCGCTATTTGTCACATAACTTGTAATAAAACCATGATATGTGTATCATATAAAACTAGTGTAATAAATATGCAAATGAAGTCCGCACAGCCTCGCATAATATAATTTTACCCAACGAGTTTAATAAATTCAATATTAAACGGGCACTCATGTAAGATTCTCTATGAATAACATAAAACACATGTGTATGGTTAATTTAAAGCGCCGTATTGACGTCAAGTCTAATCGGGTGACGAAAATAACGGTTTGCATAGATGTTGCAATGGTTAAAACAATGTTGTACGATGCACGAGTTAAACCAGTGTATTGCGTTAGATAGATACTGATTATATAACTGCTGGGATCGATTACAGTGAAATCCTTCTCGAGATGGTAAACGTGTGGTTGTTTTCACGAACGAGCGTATGAGAGTGAGTGAAAATTCAAAACACGTCTACCATCGAGTGAAGGATTCTCTATAATCGAACACAGTAGTTAAATAATCTGTTTATTACATTTTAAATCAGTTTGTGCATGATTTTAACCGAAATTATTCGCCTTATTGAACGTTATCGGCGGATGACGTCGACGTCAGCACCACTTTATTGACGTCAAAAATCAGCGTCACAGTTAGTTATTTTTGTGTTCGGAGTTAATTAATAATATCAAACGATTATGAGTATTCTTTCACTGAGAAATCCCAATCTTTCACCGATAAAATGTAATAAGAGAAAGTATCAAACCGTTTATGAATGCTCTTTGAAAATATTCGACGTATTAATATGGTGTTAACTGTATTGCATTTTTTACTTTTTGCAACGGTATATCCGTCGTGTAATGGTTGCAAACTTTGGTCAATCGCGACGCGTTAGCGGAGCCTTTTAACACGATTTGTGACCGTTTTAAACGACCGTCTACCGTCGCAAAAATCAAAATTTCAAAACTGATTAACCCGTTTCTAACGCATTTCACTGTTTTTTGACAGTTTTCGCACAAACACTTTCAAATAAATATATATTCTAAATTTGGGTATGTTTTTTGCAATTAAGAAATAACTGAAAATCAAAACTAACAGTTTCTTCAAAAACTATTGCTCTCAAGGAACTGTCTTAACGTTCATGCCAATACTATATGTTATTATCATGAAGTCGTTGTTTAATTATACCTAAAAAAATATCCACATCTCCAACTCTCTGGTAAAGCCACACGCAGTTTGGATATATATCAGCATCTGTTTTGAGTTCATTATAAATACGTTTGCAATATTTATTTTCACTACTGTTAAAATCTTTAACCAATAGTTAATCTGTTATTGATAAGGCTAAACCTGCCCAGAATATCGGATACACAAATCAGTTTGCGTTGTATGTTGTGCTTTCAGTATACGGTTGCAATAAAGTGTATAGATTATTTCAATATTGTTTGCACTGTGGAAACCCACATTTCACAAGCATAATTTAAAATTTGCAATATCCGCTTATCAAATAGTTCCAGCCTTTGAGTTATTGAGATTTTTTTAAAGTTTAGAAGATACTTATCAAGTTTAGTTTGAATATTGCTTTTTACATATGAGGCTTTGTACTTTAATAATCATGTGAGGCGTTGTACGTTTAATCACACTCCACGTCATAACGGTGTATTACTTTTAAAGGGACACGTGGCAATCTTGATTTGATTTAAACTCGCGGTGTGTTTTTTTAACGTAACTAGAATATTTGCAAATCAGTATTAAGAATTATTTCAATAGTTCAAAACAATTTGTTTTACATATAATAATGTATTTTATTTTCATTGTACCAGTAAGTAATTGAAACCTGTGGTAGAATAACATAGACAACTTGAAAATTCCAAAACTGTATACCCCTTTTATTTTAATTATATTCAGTTAAGATAAAATTCAAAAGAAAACTGGACTTATAAATTAAGGTGTACTTTTAAGTACTTCAAGATTACATGTGTCGCTTTAAGTGTCTCGACAATATACCAGAAACGATTCAAACATACACACAACACAATATTAGTAAGTTAGGTGTTTTTAATACACAATTTATATATATAAATAGCTGGTTCCAAGTTTTACGGAGGATGGTGCCCTAAGGGAAAAGGTCATGCAGCAATTCCAGTGAGAGGGGAACCAGAGAAAATGACAATGTACTTTGATACGACTATTGGACGGAAGATAGGAATGAAACCGGCATGGATACTGAAAACAGACTACGATAGGTACGTTATTAAATTTTTCTAGTACATGTAGTACCAATAACTGATTTTAAGTATACAGAAGTTACCCATCCCCACTGGCATCCGGAATACTCTATAAATAAGACCCTTATCGGAGTAATCAATATATTCTATATCACATTCATAATCAATAATTCACTCTACATCACAGTCTATATCTCATTCATAATCAAGATTCCATTCTACATCACAGTCTATATCACATGCATAATCAATATTTCACTCTACATCACAGTCTATATCTCATTCATAATCAAGATTCCATTCTACATCACAGTCTATATCTCATTCATAATCAAGATTCCATTCTACATCACAGTCTATATCACATGCATAATCAATATTTCACTCTACATCACAGTCTATATCTCATTCATAATCAAGATTCCATTCTACATCACAGTCTATATCACATGCATAATCAATATTACGTTCTACATCGCAGTCTCTTTCACATTCATAATCAATATCTCATTCTACATCAAAGTCTATATCACATGCATAATACATATTACATTACATATCACATTCATAATGTACATTACATTCTATATCTCTGTGTAATCAATATCACAGTATACATCACATTCTATATCACCTTCGTAATCAACATTACATGCTACATCACATTATATATCACATCCATAATCCGTATTATATTCTACGTCATATTCCATGTCCCATACATATTCAATATTACATGCAACATCACATTCTATATCTCAGTCTATATCACATCAATATTATATTCTATATCATATTATATATCACATTCATAATCAACATTACATTCTACATCGCCTTCTATATCACATTCATAATCAATATCACATTCTACATCACAGTCTATATCACATTGCGTCTCCGCGGCCGAATGGTTAACGACGTTGCGTTGTAAACCTTCGCCTCTCATCGCTGCGGGTCCGAATCCCATTGGCAGCTCGTCTTGTAAGTGAGGAAGTGTCGGTTATTACGGATGGCGGGAGGTGTACAGTACTGGTTATAGCCTGGAAAAGTGGGTGGTCTGCCGCCGCCACAAAAAAAATCGACCGTTATATATAACCTTACATGTGTTGAAAATGACGTAAAACACCATACAAACAAACAAACTATATCACATACATAATCACTATTACATGCTACATCACATTCATAATGTACATTACATTCTATATCTCAGTCTATATCACATCAATATTATATTGTATTTCACATTCTATATCACATGTATAATCAATATTACATGCTCCATCACATTCTACATCACATTCATGATCAATATTGCATTCTACATCACACTCTATATCCCATACATATTCAATATTACATGCTCCATCACATTCTATATCACATTCATGATCAATATTGCATTCTACATCACATTATATATCACATTCATAATCAGTATTAAATTGTACATCACATTCTATATCACATACTTATTCAATATTACATGCAACATCACATTATATATCACATTTATAGTCTGTATTACATTCTACATCACATTCTATATCACAAACATAATCAGTATTACATTCTACATTATATATCACATACATATTCAATATTACATTCTATATCACACTCTATATCGCATACATAATCAATATTACATGCAACATCACATTCTACATCACATTATACATCACATTCTATATCACATTTTATATCACATACATATTCAATATTACATGCAAAATCACATTATATATCACATTCATAATCAGTATTAAATTGTACATCACATTCTATACCACATACTTATTCAATATTACATGCAACATCACATTATATATCACTTTTATAGTCTGTATTACATTCTACATCACATTCTATATCACAAACATAATCAGTATTACATTCTACATTATATATCACATACATATTCAATATTACATTCTATATCACACTCTATATCGCATACATAATCAATATTACATGCAACATCACATTCTATATCACATACATAATCAATATTACATGCAACATCACATTCTACATCACATTCTACATCACATTCTACATCACATTCTATATCGCATACATATTCAGTATTAAATTCTACATCACATTCTGTATCACATACCTATTCAATATTACATGGAACATCGCATTATATATCGCATTTATAGTCAGTATTACATTCTGCATCACATTCTATATCACAAACATAATCAATATAACATTCTATATCACACTCTATATCGCATACATAATCAATGTTACATTCTACATCACATTCTATATCACATGCATATTCAATATTACATTCTACATCACATTTTATATCACATACATATTCAATATTACATGCAAAATCACATTCTATATCACATACATAATCAATATTACATTCTACATCACACTCTATATCACAAACATAATCAATATAACATTCTACATCACATTCTATATCGCATACATATTCAATATTACATTCTACATCACATTATATATCACAAACATAATCAATATAACAATCTACATCACATTCTATATCGCATACATATTCAATATTACATTCTACATCACATTCTATATCACAAACATAATCAATATAACATTCTATATCACACTCTATATCGCATACATAATCAATGTTACATTCTACATCACATTCTATATCACATGCATATTCAATATTACATTCTATATCACATTTTATATCACATACATATTCAATATTACATGCAAAATCACATTCTATATCACATACATAATCAATATTACATTCTACATCACACTCTATATCACAAACATAATCAATATAACATTCTACATCACATTCTATATAGCATACATATTCAATATTACATTCTACATCACATTCTATATCACAAACATAATCAATATAACATTCTACATCACATTCTATATCGCATACATATTCAATATTACATTCTACATCACATTATATATCACAAACATAATCAATATAACATTCTATATCACACTCTATATCGCATACATAATCAATGTTACATTCTACATCACATTCTATATCACATGCATATTCAATATTACATTCTACATCACATTTTATATCACATACATATTCAATATTACATGCAAAATCACATTCTATATCACATACATAATCAATATTACATTCTACATCACACTCTATATCACAAACATAATCAATATAACATTCTACATCACATTCTATATCGCATACATATTCAATATTACATTCGAACATCACAATGTAGAATGTGATGTAGAATGAGAAGTAGCATGAAAGATTGATTACGAATCTGATACTATAGAATGTGATATTGATTATGTGACATATAATGTGATGTAGGATGTGCATTCTACATCGCATTCTACATTGTAATTCTACATCACAGTCAATATCACATTGGCAATTCTTCCTAAACACGAGTATCCATTTAATAAAACCTAAAAAAGTATCATGCTATCTTGTCAACTGGCATGTCATCTTGTTCAGTGGCTATGCTGTTTTGTCAACTGGTATCTTGTTAGTTTGATTATTATTATTTAACGTCTTCAGCAATAGTAGTAGACAGCAGCAGCAGCAGCAGCAGTAGTAGTAGCAGCAGCAATAGCAGCAGTAGTAGTAAACAGCAGTAGGCAGCAGTAGCAGTAGAAGCATCAGCAGAAGCGGTATGTAGACATCAGTAGGCAGCAGCAACAGTAGCATCAGCAACAGCAGTAGTAGTAGCAGCAGCCGCGGTAGAGCAGCAGCAGTATCAGTATTATTAGTAGTAGAACTATGGATAACAATGGATTCGGGAGGAGGAGGAGGAGGAGGAGGAGGAGGAGGAGGAAGACTGCTGCTGCCTGATGCTACTGCTGCTGATGCTGCTGCTGCCTACCGGGGTCTATTACTACTGCTGAAGATGTTAAATAATAATAATCAAACTAACAAGATAGTTTATCAATTGGACATGACATCATAGCCAATGAACAAGATGACCTGACAGTTGACAAGATAACATGATGCTTCGACTAGGCAGCATAGCTGTTTCACAAAATAATACATCAACTAACAAGATAGTACATCCATTTGACATGATAACATATCAAGTGCACATAATAACATTGTAATTAAGAAGACACTATATTATATGAAGAAGACAGCATAGGATCGAACAGGATACTATGCCTTAACGCAACATCAGACAGTTGCGGCGCTCCATAATACTATTATGACATTCATTATCACATTTATTATAAAATGCATTATCCCATTTATAACGACATTCTATATCACCTTCATAAGCAATATTAAATGCTACAGGAATGAGATATTGGAATGAAACTTTACGGTTAGGTAGCTTATATTAAACGGAAGCTAGGGCTGCATTTGGGATCACTGGGATCAAGGTCAAATGTCACTGTTACTAAAATAAGAAAACGGTTTCCGCTCAATAACTTCAGTTAGGAATGAGATGTTGGAATGAAATTGTATGGGTAGGTAGCTTATATAAAATGGAAGCTTGGGATTGAATTTGGGGTCACTGGGGCCAAGGTCACTGTTAATAAAAATAGAAAACGAGGAATGAGATGTTGGAATGAAATTGTATGGGTAGGTAGCTGATATAAAATGGAAGCTTGGGATTGAATTTGGGGTCACTGGGGCCAAGGTCACTGTTAATAAAAATAGAAAACGAGGAATGAGATGTTGGAATGAAATTGTATGGGTAGGTAGCTTATATAAAATGGAAGCTTGGGATTGAATTTGGGGTCACTGGGGCCAAGGTCACTATTAATAAAAATAGAAAACGAGGAATGAGATGTTGGAATGAAATTGTATGGGTAGGTAGCTTATATAAAATGGAAGCTTGGGATTGAATTTGGGGTCACTGGGGCCAAGGTCACTGTTAATAAAAATAGAAAACGAGGAATGAGATGTTGGAATGAAATTGTATGGGTAGGTAGCTTATATAAAATGGAAGCTTGGGGTTGCATTTTGGGTCACTGGTATCAAGGTCAATGTCACAGTTATTTAAAAATAAGAAAACGGTTTCCGCTCAATAATTTCATTTAGGAATGAGATATTGGAATGGCATTTTATGGCATATTATAAGGTAGCTTATATAAAAAGGAAGCGTGAGATTGAATTTGGGGTCACTGGGGTCAAGGTCAAGGTCACGGTTAACAAAAATGGATAAAAAGGATTCCGTTCAGTAACTTCTGTCAGGAATGGGATATTGGAATGAAACCTGAGGTCACTGGATCAAGGTCAACGTCGCTGTTACTAAAAATAGGAAAACGGTTTCTGCTCAAAAACCTCAGTTTAGAATGAAATATTGGAATGAAACTTTATGGGTAGGTAGCTTATATGAAAAGGAAACGTGTATTGCATTTGGGGTCACTGGGGTCACTGCTACTAAAAATAAAAAAACGGTTTCTGTCCAGTAACTTCAGTTTACAATGAGATATTGGAATGAAACTGTATGAGTAGGTAGCTCATATGTAACATAATGCATTTACATGTTAATTGGCCAGGGAGAAAATTAAAAAATTTATCTCACAATGACCGGTAGGGGACATCATATTGCATAGCAATACTTCTTCTTCTTCTTCTTGTTTGTTTTTGTGGTGCAGGCAGACCACCTACTTTTCCCTGGGTAGAACTAGTACTGTACACCTCATGCCATCCGCAAGAATCGACACTTCCTCACTTACAAGTCGAGCTCCAAGTGGAATTCGAACCCGCAACGGTGTAGTTTAGTAACTAAGACCCCCGATTTTATTGGAAAGACCCATGCAGAAAAAGAAACTTTATACTGGTATATTGATCCGCCCGAGAATTATTTAAAATCTAATTTAAAACTTGATTTGTTTATTCAACAAGTCGTTTTATTTTTTTTCGTTTTTACTGGTATACTTAATGTTGAATTTAATACGTTTAGGACCTAGACTCTTTCTGATTTCAGCTTAAATAGTGTTTTGTTTGTCAATAAATGTTCGGGTGTCTATTTCGAGAATATGTTGCTTTTAAAAGTAGGATTAAGTTTCCATCATACTTGCATGACTTTAATGTAGAAGTCTCAAATCCCTACTATTGCATACAATACAAGTCTATGAACAGCGAGACTGTGATATGAGTCGTCCTCCGACGTGCATACGCGTTTGACTTTTATACGTGTGGTCTTCGGCGATCAATTTAAACTGATACACTGAATTTTATAAATATACAACTTACCTAAAGCGGAGAATGATCATTTTGTATCCATTTCACACTAACATTTTAATCCAAAATACATTTTGATTAGTTTTTAAACGAATACGGTTTTTGGTCAAACGCAATGAGACGTCACGGGGTGCATCTGTAAACGTCGGTAAAAAAACAAACACACCCAGACGTCAAATAAATGAGACTAAACTCACTACATAAATTATAATAGTGATCCGAAACACCTTTTATAAACAAATAACTGTAATCGGCATCAAACATTCAGTACAATGCATACCCCTATACACTATATAATACAATGAGAACATGAAATATTTTTAGTAAAAACATGTAAACAGCATATAATAAAAACAAGTAAAAGAGGAAAAGATTAAACACTGAACGTCACATTGACAACGTGTGTGTGCCTGGGTCTATCTAATATAGAGTTTGTATTTTGCGACGGTATATCAGTCGTTTAATGGTCGCATATTTTGATTTAATGGCGACGCGCAACCGGAGCCGTTAGACACCAAATGCGACCGTTAAACGACTGATATGCCGTCGCAAAATGCGAAATGTTAATACTTGTTAACACGTTCCTAACGCATATCATTGTTTTGGACAGTTTTACTCACAAACGCATTGAAATAAAACATAATAACAGTTGAACGTCACACGACTGGATTTGCGACGGAGTATGTATTATTAAGTAGTCACAAATGCTTGAACGTCAACCAATCGAATTGCAGGATTTTTGACACGTGCGTTAGAATAATGTACTAGAGGAACCTGTATGTTCGAACAATGATGAACTAAATTACTTGCATAATCCTGACTGCCTCATCAACAGTTTATTTCAGCCAGGCTAATCTGTATGGGTTTTAGGTGGAATAATGAAATAGTATTACTAAATATAGTAGCTAGTAGTTTTGCATGGATTGAATGTTGTTTTAATGTTCATGAGCGCGTTATAGGTTATTCAGGGCAGCCCAAAGAGTCATTAAAGATACACAGGAATCCGCAAACCTGCCCTACTGCTTCTAACTAAAATATATCTATGGGTTGTTAACGTGCTCAGAAAATACATTCCGATACAGACCGCCCGGCCTACGTCCTCATCCGATTGATAAAACGCTTGAAAAGAGTCAGTGTCTTCCCAAGAACACACTGACACAACTTAGTGACTCCAGTAAGGCTTTAACCCGATTCCTCCTGGTTTCAAGTCCACTAGGTCATGTCAGTTTGTATTAAATGTATTATATAAAATATTTCGTAAACAAATTTTCGTTTTATTTCATAGATCGGTAAAAATAGTATGTAATACATCACTTATATGGAAAATGTCGTTTTTATATTAATACAGTTTTGTTTTATTTCAGCTACGCTATACTCTACTCTTGTTGGAAGGAGTCATCGGACGGCACTTGTGACGCTTCGAGTGCATACGCAGCTGTTCTTCAGAGAAATATTAAGGCTTTAAAACCAAACAAACGCGCAGCGATTGATAAAGCTTTGGAAAGGGCGTGCGTAGATCCGAGTAAATTGTCGGCCATAACTCATTATGGATATTGTGTAGGACATGACGGATTATAAATCTATAATATTCCGAAAGAGCAAAGAAACGCATGCCGATAGGAATTTCTACTATCTGCTATATGGTGTATGTATAATATGCTGAGGTTGATCGAATGGTACATAGCTACATTAGGCCTTTCCCTTTGGAAAGAAGACTTAAACAACACACCAGTGTTGAAAAGTTCATTACTTAAAGAATTTTCTTTTGAGTACACTTAAAGATGTAAAAATGTACAAACTCTTTACTTTAAATACGTTATCGAAATGGGTCGAATTGTCAAAGCAGAGCTTCAGAATTTATGAATTTCGTGTAAAAACGTGTACTGTGATTCAAAGGTGTATCACAAAACATGTTTGTCTTTCCTCTAACTAGCTGCAACACTTTGTTTATAAAACCCTTCGAATTTCTCTGGAATATAATGTGGAATGAAGTATGTATTATATAAACTATATATGGCAAATGTGTGACTATGCGTATCTTTATCATATGAGTATATTTGTTTTATTTCAGAAAGAGTTTAACAACGTTCATTATAACATAAGCCAGCAAAATCTGGCAAGCTGTAATTAAAAGTGTCATATCGCCTATGTTACCGCATTCTCATTAACGATCCAATAAATAACAGTATTCAACTCATCAGTTTTAAGTATTAAATGCCAAAAAAGACCAGCATCAATTTCTGTATGCCTTGTTTTTGATTTACCTTTTTGACAATTTATGGAAATACATGTTATCATTTCTGAAAAACACCTTTTGGCATTTGTTCATAGGTTCTTGTTATTGTTCAAGTTTTTGGTTATATTAGTAACGGCGGCCATCTTGGATGTCGCTTTGACCTAATAAACATTAACATCAGTATCATCCTTGTGAAGATTGTTTAAAATCGACCAATCAGCTTCTGATGATAAGACGTTTAAATCAGCTTTTATACTTACTTGTAAACTTGAATACAAAGTTTGAACCCTCGGTACAGTGCCATTTATGACCCTGGACTTTATTTGAACACATTTAATATAGCGATCATTGCTAAAGAACAACTGTCAAAATCTGTCAAAGGTTATTGAAGACTTCAAATGAATGTTTAGATTCCGTAGACACTCCATTTCCGCTAGGTCTACTTTCCCACTTACAGGATCATGATGGAGACCTTTAATGAGCATGATAAAATTACAAAATGAACGTGAAAGGTGAGTGGGGAGGGATCCTATCCTCCGATCTCTAGCGGGATTTGCAGTGGTCCTATTGTACACCTGGTAACCACACGGACTAAAAAAACGTCCAAGTTACAGTCCGTACATATTTTACACAGCTCGTTCTCCCACTAAGTTGGAAATAAAAAATGGTATGAAAATAAAAAAGAAACAATAAAATGCATTGAGAACAACCTTTCTTTATTGTTATCTCCGTTACTATAATACACTTTAAGTATGATCCAAATTGACAATATCTCTCAGGTACAGTATATACATGCACGTGTAAACGAATAGCCTTTATACCATGTAATTTGATTTGATTATTCGCGGTTCAAAAGCTCAAATGTTCAGTTTATCGATATAAAAGCATTTATTCATTAAATATGTATATGTGTAAGTCCAACTTGTGGATTTTACAATGGAAACAGGGTTTAATGCTAATTTTATGATAATAATATGTTACATTAACTTATTTTACTACCAGTTTTATGCAAATGAAATTATTTTCACCAAGGTTTACTCAGAGAAATCGACATTAGTATTTGATAATATGTCACAAAGCAACTAAGTATGGCATAATTTAAACCTATGCAAAAAAAGAATAATGGTATTCAAGCTATTTTTGAGATAAAATACATGAATGACTCGAGTGGAAAACGCAAGAAAACGTATAGGATAATGTGGCTAGTTGAGTTGTTGAACATTTTCATGCACAGAAAAACTAGTCAACATGTACAATGTTATTATTATGATAAATACATATTAAATAGCGACTTCTTTGCCTAGTTCTACAATCTAAAGTGCATTTTATTTATTTACTGACCAACTGTACCCAAATAATTGAATGTCTCTAAGGGGTTACATTCGCGGACCTCGTCTTCGTCCATCCAAATATGTATGCACATGACTATCATCAGTAAGAGTAGATATGCAAAGTTTGGTGAAGACATGAACAGATTATCGAGAATGTTAAGCTAAAACAAAATGACCTTTGAACTGAAACTATGAACGCGACTGTGACCTTGACCTTGATGCTATGTGTAATAACTTTCAAAACAACATTTAACATGGTCTAAACAACTATACACATATTATATTTTAAATAGGAAAACATGAGAATTTCAACAAAGGTCCTTATCATTTCTGAATTCCATTGAATTTCTTCTATTACATGCAGGTATAATATTGTGTTAATAAACAAGGATACATGTCTACATAATTACAATCTTGCTAAACATGAGCCATACATATTGATGTTTTTTTAAAATAATTTAAACATACTTGTGGCAAACTTGGCATTTTTATTGTTTATTTTAGCTTTCCATTTCTACTACAAAACTAGACATTACTTGTTTCAAAACTATACTGTTCTCTAATGTGAAACAACATACTACATATACATCCGTACAGATCTATTTTCCCCTTTGCACGAAAAATCTCTGAGGTATCATGTACAATTTAGGTCGTCAACATATTTAATGATTATTTCTACCACCCTCAACAGGTCTATAAAAAGCAGTTTGCCAAAATATTAAAACTATCAAATAATGTCTATCACAACGGGTCAAAATCACTGGTTTCTTCAGATAAGCAGGCAAACTTACCAGGATGACGAGAACACGTGGTTTTAAAATTGCCTGATTCGGAGTAAGGTTTTAAATAATTACTCGTTATTTAATACTGTGCGTATTTATATGTACTATGGCATACGGAGAGCGAACTTTACAGTACTTTTGTACCATTTCATTGCTTTTCTTGTGTCTCAAATTCATTATCACATAAATAATTACATTCATGATAACTTTCATTATAACATTCAATATCACATACATAATTACATTCATTATCACGTTCATTATAACATTCAATATCACATACATCATTACATTCAGGATCACATTCATCACAACATTCAATATCACATACATAACTATTCATTATCACATTCATTATAACATTCAATATCACATACATAATTACATTCATTATCACATTCATAATAACATTCATTATCACATACATAATTACATTCATTATCACATTCATAATAACATTCATTATCACATAAATAATTACATTCATTTTCACGTTCATTTAAACATTCAATATCACATACGTACTTACATACATCATCACATTCATCACAACATTCAATATCACATACGTAATTACATTCATGATCACGTTCCTAATAACATTCAATATCACATACATAATTACATTCATTATCACATTCATTAGAACATTCAATATCACATACATAATTACATTCATGATCACATTAATTATAACATGCAATATGACATACATAATTACATTCATTATCACGTTCATTGAAACATTCAATATCACATACGTACTTACATTCATCATCATATTCATCACAACATTCAATATCACATACATAATAACATTCATGATCACATTCATTATAACATTCAATATAACATACATAATTACATTCATTATTATATTCATTATAACATTCAATATCACATACATAATTACATTCATGATCATATTGATAATAACATTCAATATCACATACATAATTCCATTCATGATCACATTCATCACAACATTCAATATCACATCCATAATTACATTCATATCACAACATTCAATAGCACATACATATTTACATGCATGATCACATTCATTATAACATTCAATATCACATACATAATTACATTCATGATCACATTCATAATAACATTCAATATCACATCCATAATTACATCCATGATCACATTCATTAGAACATTCAATAGCACATACATAATCACATTCATGATCACATTCATTATAACATTCAATATCACATACATAATTACATTTATTATCACATTCATTATAACATTCAATATCACATACATAATTACATTCATGATCACATTCATAATAACATTCAATATCACATACATAATTACATTCATTATCACGTTCATTATAACATTCAATATCACATACATAATTACATTCATTATCTCGTTCATTATAGCATTCAATATCACATACATAATTACATTCATTATCACATTCATTATAACATTCAATATCACATACATAATTACATTCATTATCACATTCATTTAAACATTCAATAGCACATACATAATTACATTCATTATCACATTCATTATAACATTCAATATCACATACATAATTACATTCATTATCACATTCATTTAAACATTCAATATCACATATATCATAACATTCATTATCACATTCATTATAACATTCAATACCACATACGTAATTACATTCATGATCACGTTCATATTAACTTTCAATATCACATACATAATTACATTCATGATCACATTGATCACAACATTCAATGGCACATACATAATCACATTCATGATCACATTCATAATAACATTCAATATCACATACATAATTATATCCATGATCACATTCATTATAACATTCAATATCACATACATGTTTACATTCATGATCACATTCATAAAAACATTCAATATCACATACATAATTACATTCATTATCACGTTCATTATAACATTCAATATCACATACATAATTACATTCATGATCACATTCATAATAACATTCAATATCACATACATAATTACATTCATGATCACATTCATCACAACATTCAATAGCACATACATAATTACATTCATGATCACATTCATAATAACATTCAATATCGCATACATAATTACATCCATGATCACATTCATTATAACATTCAATATCACATACATGTTTACACTCATGATCACATTCATAATAACATTCAATATCACATACATAATTACATCCATGATCACATTCATTATAACATTCAATATCACATACATGTTTACACTCATGATCACATTCATAATAACATTCAATATCACATACATAATTACATCCATGATCACATTCATTATAACATTCAATATCACATACATGTTTACATTCATGATCACATTCATAATAACATTCAATATCACATACATAATTACATTCATTATCACGTTCATTATAACATTCAATATGACATACATAATTACATTCATTATCACGTTCATTATAACATTCAATATCACATACATAATTACATTCATTATAACATTCATTATAACATTCAATATGACATACATAATTACATTCATTATCACATTCATTATAACATTCAATATGACATACATAATTACATTCATTATCACGTTCATTATAACATTCAATATCACATACATAATTACATTCATTATCACATTCATTATAACATTCAATATGACATACATAATTACATTCATGATCACATTCATTATAACATTCAATATGACATACATAATTACATTTATTATCACATACATAATTACATTCTTTATCACATTCATTATCACATTCAATACCACATACATAATTACATGCATTATCACATTCATTATAACATTCAATATGACATACATAACTGCATTCATTATAACGTTCATTATAACATTAAATATCACATACATAATTACATTCATTGTCACATTCATTATAACATTCAATACCAAATACGTAATTACATTCATGATCACGTTCATAATAACTTTCAATAGCACATACATAATTACATTCATTATCACATTCATTAGAACATTCAATATCACATACATAATTACATTCATGATCACATTTTTTATAACATTCAATATGATATACATAATTACATTCATTATCACGTTCATTATAACATTCAATATCACATACATAATTACATTCATGATCACATTCATTATAACATTCAATATGACATACATAATTACATTCATTATCACGTTCATTATAACATTCAATATCACATACATAATTACATTCATTATCTCGTTCATTATAACATTCAATATCACATACATAATTACATTCATTATCACATTCAATATCACATACATAATTACATTCATTTAAACATTCATTTAAACATTCAATATCACATTCTAATATTAAAATTCATTTTATATCACATTCTATATCACATTATATATAACATTTATAATTAATATTACATTCTATATACCACATTCCACAACACTACATTCTATATTAGCCCCTGGAGAATGATAATGGCCTGAGACTTCATGGCTATTATCACTGAAAGGCACTACCTTTTTATTTCATGTCTACCTAAATATAAGTTAATTTCGATGTTTGGCTGGACTGATGTTATACAACTATAGAGATCTTGAGAATGTTCATACTGACAGAAGCCTGAGTAGCCTACGGCGAGTAGTTAATCTACAGATGAAAGTTTGCCGCACAATGAAAATGATCGAAAATAATTTTGTTAAACAATGGATGTGAAAGTTGTACCGTGGGATTGAAAACAAATACGAAAAGGAGTCGTAGTTTATTGAAATTGGTCACATTTCAAACGGAAGGGCCATTGTCATTATCGCTTTTTGGCCCTGCTGCGAGGGCCCCTGCTGCGAGGGCCCCTGCTGCGAGGGCCGAATGCTGCGAGGGCCCCTGCTGCGAGGGCCGAATGCTGCGAGGGCCCCTGCTGCGAGGGCCGAATGCTGCGAGGGCCCCTGCTGCGAGGGCCGAAATGCGATAATGAGACGAGAGACTTCATAATACAAAATGTTTAACAGCAAATGTGTTACTATATCCAGGTAGACTTGTAATAAAACAATAGTAAAAGCCCTTGTTAGCAGTTTCACGTGCTTGTTCTGCCATTACAAACGTAAATATAGTCAAAACTAAAAAGAAAAAGAAAAGGGAAAAAAGATGAGTGTCGAGTTAGCGGGGTGGTTCCCCTGGGGCTCGACCGAGGTCTTACCGTCAGAGGTAGTCAACTGCTTTAGGCTCAGTAGAAATGATCATTGATAAACCCACCGGGCTACGGCTCACCTGAGTATTTCACAACTAAAACAACGTATATATCAGCGTTAGACTTACACCACGTGATCAAGACAGTTAATTATATCACATATCGATCGTGATGATTCACCGAATGTAAATAAATATCTTAACATGGATTGCCATGGCAAGACCCATGGAGAAAAATAACCTTTCATATTGGTATATCGATCCGCCAGAATATAATTTAAAACTTGATTTGTTTATTCAACAAGTCGTTTTAGTTTCGTTTTCACTGGTATACTTAATGTTGAATTCAATAATTTTAGGATCTAGACTATTTCTGGTTTAGCTGAATAAACATGTGGCAGGTACGTTTTAGTTCAGCTTAATTAAATAGCGTTTTGTTTGTCATTAAATATTCGTGCGTCTATTTCTAGATGTGGTTTTTAAAAGTAGACAAACGTTTACATAATATGTTCATTCCGGCTTTACTGTACAAGTCTCAATTCACTAAATATATATGTGATCCGAAATATCTTTTATAAATACGTTATGTTCTTGCTCATCTCAGCAGTGATAATTATTTATAGATGCGTATAATATTTAAAAAAAGTTCATGGGCCATATTTGGCCTAAATAAAAATAAACAAAAAACATCAACAAATAACCCTTGTGTTTGGGACTTGAAACACATGATAACCGTGGACCTAGGGCCCTTGGTATCGATGATTGTCAAGTCCCTCCCACCAGGTATTGATCCGGGACAATATAAACCCGCTGGAAATCTTTTAAATCTTAATCCTCATTGTATTTACCGCTTATATCATCGCATTGGTAGCTACATGTAAATTAACATGTCGCCAGTTGTCAATCATTTATCCATTTCAACCAATCAAACCAGAACGATACCTCCGACAAACAACAGCACGTGTATAAAGCACGTGCAACTATGTTATATAAACTATTGTCAATATACTCCGACATCAACAATAGGGCGGACATATCTAAGTACTGGCGACATGTCAATTGTGTGCGATTTAGGTAGACACGTAATAAAACATAATAAAACACAATAAAAGCCCTTTTAGCAATTTCACTTGCTTGTTCGGTAATTACAAATTTAAATATAGCCAAATTAAAAAAAAAATAAAACAAATAACAGAAGGAGGAAAAGATGAGTGTCGAGTTAGCGGGGTGGTTCCCCTGGGGCTCGACCGAGGTCTTACCGTCAGAGGTAGTCAACTGCTTTAGGCTCAGTAGAAATGATCATTGATAAACCCACCGGGCTACGGCTCACCTGAGTATTTCACAACTAAAATAACGTATATAACAGCGTTAAGACTTACACCACGTGATCAGGTCAGCTAAAAATATCACATATCGATCATGATGATTCACCGAATGTAAATAAATACCTTAATATGGATTGATCTGTTGAGACCCATGCATAAAAAGAAACTTACATATTGGTATATCGATCCGCCAGGGATTTATTTAAAATCTAATTTAAAACTGATTTGTTTATTCAACAAGTCGTTTTAGTTTCGTTTTCACTGGTATACTTAATGTTGAATTCAATAATTTTAGGATCTAGACTATTTCTGGTTTAGCTGAATAAACATGTGGCAGGTACGTTTTAGTTCAGCTTAATTAAATAGCGTTTTGTTTGTCGTTAAATATTCGTGCGTCTATTTCTAGATGTGGTTTTTAAAAGTAGACAAACGTTTACATAATATGTTCATTCCGCCTTTACTGTACAAGTCTCAATTCACTACATATATTAGTGATCCGAGATATCTTTTATAAATACGTTATGTTTTTGCTCATCTCAGCAGTGATAATTATTTATAGATGCGTATAATATTTAAAAAAGTTCATGGGCCATATTTGGCCTAAATAAAAATAAACCAAAAACATCAACAAATAACCCTGGTGTTTGGGACTTGAAACACATGAAAACCGAGACCTAGGGCCCTTGGTATCGATGATTGTCAAGTCCCTCCCACCAGGTATTAATCCGGGACAATATAAACCCGCTGGAAATATTTTAAATCTTAATCCTCATTGTATTTACCGCTTATATCATCGCATTGGTAGCTACATGTAAATTAACATGTCGCCAGTTGTCAATCATTTATCCATTTCAACCAATCAAACCAGAACGATACCTCCGACAAACAACAGCACGTGTATAAAGCACGTGCAACTATGTTATATAAACTATTGTCAAAATACTCCGACATCAACAATAGGGCGGAGATATCTAAGTACTGGCGACATGTCAATTGTGTGCGATATAGGTAGACATGTAATAAAACATAATAAAACACAATAAAAGCCCTTTTAGCAATTTCACTTGCTTGTTCGGTAATTACAAATTTGAATATAGCCAAATTAAAAAAAAATAATAATAAAAAAAAAAATGGGAAAAAAGATGAGTGTCGAGTTAGCGGGGTGGTTCCCCTGGGGCTCGACCGAGGTCTTAACGTCAGAGGTAGTCAACTGCTTTAGGCTCAGTAGAAATGATCATTGATAAACCCACCGGGCTACGGCTCACCTGAGTATTTCACAACTAAAATAACGTATATAACAGCGTTAAGACTTACACCACGTGATCAGGTCAGCTAAAAATATCACATATCGATCATGATGATTCACCGAATGTAAATAAATAACTTAATATGGATTGACCTGTTGAGACCCATGCATAAAAATAAACTTACATATTGGTATATCGATCCGCCAGGGATTTATTTAGAATCTAATTTAAAACTTGATTTGTTTATTCAACAAGTCGTTTTAGTTTCGTTTTCACTGGTATACTTAATGTTGAATTCAATAATATTAGGATCTAGACTATTTCTGGTTTAACTGTATAAACATGTGGCAGGAAGATTTTAGTTCAGCTTAATTAAATAGCGTTTTGTTTGTCATTAAATATTCGTGCGTCTATTTCTAGATGTGGTTTTTAAAAGTAGACAAACGTTTACATAATATGTTCATTCCGGCTTTACTGTACAAGTCTCAATTCACTACATATATTAGTGATCCGAGATATCTTTTATAAATACGTTATGTTCTTGCTCATCTCAGCAGTGATAATTATTTATAGATGCGTATAATATTTAAAAAAGTTCATGGGCCATATTTGGCCTAAATAAAAATAAACCAAAAACATCAAAAAATAACCCTGGTGTTTGGGATTTGAAACACATGGAAACCGTGGACCTAGGGCCCTTGGTATCGATGATTGTCAAGTCCCTCCCACCAGGTATTGATCCGGGACAATATAAACCCGCTGGAAATATTTTAAATCTTAATCCTCATTGTATTTATCGCTTATATCATCGCATTGGTAGCTACATGTAAATTAACATGTCGCCAGTTGTCAATCATTTATCCATTTCAACCAATCAAACCAGAACGATACCTCCGACAAACAACAGCACGTGTATAAAGCACGTGCAACTATGTTATATAAACTATTGTCAATATACTCCGACATTATAGTGCCATAGGGCGAGCAAAAATAAAAACTAACTCCGACATCAACAATAGGGCGGAGATATCTAAGTACTGGCGACATGTCAATTGTGTGCGATTTAGGTAGACACGTAATAAAACAAAATAAAACACAATAAAAGCCCTTTTAGCAATTTCACTTGCTTGTTCGGTTATTACAAATTTAAATATAGCCAAATTAAAAAAAAAATAATAATAATAAAAAAAGGGAAAAAGATGAGTGTCGAGTTAGCGGGGTGGTTCCCCTGGGGCTCGACCGAGGTCTTACCGTCAGAGGTAGTCAACTGCTTTAGGCTCAGTAGAAATGATCATTGATAAACCCACCGGGCTACGGCTCACCTGAGTATTTCACAACTAAAATAACGTATATAACAGCGTTAAGACTTACACCACGTGATCAGGTCAGCTAAAAATATCACATATTGATCATGATGATTCGCCGAATGTAAATAAATACCTTAATATGGATTGACCTGTTGAGACCCATGCATAAAAAGAAACTTACATATTGGTATATCGATCCGCCAGGGATTTATTTAAAATCTAATTTAAAACTTGATTTGTTTATTCAACAAATCGTTTTAGTTTCGTTTTCACTGGTATACTTAATGTTGAATTCAATAATTTTAGGATCTGGACTATTTCTGGTTTAGCTGAATAAACATGTGGCAGGTACGTTTTAGTTCAGCTTAATTAAATAGCGTTTTGTTTGTCATTAAACAATCGTGCGTCTATTTCTAGATGTGGTTTTTAAAAGTAGACAAACGTTTACATAATATGTTCATTCCGGCTTTACTGTACAAGTCTCAATTCACTACATATATTAGTGATCCGAGATATCTTTTATAAATACGTTATGTTCTTGCTCATCTTAGCAGTGATAATTATTTATAGATGCGTATAATATTTAAAAAAGTTCATGGGCCATATTTGGCCTAAATAAAAATAAACAAAAACATCAACAAATAACCCTGGTGTTTGGGACTTGAAACACATGGAAACCGTGGTGATGGTATCGATGGGCCCTTGGTATCGATGATTGTCAAGTCCCTCCCAACAGGTATTGATCCGGGACAATTTAAACCCGCTGGAAATATTTTAAATCTTAATCCTCATTGTATTTACCGCTTATATCATCGCATTGGTAGCTACATGTAAATTAACATGTCGCCAGTTGTCAATCATTTATCCATTTCAACCAATCAAACCAGAACGATACCTCCGACAAACAACAGCACGTGTATAAAGCACGTGCAACTATGTTATATAAACTATTGTCAATATACTCCGACATCAACAATAGGGCGGAGATATCTAAGTACTGGCGACATGTCAATTGTGTGCGATTTAGGTAGACACGTAATAAAACATAATAAAACATAATAAAAGCCCTTTTAGCAATTTCACTTGCTTGTTCGGTTATTACAAATTTAAATATAGCCAAATTAAAAAAAATAATAATAAAAAAAAAGGGGAAAAAGATGAGTGTCGAGTTAGCGGGGTGGTTCCCCTGGGGCTCGACCGAGGTCTTACCGTCCGAGGTAGTCAACTGCTTTAGGCTCAGTAGAAATGATCATTGATAAACCCACCGCGCTACGGCTCACCTGAGTATTTCACAACTAAAATAACGTATATAACAGCGTTAAGACTTACATCACGTGATCAGGTCAGCTAAAAATATCACATATCGATCATGATGACTCGCCGAATGTAAATAAATACCTTAATATGGATTGACCTGTTGAGACCCATGCATAAAAAGAGACTTACATATTGGTATATCGATCCGCCAGGGATTTATTTAAAATCTAATTTAAAACTGGATTTGTTTATTCAACAAGTCGTTTTAGTTTCGTTTTCACTGGTATACTTAATGTTGAACTCAATAATTTTAGGATCTAGACTATTTCTGGTTTAGCTGAATAAACATGTGGCAGGTACGTTTTAGTTCAGCTTAATTAAATAGCGTTTTGTTTGTCATTAAATATTCGTGCGTCTATTTCTAGATGTGGTTTTTAAAAGTAGACAAACGTTTACATGATATGTTCATGCCGGCTTTACTGTACAAGTCTCAATTCACTACATATATTAGTGATCCGAGATATCTTTTATAAATACGTTATGTTCTTGCTCATCTCAGCAGTGATAATTATTTATAGATGCGTATAATATTTAAAAAAGTTCATGGGCCATATTTGGCCTAAATAAAAATAAACCAAAAACATCAACAAATAACCCTGGTGTTTGGGACTTGAAACACATGCAAACCGTGGACCTAGGGCCCTTGGTATCGATGATTGTCAAGTCCCTCCCACCAGGTATTGATCCGGGACAATATAAACCCGCTGGGAATATTTTAAATCTTAATCCTCATTGTATTTACCGCTTATATCATCGCATTGGTAGCTACATGTAAATTAACATGTCGCCAGTTGTCAATCATTTATCCATTTCAACCAATCAAACCAGAACGATACCTATGACAAACAACAGCACGTGTATAAAGCACGTGCAACTATGTTATATAAACTATTGTCAATATACTCCGATAGAGATATTCCAGTTCAGACCATCGAACAGGCAGGACGTCTTGCGTCTGACGTCTGGGATAAAGTGACTCCGCAAGGCGTGCTGCTGTCTGGGATCATCCACCCTACACTGTACAGTGCGCACAGTGTAGCAAAGCCGCGTGGAGGTTTAGCATAGCCTCAAAACATGTTTTATATATGTTTTTATCCTGTTTTTACGTGGCCCTAAATATGGACGATTAAAACTTCTACTGAAAATCTGACGTTGTACCAGCGAGTTACCCCCATGTCACTGCAAGTCCCCGCATTTGATGACATGAGGCACCTACGATGGATCACGACTAGGACTCACCCTAACCCACCATGGATACCGATGTTGGCGAAACCCTGCGGGATACTCACTGATCCTGTATTGCATAACGGCTTCAGGATCAGCGAGTGAAACGGAGAAGTCTTCACCAATAGAACACGGGCAGCTCATGCAGCCGGATCGACCTACTTGCGACACATTTGGCGCCTCAAATCTCCTGCCTCCTGATTGGTCCAAACGATTTCGAGCCGGCAATCGGATTGACCTAGTCACAATTCTGCAGGCAATCCGATTGGCCAAAATCTACAAGGGAACTTATAATCTAGTTGGATTTAATCTTCAACTTTCATCAAAATCAACTTCTGGCTATCTACGTTGGATTTCTTCGCTAACCATCTACTGCTGCTGTTTCTACAGTAAACCACCTTAGACGACGCCCCCACTTCCAAACCCACTCAACTGTAATCTTCTGATGAAAAGCTCGCCAAAAGGCCTAGTGCCATAGGGCGAGGATAAATAAAAACTACTACTCACTACTCCGACATCAACAATAGGGCGGAGATATCTAAGTACTGGCGAAATGTCAATTGTGTGCGATTTAGGTAGACACGTAATAAAACATAATAAAAGACAATAAAAGCCCTTTTAGCAATTTCACTTGCTTTTTCGGTAATTACAAATTTAAATATAGCCAAATTAAAAAAAGAAAAATAAAAAAAAAAAAGGGAAAAAAGATGAGTGTCGAGTTAGCGGGGTGGTTCCCCTGGGGCTCGACCGAGGTCTTACCGTCAGAGGTAGTCAACTGCTTTAGGCTCAGTGGAAATGATCATTGATAAACCCACCGCGCTACGGCTCACCTGAATATTTCACAACTAAAATAACGTATATATCAGTGTTAAGACTTACACCACGTGATCAGGTCAACTAAATATGTCACATATCGATAATGAAGATTCACCAAATGAAAATAAATATCTTAATATGGATTGACCTGGTAAGACCCATGCAGAAAGAGAACCTTACATATTGGTATATCGATCCGCCAGGGATTTATTTAAAATCTAATTTAAAACTTGATTCAACAAGTCGTTTTAGTTTCGTTTTCACTGGTATACTTAATGTTTAATTCAATAATTTTAGGATCTAGACTCTTTCTGAGTTAACTAAATAAACATGTGTCAGGTACGTTTTATTTCAGCTTAATTAAATAGGTTTTGTTTGTCATTAAATATGCGTGCCTCTATTTCTAGATGTGGTTTTTAAAAGTAGACAAACGTTTACATAATATGTTCATGCCGGCTTTAATGTACAAGTCTCAATTCACTACATATATTAGTGATCCGAGACACCTTTCATAAATGTAATTGAGTGCAAAAACTACAACGATTTAACATGTTTAAAAACTATATATATTAAAAACAATATTTGGAAACACCCATTCGGCAATCTTCTTAAAATGTCCACGACTAATAAATAGTACATGCGAGTCTGAAATCAGAAAGTTATTCGTGTTCGTATACAAATCATTTGGACTATGAATACTTATAAATAAATACTAAAGTAACACAGGGAACTTGCTTTCTTAATATTACAAGCTCGATATGTATAGCTACCTGCTTTATACAAAGATCTCTCCCAAAGGGATATGTTACTTATTTACTTAAACTTGCTAAATCATACTGCATATGCATGTTATTGTTAACTTATTAAAATATGCCGTGACTTATACATAACATACGAATTTAAGGCTGAATGGATAAGAGACCTAGGTAATGAATGAGTTGTTGCATGTAATGGAAAGAGAGAATACTTGCATGTAGTTTGTTACATACTATAACTTGCTATATAAATACATATGTATAGTTTTTAAACATGTTCATGTGCCATATTTGGCCTAAATAAAGAAATAAACTAAAAACATAAACAATTAAACCTGGTGTTTGGGACTTGAAACACATGGAAACCCAATCTCTTCCCATGGCCATTACATTGACCTCTGTCAATGTCTAAGACAGTAGCCTGCGATCACATGGTAATTTGTCACATGACCATAGCTAAAATATCAAAATGGTCAACAGAACTTCAACACCGTGACACCGCCAACTATCGGCTGCTGATTGACACGTAAACAGTCAAAATAAACACGACATATTTTCTATATGTTGATATATATTTAAGTTAGTAATTTAATTTAAGTAGGTTGTTAAGAGTTATGTGATACTGGAAACTGCTGATACGCAAAATGCTGTACTGTAACCCTATGGGAACGATTTGGTGGTGCGTATTTTGAATGTTTTGACGGCGGAGTGATATGTCAAAGTACAAACCTTTATTCTACCGCAATATAATTCTGTACATAATTTACTGTATATTTAAAACATTCAAGCCGAAAAAAACGTTTTCTTTTGTAATTTAAGCATTTCATATAAAGTTAATTCTGAAAAATATTAGTGCAATCAAGAAATGTCGCATTTCCATCGTTTTTCATCGTTTGTCAAGATTCTGGGTATTTGATGAGACGTTGACAGAGAAGTATGTGTATGCAAGAAACGACAACTATGTGTAAAGATTGATGAAAACCGTGGGCCTACGGCCCTTGGTATCGATGATTTTCAAGTCCCGCCCACCAGGTATTGATCTGGGACAATATAAACCCGCTGGAAATATTTTAAAACTTAATCCTCATTGTATTTTTACTTCTTATATCATCGTATAGGTAGCTATTAGCTACATGTAAATTGAGTGCGATTTAGGTGGACATGTAATAAAACATAATAAAAGCCCTTTTAGCAATGTCAACTGCTTGTTCCGCAATTAAAAGGGTAAATATAGTCAAATTAAAAAAAAAAAAAAAAAAAGATGAGTGTCGAGTTAGCGGGGTGGTTCCCCTGGGGATCGACCGAGGTCTTACCGTCAGAGGTAGTCAACTGCTTTAGGCTCAGTAGAAATGATCATTGATAAACCCACCGCGCTACGGCTCACCTGAGTATTTCACAACTAAACTAACGTACATATCAGCGTTAGACGTACACCACGTGATCAAGTCAACTAAATATATCACATATCGATCATAATGATTCACCGAATGAAAATAAATACCTTAAAAATGGATTGACCTGGTAAAACCCATGCAGAAAAAGAAATTTACATATTGGTATATCGATCCGCCAGGGATTTATTTAAAATCTAATTTAAAACTTGATTTGTTTATTCAACAAGTCGTTTTAGTTTCGTTCAATAAGTTCAGGATCTAGACTCTCTGATTTAACTAAATAAACATGTGGCAGGTAGGTTTTATTTCAGCTTAATTAATGTCATTAAATATTCGTGCGTCTATTTCTAGATGTTGTTTTTAAAAGTAGACAAACGTTTACATAATATTTTCATACCGGCTTTAATGTACAAGCCTCTACATAGGCTTGTATAGGTAAAAACTGAAAAAAATCTTCTTCTCTGGAACCACATGGCACAGAGCTCTCATGTATTACATGTAGAATCAACTTATGGTCCTCTACTAATTGTGTTTAAATGGTGACCCTGGGGTCAAATTTGTTCCCGCCCCGAGGGTCACAGTTATACATAGACTTATATAGGATTTTTATTTTAAAAATTTTCTTCTAGGAAACTACAAGAGCCAGAGGTTTAATATTTTGCATTTGCTATAAGCTTATAGTCCTCTACCAATTTTGTTGAAATGGTGATCCTGGGGTCACATTTTGCCCCGCCCTGGAGGTCACAGTTTACATAGGCTTGTAAAGGGAAAAACTTAAAAAAATCTTCTTCTCTGGAACTTCAAGAGCCAGAGGTTTAATATTTTGTATTTGCTATAAGCTTATGGTCCTCTACCAAGTTTATTCAAATGGTGACCCCTGTGTCAAATTTGGTAGTGCCCCGGGGGTCACAGTTTTACATAGACATATATAGGAAACACATTAAAGTCTTCTTCTCTGGAACTACAAGAGCCATAGGCAAATTTGGTCGCGCCCCGGGGATCACAGTTTTACATAGACTGATATAGGAAACACATTAAAGTCTTCTTCTCTGGAACTAAAAGAGCCATAAGTTTAATATTTTGCATTTACTATAATCTTATGGTCCTTTATCAGGTTTGTTCAATTGGTGACCGTGGGATCACATTTGGCCCCACCCCAGGGGGTCATGTTTTACATAGACTTGTATAGGGAAAAACTTAAAAAATCTTCTTCTCTGAAACTACAAAGCTCTAATATATTACATGTAGCCCTGAGGTGCCCAAGGTGTTACACTTGCACAGATTGTATATGACCATACGATTTCGAAGACGTTTGATAATGTGCCAGTACTCGGGTGATCGATTTAGGGCCATCTTGGCCGTCTTGTTTATATAAATGAAAGCTCAGACAAGTTCGAAAACCAGCTAAATCGGACCATTAACAGCGGAGTTAAGGCCCTTGATTTAGGTATATTGATTTAGAATGCTATATTTTGACTTGTTAAGACGGCAGGGCCTTTATCTTTCATTCGATCTTTACTAAACTTTACCAGATTGTTTATATTAATGAAATCTCGGACAATTACGAAGACCAGCCAGATCGGACTAGTAACAACGGAGTTATGACCCTTGATTTAGTTATAAATGCTATATTTTGCCTCGTTAATTTGATAGGGCCTTCATCTTTCATCTGATCTTTACAAAACTTTACCTGATTGTTAATATCAATGACAGCTCAGACAATTTCGAAAACCAGCCAGATCGGACTTGTAACAGATGAGTTATTATGACCCTTGATTTAGTTAAAAATGCTATATTTTGCCTCGTTAAGATGATAGGGCCTTCAATTTTCATGCGATCTTTATGAAACTTTACTAGATTGTTAATACCAATGTCAAGTTTTTAAACCAGCCAGATCGGCTTGGACAAGTTCGAAAACCATCCAGACCATTCAGATTGGACCATTTTCATCGGAGTCATGGCCCTTGATTTTCTGAAATATGCTATATCTTGGCCTCATTAAGACGAAAGGGCCTATATTTGGCCGGATTTCATTGAAACTATGCAGGGATGATCAGTACCAAGCCTAGTTGTACAAAGTCACTGTGTTCCAGTTGAATGATTTTGGTGGATTTATAGACCTTTAAAGGTTTTAATACACAAACTTTGTTCTGACTAGTTCTCCTGAACCCCTGGCCGGATTAAATGAAACTTTTTAGGGATGATCGATTCTATGTCTAGTTGTGCAAATCATCGCCGTATTCCGGTTGAATGATTTTTGGCTGAGTTATGGACCTTTAAAGGGACACATGGCAATCTTGATTTTTTAAAAACTATCGGCGTCCCGTTAGTTTTTCTACATAAATTGCATTTGTTCAATAATTAATGTTAATTATAGGGATTGTATTAAGCCACTTGTTCTTGCATATTATTAACTTTTGATATTATTGCACCAGTAATATATTAAAACTAATAGCATAATAAGACGAAATAGTGAATACTTCAAATTTTATTTATTTAAATGTCACCAGGGTAAAAGTAAAAATGATACTGGATATATAAATCGAGACACCCATTTAAAATATTTCAAGATTTCCGTGTGTCCCTTTAAAGGTTTTAATACACAAACTTTTTTCTGACTAGTTCTCCTGAACCCCTGGTCGGATTTAAACGAAGCTTTTTAGGGATAATCTATTCCATGTCTAGTTGTGCAAATCATTGCCGTATTCCGGTTAAATGATTTGTTTGGTAGAATTATGACCCTTTAAAGGTTTTAGTACACACAATTTGTCGGTTAAATTATTTTTTTGGTAGAATTATGACCCTTTAAAGGTTTTAGTACACACAATTTTTCTGATATACTTTTTCTGAACCCCTCGCCAGATTTCAATGAAATTTTGCAGGGATTTTGCAGCACCAAGCCTAATTGTGCATATCATCGTCACGTTCCGGTTTACAGATATTTGGCCCTTTAAAAGATTTTGATACCACAATTTTTTTCTGGGCTAGTTCTCCTGAACCCCTGACTGGATATAGACGAAACTTGACAAGGATGATCAGTATCAAGCCCAGCTGTGCAGATCATCGCCATATTTCGGATGAATGATTTTTGGCAGAGTTGTGACCCTTTAAATGTTTTAATACACAACCTTTTGTCCAGATTAGTCTCTTCTGAATTCTTTGCCAGATTTCAGCGAATCTTGGCGAGAATGATCAGTACTAAGCCTAGTTGCACATGTCATTGCCATGTTCTGGTTGAATGATTTTTAAAAGACTTATGGCCCCTTATACACAAACTTTATCTTGAGCCAGTAGAGCGTCCACATACCCTCTTGGGCCTCTTGTTTAATTATATTATCGGCTTATTCAGTTCGATAGTATAACAATATTTTGTCGGTATTCTGAGTTAATCGTGTTTCACCTAGTATATTATTGTATTCATAATGTGTATTTGCGTTATTCTTTACGTAGGAAGATTAAAAGCAACTGGGTTTGTGCACGCGATAACACAAATATGTACATCTCACAAAAAGGAAAACTAGAATGCTGTGCTGACCCCCCACATAGTGGACTCATTTGTACATGGCGCTTCGACTGTGGTAACCATGGTAATCATCCCACAGAGAGATACAGAACGGCAGATCTTCAGGGGTTTAGTTTTGCCCTTTCACAGGCAATTCAGCTTATGACAAAAGGAGGTGCTTCATGGGTTGCAACTTTAGTCCTTGAACTGGGAAAACAATTTGGGTATGTGGAACAAATTCAATATTTGACAGCTATCGGTGTCGTTACAAAAATGCCAATAACAAATATTTCCTTCGAGATATAAAGTATATCATGTCAGTGCCGTTTACTATCAAGTTTGTTAGACGAGTCACGAAACTTAAAAAAACAAGAAAGGTGAGGCTCTGCCAAGACATTTTTCGTTTTCGTGTCCTAGTTTAATAAACTTGATAGCAAAATACACTGATATAATATTCCTTCTATCATGTAGATTATTCACATGTTCTGTATGGTTTACTAGTTTCATCTATTTAAAGTAATGTTACGCTTGTCGAAGACGCCGTCATATTAAATTTCTTTATGCCGTTGTATTTTCTTTATGTAAATTTATGAAGTTAGATAACTTTACGTACAGTAAACGCCGAGGAATTCCGCATTGATTTTGCTTTAGTCGTCAGTGCCTACTAGCACTATCTATTAGGTTACCTCTTTATCAGGAAGAAAAGTACATGTCTGCATGACAAAGATAAACATGTGTATACATATTCATACATTGATCTGAAATGTCCTTTACATTCATGTAAGAGCGTGCAGTTAGTAGTTGGTCTTTCAACTGTTTGATCTGTCATGTCCATGCTTTGAAAAAGCAAAGGAATATTAAAACCGCCTCAATTTGTCCGTCGGTCCGTCTGTCCATTCGTCCGTTCGTGCGTCCGCTATAATATCTCATACTGAACCATTAAGCGGAATTCAACCAAATTTAGTTAAGTTCTTTCCCGCATGATAGCGACGAGCATGAGCAATAACTTGTATTGGCTCCGCGCCCAGGGGCCCTCAGGGGGATGGTCAAAATAGGGTAGGGATGGTAGGAAAATATAGGGTTAGTTACCTCTAAACCTTATTCAACCAAATTAGGTGGCAAAAGCAACATTATTTTTGTCTCCGGACCCAACTTGGACACAACGTTATTTTTTGTGTATCCTATTCATGTGTGTGAAAAACGTGTTGAATATAAATATTTCATTAGCATACTACTGCATGGGTGTTTAGTGTACAATCATGTTATTAACAATTATACGCGATATTACATTGTATACGTTGTTTTCTTAGACAAACTTAGCTTTATCTGTTTTATATTTAAGTATTTTTACAACCTGACCAACATGCTTTTTGTGTATCTTATACCTTACGGCCTTGAAGTGTTTAAGGCAATTCAATATTCTCAACATACCACTAGGGTATAACTTAACATCAATGTCGAAAATGGTGTTAATTATGCTTTCTAAAATTATGCGACATTATAGGTTATATGTTAAACCCTTCGTACCATATCATTTTGCCTAACGAGTTTAATAATTTATATAATAATGGAGCTTCTATGTAAGATCTTTAATGCATTTTTATCATAATAATATCTTTTTAGCAATACAATATGTCCTATCCGAAAGCTTAAAAGCACGCTGTACACGCTGTACACATTTGTACATTCTACTGAAATAAAAAAATAATTAGCAACATCTCTCACCAAATCAAAAAAAGCTACCATTACAAAAATGGAATCGGAAGATTTACCATAAATCAAAGATTAAAATCATATTTAAACTTAAAATTGCTTTCTTGAAAACATCTGAAGTTGTATGAATGTTATGTTTATGAAAATCTGACGTTTCAAATATTGTGGTTGGTCAGATGCTTCCTAATTTTTTTTGAAAATTGGAACTGACGTCAAATTGCTAGTGTACATTTGGCTTGATCTTTAAGTACCCATTGGCGAATCTAAACGATGTGTTTCTGCAAGAATGAAAAATGGAAATGAAACGTCAATATGTATGTCTTTAAAGGGCATGTTATATAGAACTAGATAACCATGAACTTTTGTTAGGATTTTTTTTATAATTTTGATAAAAATGCGTAAACTAATAACTTTAAAAGGATACCAGAACAGACACATTGATCACGAGACAATCAAATGAATGAACATGCAACACTAATAGTTTTTAACTACAAGATTGCTTTTCAAAATTTTATAATATTGTATGTATTACAAAACTATTCGTGTTGTAATGCCATTCATTTGATGATCTCAAGGGAAATCACTTGTTATAATTGAATGCGTTACCATCATTAAAAAGCAGCTATTATTAGTTGTAGTATTATTAGTAAAACAAATTCCAAACATTCATACCAAAAGCAGGTCTACATGACTGGCCAGCGTACTTTCACATAACATTTATTATGGTTACTTGACTTATATGCTTTACTCCGTTTCCATGTGTCATATACTGTGTACACTTTAACACAGATAACATACGGTAGCGAAAGTTTTACACCTTTACCCATAAGGTAATGTAATACTGGTAGAATGCTTTTAGGAACTCAAAATGGATAATATTTCTTCCATGAGTACGTCCTCTATGTGCGGATTCATAATCCATATTCCATAAATAGTTCGTGTTTACCAATAATGCTGAATATGTCTTCCAAATGCATCTTAAATCACACGTTCTATTGATATGCTTGTATTTTCTGTTTTCCTTAAAGGGACAGTGGCAGTGGCTAAACACACGTGAAGAATCTCTAACACACAACGTTTTGGGCTTACAAAAGTAGCAGCAGGAAAAGATGGCTTTGGATGTTAACATTATTATTTCATGTAATGGATTTAAACAATAGTATAGAATATACGATAACAATCATTAAATGCAAAGCATTGACGAAATCTGTGAACAGGCGATCTATAAAGTATGGCGTATTATGGTAGTGATATCTGACAATATTTCAAGTATCGACTGGCGGAGCAAAACTAAATACCATATCAATCGCCTTATGTCAAATATCAAAAGTTTAGAAATGGTATACTTTTCTCTTAACATGTCGAAGTCTAAAACATTATCAAAGGAGTGCGAACAACTGGTTTATACTAAACACATAAAAGCTTTGAATGATGATCTACAAACAATGTTTACTTCTTTTTATTTGAAATGTTTGTAATACCATTGCATTAGCAACATCCTAATACTGTTTATTCATAATTCTGAATTAACCAAATAACACTGTTCGTATAATATACCGCATACGTGTAATGGTATTGCTTCTATTTTTAATTTGATCAAATATGTGCATGTGTTAAGGACAATTTAATACGCAACTGTCTTTTGGAGACAATTTCTACAGTGAAACAGTATGTATATTGCATGCTGAATATGCTAATATGAGACAATAGCATACACCAGTATTAAAACACATTTTCCTCTGTCATTTCATATTCCCCCCTCGCCCCACCCCGTTTGACAATATTACCCACCAATGTATACTCTAGGTCTTGATCGAAGTAGATATATAATATATACGCTTTAGCTGAATTCCTTGAAATGGTTCACATTCCGTATCTGTTAATTATATCAAAACGAGCCGTTAGGCGATTTTTTTTTATATATTTCTCGTATAAACCTATGTCTCCTCGAAAGAAACAAATCACTAATACATATATAATCCGAAAAAAGTATATACTTTCCAGGTGGGCAATATGAGACCATACGGTCACATACCACTATTGATTTGGGGCTTTTGATTGGTTGAAAAAAAGTATAGGGTCTATTAGGGCATATAGTCAGATTGTATGGTAGATTCTGATTGGATGGAATTATCCAAATCATAACAAATCCCCATAAAACATCCAAAAAATATATTTCCAACATAAAACATGTTCATTTAGGATATTTTGACTGAAATTTGGATTTTTGTGGGTACAATTGTACTGAGCGTTTATTTGCAAAATGTAAAATTTCTTCACTGCCATTCTGGGGGTGCCCACCTTCAGTGCAATATTAGAGGCTGAAAGCAATACAATACTTCCAATTTGCTGATCATTTTGGAGTGTCTCTAAGATAGTTCTTTAAAAACAGTTAGGTTTTATCATCCGTTCCGATATATGAATAGGGTTTGTAGGCCAAAAGGCTAAAAATGGAGGCCTATGGGAATTGCAATAGTGGTATATGACCTAAAGCTAGATTCTGCATAGGGTAAAACTGAAAGTAGGCATACTTTTTTTCTAACACAATGATTTGAAAGTGTGAGTAATGTTGAATTATGGTGTATTTTGACTTTTCTTATAACTCTTTTCATGATTTTTAAATATTTGAAAGTTTTATGATGCAAAATAGGTAATTTAAATTATTTTATTAAGGGTTATGGACACAAAATTAGCCATACCTGTCACCTGATATACACATTTGGCCTGTAATGCACATGTTTGACAAAAGAAAAGGTATATCTAGTAAGTTTTATTCATTTCTCAGGGCTTTGCATACAGTTTTTGGCAAAAATGCCAGAAAGAGACATATGTCCGCAAAGATGTCGAAAAGCCGCATATGTCTGTTTTGAAAAGATGTTGAGGAAATCTCTTACTCTGAGTTCATCGCGTCTTTACGATTATTGTCCATATGCAAATATTTTATGCGGTTTAATACATTTTACAAATTAGATTATTTAGTTGGCAAAAAATGTGACCTTTTTTATGTTTTTTAAAAGTTTTTTCTACCCCATCCCCTACATTCTAATGAATTTTCATGGATCTGTACTGTAAACAGTGCTTATTGGCAGCATGGTTACATGAAAATGACCTGTAAAGATGGTACTAACAATATCTAATAAACAATACATTAAATAGTACAGTTACAGGCAGTCTTGTGGTAATGAGCATATTGTAAAACATGGCATGGCCCTAAAAATGGAGTTGGGGAGGATAGTCTCAGAATTATTTTTTTGTCATTTTTAAACTGAAAAGTTGCATTTTCTTGCTAGTTTCACATATAGAAGCTGCTGAATAATGTTAATTAATTCATTTGAAGGCAGATTTTGAATATATACAAAAACAGTGGCATTTTCATGATAAAATCTGCTATTTTGACCCCTGAAAATCACAAATATAATTGTTCAGCAGATATTATTTTCAAGATTGCTTTAACTGGTTAAAAATCATTTTGTATTGATGAAATCAATTCAAAATCACTTTATTTGAAACAAAAGATTCAAACGGTTGTCGAGATATGGCATTTTGAAAATTCTGGATTTACGCGTAAAAATCGCATGAATTTGACTTAAGCCAAAGCTCTTTTAAGCACTTATATTTTGCAGAAAATTACTTATTAAATGAAAGACACCATTTTCCTCAGAATGACTGTATCAAACAATTTAGGCAGAAAAAACAAACTTCAATCAGGTTTGAATGTCTATTTAGGTCACATACCACTATTGATTTGGGGCTTCTGATTGGTTGAAAAAAGTATAGGGTCTATTAGGGCATATAGTCAGATTGTAAGGTAGATTCTGATTGGATTAAATTATCCAAATCATAACAAATCACCATAAAACATTCAAAAAATATATTTCCAACATAAAACATGTTCATTTAGGATATTTTGACTGAAATTTTCATTTTTATGGGTACAATTGTACTGAGAGTATATTTGCAAAATGTAAAATTTCTTCACTGCCATTCTGGGGGTGCCCACCTTCAGTACAATATTAGAGGCTGAAAGCAATACAATACTCCCAATTTGCTGGTCATTTTGGAGTGTCTCTAAGATAGTTCTTTAAACAAAGTTAGGTTTTATCATCCGTTCCGATATAGGAATAGGGGTTGTAGGCCAAAGGCTATAATGGAGGCCTATGGGAATTGCAATAGTGGTATATGACCATATCCCTTTTCAACAATACAATAACGAATGTTTAATATTACAAAGTTTGTTTCTTTGTAGCATGTTAAATATTACACTTTTTTTCATTAAGATATTTTTCTCCATTTTGTGCACCGGAAATAACGTCAGTTTAAGCGGCAATGCTTCTAACCTTAATATGACGTTAATCTAAATGATATTATTCACCAGCAGGAAGCCGTCGAATATATGTGTGCTTATGTTTGGTAAGTGCAATGAAATGAGAAATAATTAACGGGGCACACATTTGTTGTATGATGCACTACTTTTAGCAAATGTCCTGACATGCTTTAAACATCTGTTTAATTACACTGTGTATGTATACTGTGTAATATGCACTATTTAAGTAACAGTTGTTCGTGTGCAGTGTGTATGTGGTTCTTATGATGATTTCTCCACAATTTATTTTATAATTTAAATTTAACGGAGCGTGTAATGCCCCCGATTTATTGGCGTATTTGACTTTATACAGAGTAAAGTATTCGGAACATACTGTGTCTAGTAATTAGTAAAATTAAGAAAAATATTTAAACATAAGTCATTGATATTTATGTATAGGATAGAGGCTATGCAGAGAAATCCTCACCATTAAGAAACCGAAAGGGAAGGAGCGTAGCGAAAGACCGCGATTTCTTAATGGTGAAGATTTCTCTTTATAGACCTGTAAAGAGCGTAGGAAGTACATTTTTTATGAATAACCTGTAGCCAGTATGTGAAATTCTGAGTTATTTGATTGGTTTAAGAGAGAGAGAGAGAGAGAGACAGAGATACAGAGAGACAGAGATAGCGAGAGAGAGAATATCATGTACAATTATTCAGGTAAGTTTATATTTCCCGCTGTTCAATGAGATTACGAGCATTACAGAGACAAACGTCTTTTTGTTTGCTTAGCATTAAAATTGCACTCAACACAACATGCGATTATGTAAGCATTATATACTGGAAAGCATTGAGTTTCGGTTAGAAGGAAAAGTCGGAGATGTTTACAACAAATCGGTTGCTCAATCTTCACTATGTTGTTTTTTCATAACCTCTCATGGAAAATCGTCAGATGCCTACGTCGTGAGGCGTATATATGCCTACCACTTGCCTCGATAGAATGTTGGGAAGGTACATACTTCATAAAACAACTTCAGTATTGATATATAAACAACCACTGACGAACAGTGCCATAAAGAAATCGTGTCCGAAAAATGTACTAGAACGCAAAAATTACACGTAGTAAAATAAAGAGCCAGTCAAAGGCATGCCACCGGATCCGTCTCCCAGAAAAGGGATTTGCTTCGGTAAATTATCAGGACCGACTCTTTAAAGACATAAATCCCAACATTAACTGATTAGCTCATATATGTAAATGTAGTTTTTTAATTTAAATATCAAGTTATATGTTAAAATAAATGACAATGACAATTCTTAATACAAACAGTTGTTACGAATGCAACATACATACTAATTACAAAATATAACAATTTTTAAAATACTACACATATTTACAAATTATAATCAAAATATTCACAGCATTAACGACTATCATAGAATGCGACCTGGTTTATGTATTACATTTACTGGCCATTTAACCTTTTAATAGTATCGTTTCTAACTTTAAAGGCATAATAAATAAATCTTGATAAATCTGAAATTGTACTTTCATCACTGTCAAATAGATGATAAAATGGTTCAATTGTGGTTGAAGAATTATGAAGCTTATTAATATATGTCTTTCTTATATCTCTATACAGTGGACATATCATGATAAAATGGTATTCGTTTCTATTTTAATTAATAGTGTATAGTAACGTAAGATACGATACTATACACTTTTCGGTCACTGTGTAAATTGACATACTTGTCTGGCATGTACGTTTATGTTTCATTTTTGTAGATAAAACACGTATTTAACTTCAAACCATAATAGTATGTAGCTAAAAATGCTAACTTAATGTTACAGAGTCTCGTCCCAGTCTAAACAGTTATTATTCTACATGCAAAGTCGGGTTTTTATTCATTAATACGAACCTTTATAAAAGCGACTTACGTTATCATACTCTTCTTTATAGCACAGTGACGTTGCTTGTACAGTGTGGCGAAAGTAAAACGTCTCCCCGCGCTTGCAATCAGTACTGTTATTCATTCGATCTTTGGAGATCGCTGAGCCCGATACTTATATTTAATTATCGGTGGTACTTTTTCATTTATTTTTGTTTTCTTACTTAATTTTAGATTCAGTGGTTCCACTACTCCGGCCGATTAAAGGCTGTGGTTATTGTTTAACCACTTATAGGATATGTTGTCAACTTTTTAATTTAGTTTTTTGACTGTTACTTGTGATATGCAGGCTTCATAACCGCTGCTCCCAACTAAATTCCATTATGTTTATTTCGCTCTTCGGGGCATAGATTTTTATTAGACACTGGGACCATACGCCGTACGACATGGGGGAGATAAATCTCCATGTCCACCGCCATATGCATGCCATCTTCGGGATGGTTACAATTTTGTACTATTGATTTTATTAATATTGAGTTCTGCTCAACCCGGGGCTAGAGGGCGTGAGCGGTAGCTAGTAAATTTCACTACCGCTCATGAACAGTCTCAATCAAACCGAGACTGCAATATTTCGTATGTGTCGTTTTCGGCCGTTTGAAAAGGGCCATTATCATACACTTTTTACGAATCTTCTACATGTAAATAAATGAATAAAACATCATTTCGGCGTATTGATGCAATGTATCATGACTTCACAGGTGTTGAGTTCGTCTGCAAATTAGCGAACTGCAAACTTAAGTCTGGTAAATTAAAATGTACTTGTGTCACAAGATGGCCAAGAGTATTTGGGACTAACTCAGGAAAGAATCAATGTCAGTGACTGCAATTACATACGTATACTACAACTTTAAAAATATGTTAAGAAATATATAATTATCAGAGAAAAACAAAGGGAATATACAGATGACAGATGAAAACAGATGGATGCCCTCATGAATAGTTTTGTAAAATAAAAAGCATAAATGATTTTTATATACCCCTTTAGTCTATGTAAAAATAACCATCTTACCAACTGCTTCGGCTATTCGTCAACTTGGTTGTTGAATATTTCCCCTGTTGCAATCTGACCACAATGGTCATTTTAAACGAACAACCACGCCCAAACCGGATAATATGAAATAGGCACTGCCTAGATAACGGGCAAAGTACTTCGATACAATTAATAATTAATTGTGTGTGAGAAAGAGTGGGTTGGGAGGAGGTGTAGCATTTGATGATAACAGGTAACAAAGGTTAAATGCATATTCTCAATAACAGATAACTAAAAAGAGCTTCACAGAAAAAACGAGAAATGACACTTACATGCCCCCAAAGAAGTTTTGACCTTTGACCTATGAGTGTGACATTGAAGCCACGGACCTGGATTTTCCGCGCTACACGTCGTCTTGTTGTGGTGAGCACTTGTGCCCATATCATCCGTCCGGACAAGAAAGCCATCTTTTTTACCTTTGACTTCTAAGTGTGACATTGACCTTGGAACCACGGACCTGGATTTTGCACGCGGTGCGTCGCCTTGTTATGGTGAGCACTTGTATGAAGTTATTTGAAAATCCGGCCAGGAATATCAGAGTTATTGACCGGACACGATTGTACGGACTGACTGACTGACGGACGGACGGTTCGACTACTGTATGCCGCCCTTCTGAGGCATAAAACATTGCCCCCTCCATCCCCCAACTCACCCACTCACTACCTACTACTACTTATGAGTCTCAATCATTAAACATAGTAAAAACATCCTCAGTATTTTGATGGGCGTTAATGCCAAACGTTAAGCAGACACCACATCTCCCCACACCCCCTCCACCACCCCCACACCTCTCTCTCCATAAAAATAATATTAAAATAATAAATAAATTTCGTACTCTATAAATGCGAGAGAATTAACAAAATACCATATACACTGAACGACTTTAAAAACGCAAAAGGGAAAGAAACTAAGATAACTGACATATTTCAATAGAAATTAATTTTAATTTCACCTATTCTATGTAACCATATCTACAGTTGCATTGCTGAAAACTTCATCCCAATTGATCAACATTATACTTGTTAATTCAAAATATAACAGTACTACCCCCAAAAGCAAAAGTCACAATACCCACCATTAGCGGCAATGCACGCCTGACATCTCCTACGCATATTGGGATATACCGGATATTAGTTTTTTGACTTTTGCTTTTAGGGGTCGTACTGTTATGCTCTGAATTTAACAAGTTCATTGTTGATCAATTTGAATGAAAGTTTCAAAAAATCATCTGTAGATATTGTTAAATAGAATAGACGAAATATGGAAATATTTCAGTTATCTTAGTTTATTTCCCTGTTGCGTTTTTAAAGTCGTTCAGTGTACATGTAGGAAACAAACATGTTGCTGCATGATTTCACTCACTCTTTGAAATTAAAACATGGATCTGCACATGTTACTATATTCATTGAGATGATCGCTAGTACTGAAACTTTTCTAACACGAGATTGACATTTAAAATACTTAGGCTAAATAAAATAATGCCTGTGTTTACTGTGACCCTACCGACTCCTTTAAAACGCCTCCAACTGCTCTGTTGTATTGAGAATAAAACAAATCTATTCTGACTATTGTCCATATTGTCAGCGCTCGAAAATTTAAGTACAGTCACAAAAAAACTGCGCCAAAAATGCTCGTGCATCTTTGCTGTACAAACAAGTTGAACTAAAGTCTGCCACTCAAATCTATCCGTATCTTATTGTTTCCGAGCTTAAAGTCTATTCATAATTTTTCGTTACAGAGATGTTGAGATTTTATCTTATTTTCAGTAGGTGATACAATTTGTGTTACTCGGTTTTTATCCCTAGGTTCTATAGAAAAATAAACATCTTTGACCGAGTAAAAAGACGATAATTTTCAAGATTTTGATTCTGAAAGATGCATATATTGAATAAATTTGCATGAATGTGCATGACATATGCAGGGTTTTAAACGAATTACACTGTATATATCTAAATTTTAACAGTACACTTGGTACACTTGGTTGAATATCAGGGATAAAGACCGAATTTATCATCTATCAGAATGTATTATTATGTCTTATTTCTGGGCACTGATTGGTCAGTTTGTTTGATGATGCTCTACCAAACTTTATGATTATGCATTACTGATAAAAATAAAAGCAAAAAAAAACCAGCTGACCTTCATACCCATTTTATTCCTAACGGGTAGCAGTAAACACGGGTATTATTTTAATAGGCATTACAAATATGTTTCTTAACACATTTTGATTAAAGTCATATCTGTAAATATTTCTAGATACATGTATTAGATTAATTAGGATTATAATTTAGAAATTTAGAAATTGGAGTTAGTTCCCACCATTAAAATAGAGACATGTATATATTTAAGGCATTTAACTGTACAAAATGTACATTTTATCGAAGTGCTTTGCCCATCATATAGGTAGTGTCTATTTCATATAATGAAACTTCCCGTAATGAATATTTTTTGGATTGAAAATCGTTCTTTCCTTATTTTAATGTGTATGATCTCTACTGGAAACACATATTCTTGAGTTGAATTTACAGTGAATCATTAATATTTGACGCTTTAACATTGGTGTATATGGGGAAAAAATTAGTGGTACAATACCTATAAGAGATACGTGCAATAATTAGGACTCGTTCAGATTTGTACCTAGGGACACTTTTCCGATAACAATTTGCAAAATAAGCTCAGAAATAAGTTTGCCATAGTTTTTTACATATGTTTTGAGCGTTTTAGTCCAATTTCGTTTATAAAAGCCGTAATTTTGAGTTTCAATTTTCTTTCGTGTTTAAAATGACGTGTTTGTGAAGTGTTTGCAATTGAACTATGTTTTTTTGTATCAACATGTAGGGTTGCATGTGTACAACATGTTTACATCAATTAAATATGTATGGCAACAGGTTTGGTAGGCATGAAACCACTAAATCTTTCCCCTACCCCCCTAAAATAGGATACTGTTAAAAACTGAAGATTGTGTAAACGGTAAAATATTAATCCTTATCATTCAAACTCGACTTGGTAGCGTTCACCTAGTATCAATTTTGATTTTAACGGTATTTTTGACATTATTGAGCTCGTATTCGCTACTATAATAAGGTATGGTACCACCAATTTTGGAGAATGTGCTTAAAAAATCAATTTTGGCATGAAAATCGATATACAATGGCATATTCATCGTCCTAATTGTACTAAAATGCATATTTTATTAATGTCCATTGACTGTTCTAAACATTTGATCTATTTAATATGGTGTATTGACAAGAAATGCCCTTTGGTATGACAATTAAGATAGTGTAAATGTTAAAAAAAATATCTCTGACTTTTGTCGATTTCAAACTATTTTCCTTGGTATTCATAAGACGCAAATAATCATTCGATTTGCATGAAGTAGGTGTTTTTAGCTTGTTATGAAAATGACAACACAAAATCCTCATTTAAGAAACATATGAACACGTTTTTTTCTCGTATAGGTTTACCACCACATGTAAGCCGTCGAGGTGTAGTCGAATGTAGTTCCTATAATAAAAAGTAATCCCTCCTTTTTTGAAGAAAACTTTATAAGTAGGTGGAAACTGCCCATTTCTATTCGATTTTATGGTTGTATGTCTAAGAAGCGTATTAATAAGTTTTACTGGATCACTGATGAACATTTTCGAAATTTAGACTCTATGCTTACACTTTGTGAGCAATGAAAACAGTCAATCAATGAAAACAGCTGTACCCTTTACCTGTTTATACAAACAAGACCTTTTTTACATGCCTTGTGACCCCACCTTTTCTGGTGATTTTTCAAGTCGAAAATTAGTTTTCTATATGAACATTACACTACTGCATTATCCATACTTGAGTTGAATTTGCAGCAAATCATTAATATGTGACACTTTAACATTGGTGTCTATGGGGAAAATAATTAGTGGTATAATACCTCCAAGAGAGTAGCCTAACTTCATAAACTATATTTGTTCTATCTCGTTCAGTGTCGGTCTTTCCGGCCCTGGTTTTGATCGAAATTTTGCGAATGAGTAATCTAGAAATAATGCTAATTACGTTGTATCAAAATCGATAGAAATCCCGCAAAAAAAATGTAAACATTCTTTAAAATTCATTATTCCTGTTCATGAAAGAACGCCGGTAAGTTAGTTTTTGCTAATTTAGACTTGGAGATGAAATTGAAGTTGGACGCATTATGAAAATTAGTTGTGTTAGTTAGTGAGTTTACCATATTTAATATGAAAAAGTCACAGCCTAAACGGGGTTTTATCCAGCTTCAGTAATAAACTTAGGGATATTGGCTTGGAAAGGTTTGACATTTTCAAGGTTAAGAATTTTATTTTTTAAATCATAGTTATAACGACAACATAATTGTTTCATGTTTTACATTCTATCTAATAGATATGGATATAATGTAGGATTTAAGATCGTAACATATCAAATTTTAAGCATTTCTCTCTTCATAATTTTTGCGTCATTTGTGATAATTTTTGTTGTCAACAAAATATATACGTGTAGCTCTGAGTAGAATTTATCCTTTTGATTTAAAAATAAGATTGTTTTTTTGTTTTTTCAATTGTTGGGTTGGCTTGAAAAGGACGCAGAGATTTGTATTGCATTGATACTTAAAGTTTCTTTGGTATCATTTAGATACAAAATTATCAAAAAAAAGGTAGGTCAACACTCTTTTTTTCCACTACACGTCTTTGAAGATGACATATTTTTCTATCTTCAAAATGTCACTAAAAAGAGGAAGAATAGAGTGACTGAACATTTTCACCATTTTGTTTCATTACGTGTATTGAAAAACAAAGATTAATTTTCGATTATCTATATATACACATCTTTGAAAACAGACACAAACAATTGTAATCCTCATTCGTCTTTTTACTTTAAGAAGCAAACATATATGGACCGTACCACACCTTTTTCGTTACCAAAAATAAATAAATTCAAGATAAAAAAAGTATGTTATATGCTCAACTTTTGTTAAAATTTGTATATAACAGGGTCCTATGACATTTCTTTCAAAACAGGTATATATATATATATATATATCTAGGTTCTAATCATTTTTTATTACGATTTCTATAAATTACACATATTTTGGAGTTACATGTAGTTTGACATTTTTGCTGTAAAAATACTGTACACACTATTTTGCTGACACGGAGATCGAATATAGAATTAGCTCAGTATCTACTGTTATATATCTATTTCCTTAAAATATCAAACTGTATAATTGAGGATATTGCACTTATCTTCGTTTTGTACGTAAAAGAAGGACAGAGATTCACAGGCACATGTTCTGGGATGAATATTGAAATAAAAATTCCTGATTTCAGATAGGTTCGGAATCAATCGAGATGTCGCGAAGGTGCATGAACGTAGGTAATCGGATGCAATTGTCAGTTATTAATGACGTCGCAACACACAAAGCGAACCAAGTAATGCCTATTAACAGTTTTAACATTGATAACACACAAAAGAAAAAGTCCAAGATTTTATGGTTTTAGTTTTCTTTTTTTTTCTTTTTTGTTTACGAAACAGCAATTCTAATACACCCATAACAACGTCCAATTTGTAATTATCTCCAATAAGTATATGCGCATATTGGTTGACGTCGTACGTTGAATTATTGCAGTTTTCGATGTTCCTAATTCTAAAATATCGAGGGTTTAACGCGAAACTATTGTAACTCACTTTTAGAAAAATGTTACAGGAGAATCAAAAAACATCTTATTTTCACCATAAATGCATTTAATTACATTATCCTCTGGCATGTAATAAAGAAATGGTATTCATTTATGATTTGAGAAGAAATGAAATAATTCATGTTATTATGTATGTGATATTTAAGAAATAATGACTTACAATAGTTTCGCGCTAAACATTTAAAGACATCGATGAAATTTTGCAGAGCGAACCTATTGTAACTAAAAATTTTTAGCAGTTATAGATACATTTTTAAAAACCAACATACTTCAATGAAAATTATTGGACAGTATAGTTTTAGGCAGTAAGTTTGTATGTTAAGGCTCATTTTGGACAAACCTAAAAATCGTATGCAACCGCAATCCCTTAAGTTCTTGTTATCTTTATTTTAAGCTTAGTTTCACAATTGAAGCATACAGCAGTTATCATTATCTTCCTTTTACGTAATTATTATTGAATCTTTTGCCTCTTCATTTAGTTAAATGAGAACTAATTGGACATTACAATTTTTTTATGCGAAACTATTGTAAGTCGATATTATTTTAAACAACTATTTTTTAAACAAACGGTACTTCTAAGTATGCTATAGACAATACTTGTTATATACAATACTTGTTTTGAATATCTTTAATGTAGTAAAGTCACACAAATTAGACAATATGAAGATAATAAAACTTAAATGGAATGCAGTATTTTATAACTTAACAGTATTTGTAAAAAATACTTATGGCTTAACAAACACGTTTTTTTTGTGGCGATTAGCTTATCGTAGGGACAATGAACCTCTAGTTTCTTGCGCCACTGTGTCTCCTCTTTTGATTTAGGAGGTGGAGGGGAGTGTGTTGTTTGTAGGGGGCGGGATGGGGTGTCGGCAGTAAAAAATGTAAGAACTGGATCATATCAGCTTTCCAGTATTATTAAACTTGATTGAATGAGCCCATATATTATAGTGTCTTAGTTCAACTGCACAGTTCTGCATATATTATAATTGTGTTAGTTTAATATCGCAGAATGACTTAAACCTGTCCTGGATAGAACCATTCACTTGAAGAGGCACACGGTAATGTTGATATATTAAAGAATCGTGGCGTTGGGTTAGTTTTTCAAAATAACTTGCATGTTTTAATTTTTTACATACATACATACATATACATGCATGCATATACATACACATATACATACACACATATATCTTCATATATACACATATACACCAACATATCCGCATATACATATACACATTTACACACAATGACGTATATATACAGTAACTATTTCAAATGAAGGTAATAACAACTGCTCTATGCTTTTAATGTGAAATATAAGTTAAATTAAAGATTAAAGAATTTTAAGGAGTTTTATTTAATACCATTCTTCGGTCATTAAAGGTTATTTGTATTAATTAAAACGTGGTATTGAAAGTATGTAAGGTTGTTTTTTACTCGTTTTAACCTCCATTTGGGATCACAGAATTAGGGATATCAAGAATTAATAATTATTGCCAAGCCCCTTTTTCCTAAGCTTTTCAAATTAATATGAAGTGTTGTATTTTGTGTTGTTGATCTGGTAAAAAAATATATTGTGAAAAGTCTTTTTAAACATGCCGGAACATCATGTGCACTTATGTTTTTCTGTGTAAAGTAAATATTGTTAAGATGAACAAAAGTCGTGAAACATATTAGTATTTCAAACTTTTAATGCGGTTTATTTACATATTTTCATTTATTTGTGAATTCCAGGAGTAAATATTTATTTTCCAGGGTCTAATTAGGTAAAAGTAATGATGTTTTGATTTTTTTCCAACCAATTTAAGTATTTCTATCTGTAAATAAGTACTGATAAAGGTGATACTTTGAGAGCAACTAAAACAGTTAAGAGAATAAAGCAGAAGTCTCGGTTTTATGTACATTCGACACATTGTTTTATACTTTAACGCTAATAATGTTAAATCTTAAGCAGGTTTTTCACATCACTCTCTCAAACAATGATTGTTGAGTTCGAATTTGTGGTAATTGACAAGAAATTTTATATAAAGCAGTAAGTAATGCAGTTAGTAATACTTATAATATCATCTTTAATAAACAGTTTGAGGTTTCCCTGCCCAAGATTTCGTAAGTGGGTAGGTAGGTAGGAAGGTACATACTTTACCAATTGCTTTGCATTAAAGGGACCAATAGCAATCTTGAAGTATTCATTAACGTTTTAAATATGAGTCCAAATCTCACCAACAACTAATAATATGTAAAAACACAATTGCTTTGAACTTTTTAAATAATTATAAATAATTAAAACATGCAAGTTATTTTGAAAAACTAACACAACGCCACGATTCTTTAATATATCAAGATTACCGTGTGCCTCTTCAAGTGAATGGTTCTATCCAGGACAGGTTTAAGTCATTTTGCGATATTAAACTAACACAATTATAATATATGCAGAACTGTGCAGTTGAACTAATACACTATAATATATGGGCTCATTCAATCAAGTTTAATAATACTGGAAAGCTAATTTGATCCAGTTCTTACATTTTTTACTGCCGACACCCCCATCCCGCCCCCTACAAACAACACACTCCCCTCCACCTCCTAAATGTAATGTGAATATACTTGCATAATCATGTTTTCACAACATTGTATTATGACTGTATTTTAAAATTACTATTTATATGTGTCAGCGGATGACTATGATGAAATGATAAAAAAACACTATGATGGATAAAAACACCAAATTTAATCACCTGCATTAAGCATTATGAAGTATTGTAAATTTACTATATATGCCTAACGAATAGCTATGATGAAATGATAAGGATACCGATTTTAAGCCGCAATCATTTGCATTATTATTGCATTATTATTGTAACTCCGATGTATTAGGGCATGTATACGGCATGTTTAGCTAGCACTTGTTATGTTTTACCATTGTCTTCTTGTTTGACATAACTTGACAAATACATGATCAAGATGATTATGATGTGAATGGTATGAATATTTTGAGTATAGTATGGTAAGCCGAATTGATAAACACATGTTTCATGTTATGTCTTGTATGGTACAATGCTGCAGTACATGCTATTTCTTCAATTGTGGTGTTCATATACGCTATTTATAGACACGTTATAGTGGTAACATACGTTGGGTTTTCCCCAACCACGGGATGTGGGATTGCACTTGTATCTGTTTTTCTCTATTCATGATTTCCTCAGACGCTCATGTAGTCTCCATTGTCATGTTCAGTCAAACCAGTGGTCCGCAACGCTTGTTTTCATTGATAGCTCAGATATGGAGCAGACGTGTTTGTATCGACATTATAAATCAGTTGAGGGTTATTTTGGTAAATATATTACGACATGCTCTGTTTCTGAAGTTCGTGTTGATTTGAGCTGTTCGAATTTCTAGACCGTTTTACACATAATTGTGTACTTTATTTCTACTCTAAGTTAAGCCAATGCCCGTGAGTTTCGCTCACGATTTACTTGTGTTTTATTTAAATAAACGTCCATTGAATATATTGTATCGAGCAATAATATATTGATCATTGTTGTTGGAAGTTTACTTGGATATAATTACTCAAATGTATTAAATCTGTCACAGCCCGTGAATTTCGTTTCAAAATTACGTAATATAATTTGTATCCCTTCTCATTGACCTTGTTCAATAAGTAGTATAAAGGTAAAATTTATAACGGTATATAGATTTGTACTGAAAGAAACAACTGATTATCCGGAAATTCTTCACTAAGAATGCATTACGTCATTCGCCTTATTTGTACGTTCTTACTCTCTGTTTTGTTATGTCTTCTTCTCTTGTCTATTGTCTTTATGGGGTCAGGTTTGGCACACTGCATGTTTGAAGATTTCCAAATGTTTTTCGCCGGCACTGTGTTAGTATTAATTTTGAAACAAAATGGGTAATGATTTAAGTAGCCGGCGAATAGCAATTGGCTCTTATTACAACAAAACGCATGGTTATCTACAAACAGTGTTTGTTTACTGTAAGCCTTTTCGTTCTATTTTACAATATTTGATGCTATTATTTGCGTATTTGTCAAGTTTTAAAGCAAATGTTATTGCATTTGCCATGGATAGTATCCTTAATATAGAATTTGCGTTTATAATGACCATGCTCGTTATTATGCCGAATGATGTTGAGAAAAACCCAGGCCCACTTCTGGTTACAGATACGCCTAGTCTTTCAATATTTCATATAAATATTAGAAGTATTCGCAACAAAATGGAATACGTTAAAGACAATTCTCTGATTTTGACATACTATGTTTCACGGAAACGCACTTGTCTGCTAACGTTTTAACCGACTCGTTACATATTGACGGGTTTTCTACCATATATAGAAATGATAAGTCAGCACATTCTAGCGGGCTACTCTGTACGTTTCTGAAAATATATCATCACGTCGAATTTTAGAACTAGAAAATACGTTACAAGATACAGTACGGACAGAAATAAAAGATAGGGACAAATCGTTTATCCTATGTACTATTTACAGACAACCTACTGCGCCCAGTGCTTTCTGGGCAGACCTAAATATATGCATCGAAAAAACTCTGGATGTGTGTAATGCTTATGTTATGGTTGATATATATAAATGAAGATCAATTGAACCCTAGTAGTCATTGTCTCAAAGATATAATGCTTATTAATAACCTCATTAATATTATAAATGAACCTACACGGGTAACTGACCGGTCAGCAACCCTGTTAGATCCTATTGTTGTACCAAATTCATTCGATTTTATTGATTCTGGTGTAATAAAAATTCCTTCCGATGTAAGCGACCATTTTGGTACTTACGTTGTCATTCCATTAACATATAATACCAAATGTTCGTATAAAAGACGTGTTTGGCTATACAAAAGGGTTGATTTTGATAAACTTTATGCGCTCTTGTTAACTCTTGACTGGGGTTTTTTAAACGAAGATTCTGTTGACGTAGCGTGCAAACGTTTTACAAGCACGTTTATAGATTTAGTTAAGTTATGTATTCCGTCAAAACTTGTTACGATTAGACCTAATGATAAACCATGGTACGATTCCGAACTAAGACGTGTCCCGCGAAAACGCGACCGCCAAAAACAAAAAGCTAATAGTACCAATACACCCGAGAATTGGACACTTTACAAATCATTAAGAAACAAAGTAAATAATTTAAGAAAGCATGCAAAGGAACATTTCTTTAGCAATTTGGAAGATATAATATGCGATGCAAATGTCACAGATCAACGTTAATACTGGAAAATCTTAAAACATTTTATAAAGTCAAACAAAAATTCTGAAGTTATTCCACCACTTGTTACAACTTTACTGGTGAAGTGATTTACTCATTTTCTGATAAAGAAAAAGCTGACTGCTTAAATGATTACTTTGCTTCAATATCGACTGTTGATGACTCAGATGCGAGATTGCCACAGTTTTTTCACAGACCTAATTCGAGAATAGATGATATTATAGTAATACAGGAATCTGAAATTGTAGATATAATTAAGATTTTAGTGATGCACAAGGCTAGTGGAAAGGATGAAATAAGTCATAGGATGTTGAAAGAAACAGTTAATACCATTTCAAAACCACTCTGTACACTTTTTAATCGCTCCATTAATGAAAGCATTTATCCCGACTTATGGAAAAGTGCTATTGTGATGCCATTATTTAAAGCGGAAGTTTTTAAATCCCGAAGTAACTATAGACCGATATCGTTACTTAGTTGCGTTGCAAAGATTTAAGACAGAATTATTTTTAAACATGTTTTTAACTTCTTAGTCTTTAACAATTTTCTTTTTGCTAACCAATTCGGTTTCCGACCGGGTCATTCCACAGTTTACAAACTATTAGATATTTACTATCAAATATGCCAAACACTTGATGCAAAACAAATTATGTGTATTGTCTTTGCTGATATATCTAAGGCATTTGATCACGTTTGGCGAAAAGCATTACTATTTAAATTGAAACAAAATGGTATCGATGGCAAACTTTTTTCATGGATTTCAGATTACCTCTCCAATAGAAAACAGAGAGTCTTTATAGGAAATGCCAAATCAGATTTGAAAATAATAACAGCTGGCGTTCCGCAAGGTTCAGTACTCGGACCATTGTTCTTTTTAATTTACATAAACGATATCGCTGAACATATGTTAAGCATTACTAGATTATGTGCCGATGATAGCTCGCTTTCAGTCGCAACTTCTAACACAGAAGCTATGGAAGGTATATTAACTCATGACTTGCAAATTATGTCTGAATGGGCTAAAACATGGTTAGTAAAATGTAACCCAAATAAAACTGAAGTTTTATTTATAACGTCAACAAATAACATCAGACAACCAAATTTATTTTTTAATGACGTACAACTTACATTTGTAGAACATCACAAACATCTAGGCCTGACTATAAGTAATAATGGTAAATGGCATGAACATATTAAAAACATTCTAACCTCAGCATCCAAAGTGTTAGGCCTAATGAGAATTTTAAAATACAAAGTAGGTCGAAAAACTATGAATCAAGTATATATCTCATATATGCGACCAATTTTAGAGTATGCTTCCACAGTGTGGGACGGTTGTACTGTCGGTGAGAGAAATTCTTTAGAACAACTGCAATATGAAGCTGCGCGTATTGTTACCGTTTTGACTCGATCCGTATCTATTAACAAATTAATCGTCGAAATTGGATGGCTTTCGCTAGCAGACAGACGAACATTTCAGAAACTTATAACTGTATTTAAAGCTAAAAATAAAATGTTGCCTGAGAGTGTAAATAACTTGTTTCCTCCGTTTGTTAGAGATATTAATAATTACAACTTGAGGAACTACGATGACTACGTAACACCGATAAGGAGAACTGAGTTATTTTCCAAATCATTTATCGCTTCGTCATTAAGTCTTTGGAATAATCTACCTACACATGTTCGTGAATTAGTATCTTTAAAGTCGTTTAAATGTTGTCTCCTCAACACAATTTTTAAGCGTCCTACTGTCCCGTCGTTTTATTTATGCGGCTCACGATCACTTTCTGTAATTCATGCTCGCAGTATTATTTCAGTAGCAGTATTTGACACATACAACATGTACCTATATGTATGTATGTATGTATGCAGTAGATGTATTTGACACATACAATTTGGACCTATATATATGTATGCAGTAGCAGTATTTGACACATACAATATGGACCTATATATATGTATGCAGTAGCAGTCTTTCACACATACAATATGGACCTGTATGTATGTATACAGTAGCAGTATTTGAGACACAAACCATGGAACTACATGTATGTATACAGTAGCAGTATTTGACACACAAGATGGACCTACATGTATATATACAGTAGCAGTGTTTGACACATACAACATGGACCGATTTGTATGTATACAATAGCAGTATTTGACACATACATAATGGAACTACACGTATATATACAGTAGCAGTATTTGAAACATACATAATGGAACTACATTAATGTATACAGTAGCAATATAGTATTTCTAATTGTTATTTTATGTAAGTTTGTAAAGTAGATCAATGTTACGATATTAACCAGTATTTATATTTATGTCACGTGCCATTTATAAGCGCAATGAACTTTTGATAATAGTATGTATTTTATCACTTTCTTACCCGTGTAGCTCAACTGCTAACGCGCTCGTTAATAATTACCCGCAAGTGTAATGTGAGGGTGGACTTTGAGTTCAACTCCTCGAATCGGCGCTTTGTTTCTGTTTAATTTAACATGTTAAACTGCAAATATATGTTTTTATAACAGCAATGTGCAAATATATATATACTAAATGAAATGTTTACTTTCATTTCCGGTAAATAAAACGGAACTCTTTAAAGATCAGATGAAAATTGAGTTCAGCATATATGGACGCACATGGCATCTGTTCATAATTGACTCGCTAAAATAAAATTGAATCGTGGTGCAGCGGCATTTTATTTCTGGCCCAAAATGACAATACTAAACACCTGTCAAAAATGTACAACTCAACAACTCAACAAAGGTGCAAAATCAACAACACGACCCATTATGGAATAAGACACTATTTAATAAATTTGAAGGATTCCGTCGATAGACACATACCATCGTGTTTGATCTTGTTGTGAAAGGTATGTGAACAAACACAAATATGATCATTAACCGCTACAAACTTTTGCCAGGATTTTAGTATCCTCCCTTTGAGTTCTGTTTCTATAACAAATCAAACTATAAGTGTACTTGCGATTAATTCTATGAATAATTGTATAGTACACATTAAAAGCAAACGTTCGCTACTGAGACCATGCGTACATTTTCTTTTATTAAACATGTTAAAAAGCAATTAAGAAAACATAAATTATTAGGTGTTGATGACTACTTTGCGATAAGACGAATTCATTAAGTGTTATTTCAAAATGGTACTCCGTATTCCATCCGTCCGTCTTGCCAAAAATGTGCGGGAAAACGCGCCAATTTATAGTGTACATTTGTTTTGGATTCGTGGAATTCCGTCTTTTGGTTTCGTTGTCGCTTAATTTGGAGAACAGACGGTCATGTCGTTTTACAAAACCCAGCGGTACCAATCCTATTTTATTCTGTTATGCATGCTAGGATAAGAAATTCATGTAGTAATCTCAATAATGATCTTTTTCAAAATCATTTACGCAAATCGCCTCAATGCATTTGCGGTCAGGGTAATGAAGATGCAAATCATTTCTTCTTTGAATGTATGCAATTCAATGTTGAGAGGCTCGAACTCTTCCAGTCAACACGTTCGTTTCATCCTTTAAGCTCAAATACATTATTGTTTGGAATGTAATTGGATTTCTTTCTTATTTAATTAACTGAAAACTACCAAATGTAATGCAGATTATCGTGACCTTATGTTCTTATCTTGTATGTATAATAATAAGTAGTATGAAGGGTCTAGCAGACTAACAGCCTTATTAACAATAAAGTTACATATTAAGTGTCTTAACACGTACACGATATCTGTTATTTGATATTGCAAGATCAGTTTTATTGTTTTTTTACAAAGTGTAGCAAGTTTTACCATTCTAAGAGTTTAATCTAAATTCTAAACATTTTTAAGTGGTTTAAATTAAGTGGTGAAATATGTTCTTAAGTCTTTTTAAATATATGGATGTCAGCTTAATTTAAATAGCAGGGTTGTTATATATGTGGGGAAAATTGTGTACCAACCACTTACCAACAGCCGGATATCTTCGGGCGTTTTCGTCAAATAACGACAACCATAGCGTATATTGATACGATAGAGAATTCACATGACATGATTATAACCTCAGGTACCTATACAAACATTCACTATAGAAATACGCCAGATCAATACTGATACAATGAATCTAGAATATAACTATTTATTATTTCAGAGAATTAAATATAACAATATTCATAATTACGAACTTTTTTTAGAGAGAGAGAGAGAGAGAGAGAGAGAGAGAGAGAGAGAGATGCAAACCCTAGTTTAATTAACAGGTTTATTTATTTTTAATGAAGTCTCCAGTACAGTGATTAAAGATTGATGTTGTATACGAATTCATGTTCACGTATATTAAATTCTTGATTAATTAAATTAGTCGTAAAATCCATCAAACCAGAAATGTAAAGATTATTTCAGATGATATAAACTAAAACATGAGACAAGCGTAGCGTTCCATTTTACAATCCGTGAGCACTTGATAACAATGCAAAGTCCATATATAGGGGTTGCTCACGATCCTAACATATCAGGTGCATGTGTTAATTCGCCGGGTCCCGTTTTGTTGCATTCTAAAATATAAAATATATACTATTAGTTTAAATCATTACCAAAGAACATTATACATTTTATTGTAAGATGTGTATAAGAGCAAAGTGAGAACATTGTTATCGGAAGCCTATTGTTTAATTAATATTTCTATAAAACTTAGCGATATAAAAGTCGCCTCATATCCTGTACTGGTTTTCATGTTGTATGTATCAAATCAAATATTATATACTCAGTAAGAAAGTGGAAATAGACCACGGGTAAAAATCGAGGTGTCTAAATGAATCAAAGATATTTTGTAGCATGTCCATTTCATCTGTATGCCATATTCTAACTTACATATGCTGATAGTTATTGTACACCAGTTGTTCAAACAGGTGTTGTTGTTAGCTAAATGATTTAACCCTGTGCAAATAGTATGCCGCCATGTGGGTGGTAGCAATGGTATGTGGTGAGTCATTATAATTGTTGTAGGAATTGTAGCGTTGTCACACAGAAGTCTCATAGAAGGTTGATATATATTTATTTAAAGTAACTATCCTGCCAACAACAACCAAATTTTACAACATAAAATAAACAAACTCACATATTCAGTGATCAGTTAAACTAGAATGTTCAGTCTGTTCAAACCTTTTACACGTTTCATTTAAACGAGGTAGCTTTGACAGAAACTGCGCAATACTTCTGCAGTATACCAGATGATTATGTTGAGAGTACTCCCATAATGCTCTAATTTGATACGAGTATCTTGCAAAAAGTAATGTAACCGGGTACAGTTATATGATGAATACCCGGTTGCCAATTGTGTGTCGCCGATGGCATTCTTAACTGTCTGTCTTCAAAGGTGTTTAAATACACAATACATGTCCTTTTATCCAGCTACTTTCTAATTAGGTAATAAATAAAACAATTAGAAATGATCACCTATGCATGTCTTTAAATCCCTAGATAGAGTGTAGCCTGCGAAGCACGAACACTTAAATGACCCAACAGTGTTGGTACAGGCATGGGAACAGCCACAGGTGTGCATTTTGCATTCGTCTATATCTATTAAAGAAACATGAAGATATGTGTCGTATACTATTGAGTTTAAATTGCCGGAGCATTAAACATGTCAATATATTTAGAACATGACTTATTCAGCCTATCATTAACATAGTAATTTATATCGACTTTAAGTCAATTTGTGATATCAAACATCATACACATACTCAATTCCAAACCAGCTATAAACAAAGATTAGCAGTTATGTTATTGGAGAAAACAAGGTAGTGACAAGGTATCAATGCCCCATGCCTGGGAAAATATGTCGGAAAAATGGTATTTTAATATATATAACGCATAATGTGATCCTTCCTTAATTCAATTAAGCGATAGTAAAGCTTATATTAGCAAGCGTTTATAACGGATATTTCGACAATAAAGCACGTTTAACAGCATTTTTAATGAAAAATTAAAATAACCTGTTTAAAATTACCTAATATTTTAATTTTACAATATGCAGGCAGTTTAAGCCAAAATTAAGGTTTATTTCATACTCCAGCCAACCCCGTTTTCGCTTCTTGGAGAAGGGGTTGGATGGGGTATGAAAGTTAATACTCGGACCACTTAATGGTTAACATCCAATAAGACGATTATTATACTGAAACAGGTGGTCCTATAGTAGTAATAACTATCTTAGAAAATGTCAACTCAACCTCACCAAAACGGGTTTGAATCCATTCAAACTGAATGACTAGTTGCGTTCTAATATTAGACTTTGTTTTAAAATATTCATTGAATTACTAGTTTCGGCCACAAGGTTGTTGTTAGGCACAAAAATGTCTAAAAAGAATATGAAAGGAGAAATTTGGAAATCGCCGAACACGAGAAGTCCAAAAGGCTCATAGCTGTGGTAACATTGTCAAATCGAAATGATGATTAAATCTAATCTCCACGTGATTGCAAACAATCCTACCAAATAATAGTTTAATCCCTTCCTACCTGAATGACTAGTTGCGGACACAAGAAAGAGTAACGGATGGACGGACGGACGGACGATCGTTATTGCTATGTCGAAAAGGCGAGGGAAAAGTAAATTCTAGCTACAGAAAAACACATATAAGAGGCGGTAGCTTATCTTATTTATTTACACAGTGATATTTATATATTCTATTTCACAGTTCCAAAATTAATAAGATTATGTGTTGTAACATTCTTATTCTGAAGCAAACTCAATGTTAACTTTAAAAAGAAGTATTACTTTAGTACCATACAATCTAATAGAAAGTACAGACAAACTGGGGGAAAAAAAGTTCAGTTGCACTACGAGAAATGGTCCTATAGAAACGACAGCACCCAAACGCAATGGCAAAACAGTACAACATTTACCTTGGCATCGTGGACTCCCGAATCCTTTATTGCAATTTTTGCAGATATCTGGGGACACACAGGTTCCTCCATTTGGACATGAGATTGTGCCAAAACACAGTGCTGCAACGTAAAGTATTGTACACATATTTGTGTTTGTTAGCATAAAAGCCTAATGTACTTTATATGTTTACTTTTATTAATTAATATATTTCGAGGGTTTAACGCAACACGGTTTTAACTACATACAGACAATACGAAGATACATCAATGTTCAGTGTTGGTAGTTTACGTATGGCTGTGAATAAATGTGTTGGATAGAACATGGGCGGATCCACCCACTAAAACCTGGCCATGTATGTTTACATCTGCCATAAAAAGGCCTACGCACCACGCCCCTTAAAAAAATGGAAATTGTTTCTTTTTGTTTTTTGAGGGGTTTACTGCTTGTTAACCAAAAAAGACGTTACGTCCCCATAAAAATGGCACACAAGTTATTTGTTTTTTTTGCTTGTCAACCCATTTTTGGAAAACTTAAGTCCCCCTAACATGACATCCTGAATCCGCCCATGTAGAATATGGTTGACAAAGGTATTTAACGCTGATCTTTAAAATTTAATACTTTTAATACTGAGTGTTCATGTCTTATTAATGTACGGGGACAATTGACAGCAGTATCATTGAGACTTGAAGGTAACCAATGTTCAGGTTTATTTCTTATTCATTGTATTTTACCTGTTATTTTATATTTCTATGTTATATTATTTTATTGGCATTAGTTGCTTAACCATACATATCAGAGCATGTCATCCTGCGCTTTTTCGATATATAAATCTTTGGTTTACTCACTAATACTGTTTCGTTGTGTATGTGTTAACAGAGTACACAATGGTTTAACCCTTTCGCTATGGCAAGCTAAAGTGTTTTTTATTCGTCATTTTCCGATATCGGAATTTAAATTTTCCGATATTGGAATTACAATTTCCGATATCGGAATTACAATTGTCGATATCGAAATTACAATTTCCGTTAACGGTAATTGTATTGCCGATATCGGAAATTTTAATTCCGATATCGGTATTTGTATTTCTGTTGAGGGAATTGATTTCCGATATCGGTAATGCTATATTTACGATATCGAAATTACATTACCGTTACCAAAAATGTAATTTTCGATATCGGAATAAGCTATTCTCGATATCGGAAAAGCCTATTTTCGATAACGGAAATCAACTACACAAATCCAATATAGGAAACTCAATTTTCGATAACGGAAATACAATTGCCCTTATCGAAAATGATTCTCTAATATTGCATTTCCGATATCGAAAATGCGACTAATTTTAAATCAATAACGGCTCCCTACAGCCTCATTCCAGATTCAGTATCCTAGGTATGTGCTTAAAACGAGGGGCGAATTCAGGTGTGTACGTATTGTGTGTGTGAGCTAGGGGGTGAGGTAGGGAGGATGGGGGGCGGAGCGGGAGGGGGAGCATCCGACTTGCTGTTTTATATATAATTATTTTATCGATTTCTCTCTCAGCAGACGTTCAGTTTTACAACAATTTCTCATGGGTAAAATATCCGAAACCCGTATGTCGCAAGTTGGTCAGATGTATACAGATGGGCTCAGTTTATGTCACACATAACAAAACTGTGACAAGGCCGGGACTCGAACCTACGGATTTTGCCTCGGTCCAACACTCTACCAACTGGGCTACCGAGTCTCAGGTCATGAAGAAGCAACTAATCACAATACACCAATACCCGATTATAATAATAAACCAATGGTATATCATATTTGGATCAACGGCGGCAAAAACTAATCATTTCATTTCATATATTTTAAAAAATATGAGAGAGGATATTTAAAATAATAATTTAAATATGCAGATTGTCCTTGGGCTTCTCCGGAAGTTTCTTCGCACGTCTTGCACGAAGTCGTCTGCATCTTGATGCATAGATGCATTTTCTAGCGCACGAAGTGCAATATTGCCGGCCTCTTCCATGTTTTGTGCCATGGCTTCGCTATTTACCGCCAAACTATTCGCTAGGTGAGCTTCCGCCTCAGGCAGCATTTATTTTCTGTAACCAATGTCCGATATCGGAAATAACAATTCCGTTAACGGAAAATTAAACCCTATTTTCGATATCGGAAATACAATTCCCGTTAACGGAATATACATTTTCGATATCGGAAATAAAAAAAAATTCGATATCGAAATTGCTTATTTTCGATATCGGCATTGTTAATTTCCGATATCGCAAAATGCATTTCCTTTAACGGTAATTGTATTCCCGATATCGGATATTACAGGAATAAAAACCACTTTGGGTTGCCATATAAGTAACATATAGAAAATGGTCTCATCGAGTTGGTTGATGATTTGGAAGCTATTTAACGGAATGTGTTTAAAGCAATCAGCGATATGAGACCAGACTATATTTGTTTTGGAAGCATGTCCCTGTCATCTGTCTGCTATAAAATAACTTCCAATGTTTGATAGTTAGTGTACACCAGTTATTCTAAAAGGTGTTATTTCAATGATTTACACATGTGCATATAGAAAGGATGTCATCGACCATGCTACAATAAAACAACATATACAAATAAGGTTAACAGTTAAAGTTTTTACTGTCCTCCTTGAATGCTACTTTCCCTGTCCGATCTTTTTATATTTCTTTTCGCATCTATTGGTGCATAATTTATTGTTTCAATCGCGGTGCTCTACATTGTCATGTGTTTTCGCGAATAATTTCAGTTGTTTCATCTCTTATGGTAAACACATTCAAAACACGAAGACTCCGTGTCACTTCAGCCTAAAAAATAACCTGTCCGAGTAACCAATTTAGGCTGATTGTAGCACAGGCTTGCATTAAATTAGTGAAGAGAAATGTTCTAGTAGATGTAAATAAATATGACTTACATGTTTACATATAATACAGCAATATATCTTCTTCTGTCTATCCTTTCTGTCGACTAATTTAATGCAAGCCTGTACATTATACTCTAGTTTAGTTTATTTATTTGGTTTTACATTGGCCAAACAGCATAGTCACTTTCCTCGCAGCACAGAATTGTTTGACAGTATACTTATATCCCCTGACATACAAAAAGCAACAACAAGCATTTTTATCTCTCCATTTATAGGTTACAACAATCTTGTGGCATATATTGGTTCAATAGTGCTATATATATTCATTATAGTGCTTCATATATCCATGGACTATTTGTATTGACACATAATGAGATGAATATCATATTCAATCATCAAAAATAATCCACTAGGGGTATTTCATCATTGGAAACGTAGTACTATTATCAAGATCTGTAACCGCATGTGAAGATAAGAAGTAATAAAAAAAATATGTCAGAATCCCGGAAGTTTCTTTTCCGTTCGATTTAAGTAATTTTCCTATTTGCTATATTTAACAGTTTAAAATCGGTTGTCCTCTGTCATAAATCGTATGGTCAATAATTAATACAGCTGTATTTCAGAAAGTAAGACCTTATGATATTATAGCTAGTACCTGGTAATAAAAGCAATTATTATTTTTACCCCTTCTTTATAATAAAACTAGTTTATACTGTTTTACTCGACCGGCTTATGTCATGGTATGTTGTCCGTTATCTGTGCATCCGTCTGTTATTTGTTGTTGTTAGCACTCAAGTACATTCATATTGCATCTAATCTTAATCAAACTTGTTCAAGACCTTTGTATCGATGAAAGCTCTAACACGTTTGAAAACCACTACATATCGGCTAAGAAACACTGTAGAGTTATGGACCTTGTTTCATGAAAAAAAATGTTATGTGTTTGCCTTAACACTTCAGCACTTTTGTCATCTCAGCTTGACTAAATTTGGTAAGAATCTTTTTATTAATGCAAAGTGAGGTTCCAAAACCACATAATACATGTATCATAAAAAAATATAACCCCAAGTTATATAGTCCTTGCAACTGATTTAAAGAAAGAAAATGCTTTAGTTTGCCTTGTTAATGCTTGAGAACCTCAATGTTGCATCTGATCTTCACCAAACTTGAGCACAGATGGTATATAATAGACTTGACTATTGAATACATGCTTTATTTTTGCTCTGTTAACACTAGCTCCTTAATTTTTCATCTGATCTTTACAAAATTTACGGGGAATGTTTATCTTAATAACCACTTTGACATGTATTTGAACCAACTAGATTGCGCTCAAATGATCTAGTGAAAACATTTTATCTGATTATGTCCATATTATTCCAGCCAATAGAGTAATATGGGTCCTCTTGTTGTATGCATAAATCTGTTTATGAACCATTAGAGAAGTTGTTTGGTTGTCTGTCCTGATTCATCCGGGGCTTTCATGATCAGTTTCTTTAAATCTGAATCTGAATAACAGTTTAAGTGTTTTGTATTTCTTCATATTTCTATTATTATTAATTAAGATATTTTCATTTCATGAACGTTTAAATGCTATTAATGAACTCTACACATGTTTTTTGAAAGCTCACATGACATCCAAGGTTCAGTGTATTGTGATCACTTTGTCAGTTATCTGAAAAATTACCATATTAAAGCTTAAAGTACAGAACATGTACGTACATGCTGTACGGTATCGTAAATGTACCTCCATGTTTAGCTCTACTGGCAAATAAATACAAAGAGCTATCCTTATGAACGGTAGCTAGGTAACAACCGTCTATCATTTGTACATGTAAATAATAATGGCCCTTACTTTGATCAATGCGAACAGTATTTAAATTAATGATCACATTTATTTGAAAGTAATGGCCACTATTCACAAGAGATGTTGCTCTGTAATGAGCATTATTATCAGTCTAGTAATGGCCATTATTTTAACTATTTCAAGGTCATTATTTTGTACTGACCCATTAAAAAATATCCCAAAATGTTAATGGCACCATGAGTTATGGCACTTTTCCATTAATTTTGTAGTTTTAATGAGTGCAAATAATGGCAATCATTTTCCCTCTGTTCATTTCATGGGCATTAATTTATTTGAGGCTGGTGCCATTATTTAAAGTAATGGGCATTAATGTGTAAGATGCCATTAATTTTACAACCATTAAAAGTGTCATAATAATGGGGTCCTTAATATTCAGTAATGGCAATTATTTAAAGTAATGGGCATTACATTGTTGGACGCCATAAAAATTACAGCCATTAAAAGTGCCATAACTAATGGGGCCAATTATATGCAATATATAGTAACAACTTCCATTAATAACTACATTATTAATGGGAATTTTAATGGCATTGTGGTCATGGGAAAGTAATGGCCATTTAATGGGCATCGTTTCCAGTAGTGTTTGTTGCTTTCTAGGCTATTGTCTTTTATGCCCCCGAAGGCCTGTACTGTACCTTCAAAACCCCTGCATGGATTTTTACTTACCTTGGCACAAGTGAACACCATAGCAAGACGATGTGTCGCGCGCAAAACGCAGGTTCGTACTTCAAAGGTCAAGGTCACACTCGCAGTTCATATGTCAAAACAGGTACGCAATTTTGTGTCCAGACCGTAATGTCACAACCCATGCAGGGATTTTTAAATAAGTTGGCACAACTGATCACCATGACAAGACGATGTGTCGCGCGCAAAACCCAGGTCCGTTCCTCAAAGGTCAAGGTCACATTTGCCGTTCATAGGTCAAAAACAGGTACGCATTTTCGTGTCTGGACCGTAACATCACATCCCCTGCAGGGATTTTTAAATAACTTGGCACAAGTGATCATTATAAAAAGACCCAGGACCGTATCTCATCGCACCGTCCGCCGTCCGTCATTCCGCAGTTCGTCTCCGGACTGTACCCTCAAAACCCATGCATGGGTCACGCTTGCAGTTCATAGGTCAAAAAACAGGTATGCAATTTCGTGTCCGGACCGTAACGTCAAAACCAATGCAGGGATTTTTAAATACTCTCAACTCCTTTGTCAGTCAGTTAAGGGACACTTTGGGGGCATTTGTCACTTTACTGTGACATTTCTTGTTTTAAATATTTGTTTATACTAACTCTATCATTTATTGAGGGAATATCTTGACTTTATTTTACGTTTATTTGCTGCATGAACTAGCGTCATAGACTTTATAGGTATATGCTAAGTTGCTAACATATAGTTTTGTGTTAATTTTAGATATATAACTTAGTATTTAATTAGTTAATTTATTATGTATTGTACAGTTTTTATGCAGATGAATACAGTGTATCAACTTTGCTGACAAGTGCATGGTCAATAATGACCACAAACTGTGATAATTGCCCATTAATCTGCAACACTACCAGCCTTCCCTATCACTTGTATTTGGGGGTTTAAGGGACACTTTGGGGGCATTTGTCACTTTACTGTGACATTTCTTGTTGTATTTATATACATGTATATATACACGAGCATCTTTGTGTTTTACTTATATTGCTTATTAAGGCTTCTTTGTTGGTTAGAGAATAGTTCATGGCAGGGATTTCTTTATTTACACTGTCCCGTTTTATTGGGTTGACAGCTGACAGTAAGTGTGAGGGTTGGTGAACCCTAGAACCTGGTTTAAACCCCCAGCGATCTTTTTTGCCACAGCCCGTTCCAAGGCGGTAGCCTTATTGTCAACCCTTTTGTGTTTGTGATGTCTTATTTGGCATTTTATTCATCTTTAAAGTTGTTCTTTGTTTCTGTGTGTGTTTGTGGTTGACTGTCGTCCTTGAATGCTACTTTTCCTGTTCGATTTTTACATCTTTATATAGGGATAATATTCAAAGATTTGTCTTCTCATAAACAGCTTTGTAAATTTTGACCAAACTTCACATGGATGATCCTTAGATGAATGTTCTTCAAACGTGACATCCAAGATGGCCGCCATAGAAAAATCTTTGAATTATTTCTTGTACACTGGGAAGCTAGTGTAGGGCTGTGGGTTCAAATCCCACTGGAGGTAAAACTTTTTTTTTAGGGAAAACTTAAAAAATCTTCTTTTAAATTGTTAGCATGGAGTTATGGGTTTAAATTTTGGTTGAGGTTGTTGTGTTTTGCACTTGTAAAACGGTATTGAAAGGAATTAAATGATTCAACCCCTTGATATAAGAGCCATTTTATCTTGTAGAACATCCACATGCTCTCTTGTTCTTTATTATTATTAATGATTGCTAACCCCTGGTCTCAAGTTTGCACACATGAAGTCCCTGGGGTAAAAGATGGCTGCAAACCCTGGGTCCAAAGTTTGTATGTAGAGATTGTGCATGTTTTTATATAGACTTACATAAGGAAAGTCTTATAAACATCTTCAATGAGCATTTGCGAGAGGACAATTTTTTCATCATTGCAAAGATCCTCAGGTGATCGATTCAGGGCCATCTTGGCCCTCTTGTTTTTATGCCTAGGGAAAAACATCAAAATCTTCTTCTGAAGCTATCGAGAGCCTAATGTTTCATATTTTGTATTGAGCATCAGCTTATTGTCCTCTACCAAGTTTGTTCTTATCTGAAACTACAAGAGCTAAAGTTTTAATATTTATACCCACGTGTTTGAAAAAGGGTACATTAAAATCACCTCCGTTTGTCCGTCCGGACGTCGCTCTGTCCGTTACCGCATCGCGTCCTAAACAGCTGAACGGAATTCAGCCAAACTTAGTGTATGACATCACCATATGATGACGGCGTGCAGGAGCAACATTATGCTTGGCTCCGAGCCGAGATGGGGTGCGGGAGTGGGGGTGGGGGGAGGGGGTGGAGTTGGGTGTGGGGGTCAAAAGGTCAAATAAACTAAAAATTCAATTACCCTGTAATTTTTTCATATTTTTGCACATAACTTGGTATATGAGCATGGTTTTCGTGTCCAGCACTTTTTGGTTACATCATCAATCCTTTGATCAGTCAGAGCTCTAACCATAAACAGTTACAAGTTTCATAACTGCTGGAAGTTATTAAAACGCCAAATTATCTTTGGTTTAGAGTAGGAGTTACCTTTCCCTAGTAACCATTTGTAACCTAAATCAGTTACCAAGATCATTTGCTAATAAATCAAAATAGTTGCCAAATGTGCTGTGTTTATTTATGTCTGAATACTTATTATCAAGGATAAATAAATTTTCATCCAGATCCAATTAGCATTTGTTCAATAATTGTCATGTTGGAGACTACAAAATAATTTTTAATGAATTTTGTTGCATAACAGTAGGTAACTTGAGAGGTCTTGCGCATTGGATTTTCATCTCGATGCTCATAGAATTTTATTGCATGGTTATAAAGTTGAATAATCACCCTACCTGGAGAAAATTGTCGTATATGTAGGAAAATTCCAGTACAGAAGATAGAATGCATCTAAACTGGAGTGATTTTGTGGTAGCTTGTCGGAGCTTTCACTGATATCTTAACGAGGCAAAATATAGCATTTACTAATTCAAGGGCCATAACTCCGCTGTTACTTTTCCGACCTGGCTGGTTTTCGAACTTGTCCGAGCTTTTGTTGATATTATTAATCTGGTAAAGTTTCGTAAATATCGCATGAAAAAAGAAGGCCCTATCATCTTAACGAGACAAAATATAGAATTTTTAACTAAATCAAGGGCCATAATTCCGCTGTTACTGGTCCGACCTGGCTGGTTCCAAACTTGTCTGAGCTTTCATTGATATAAACAATCTGGTAAAGTTTCGTAAAGATCGGAAGAAGGATAAATGCCCTATCGTCTTAACGAGGCAAAATATAGCATTTTTAACTAAATCAATGGCCAAAACTCCGCTGTTCGTTTTAAAGCAAATGAGTGTCATTCAAGAAAAAACATAGATGCATCAATATTAAACATATCGTATGAAAACAATATGTTTTATAATGTCTATCATGAGGTTTTCGTCTACCATAGCTTAAAATGACAACTAATGTCAAATCATTCATAATTTCATAAATATGCTTTATGTCAATTCATCTTTAAATACAGGTTTACATTCATTAATGACTAGTTTATTTAACAATGAGTCGAATTTGCTTTAAACTTGTGTCAGTTGACTAGAACGGTAATACGTTAAACGGTAATTGTGATCTTTGTTTCTTTGGTCCTATTTGTCATCTTAGGCTATACTAGATTTAAACTTCAATGTAAACATTAAACAACATCTTTATTAAAAAATATGCTTTATGTTGATGTATTTTAAATATCCGTTTTCTTTCATTAATTACTCTTCTTTACTTAAAAAAAGTTAGATTTCTTGGACAGTATTGAATGATGTTCTTTGATTATTTGGATATATATGTATTTTAGGCGTTCTGTTGTAATTTTCGTCTCACTCTGTTTTGCCTCAAATTACAACAGAAAACGCCTAAAATACATATATATAATAAATCACCATAAAATGGTGATTTACTTGATTTATTAAAACTTTTTTAAAATAGGGGTAGTGAAGATTGCAAGTTTAAATTGTTTATTAGTTATCAAAATATAATTTAAACCTCAATACGTCTAAATCTGAGACACTCAGCGTTATACGACTTTAACCTCCAATAATCGTTCATTTTTCTAATTGAAGCTGCACCGCAACCAACACACACTTGATATTTTGCAGAAGTGCCTTTTTTACATATTAGACACGGTAATGCATGACTTGTTTTTAATCTATATTTATGCAAACTGCAATAATTAGAATCTTTTGTTGGCTTATTTTTACATGGATTATGTAATCCAATTTTAAGAAATTTACAAACATTGATTTCCATTGTCTATTTTGTATATAATTATTTTTATATTTAATAAAAAAAAATTAAATATATAACAAATAAAGGAAATGGAAAAAAACGAAGAGACTATAAGAAATTTAATACGCCTGTTTGATATAGGTGTAATAGATAAGCAAACACTATCTAACGGTATAAATGCATTAAAACCTCTTAAAGAAGTTCCAAAGGAAACTTCAAAAGAGGTTAAATCTCAAACATTAGAAAATTTACTCAAGAGACGACGTGCTAAAAAACAACGTAGACGAGAAAAGCAAAAATATGATAAATTACAAGAAAATGTTATAAATGAACAAAAGCAGAAATATGCTAAATTACGAGACAATGTTATAAATGAACTGAAAGAGTTTAATGATAGAAAATCTAAAGAAAGTGTTCCAGAATTAAAACTGGTTGACAAACCAATGTGTGGCTATTTTAAAGCATACGAGATATCTGCCGAGAAATACAAAGACCCTCAAAAACTATTCCGTGATAAGAAATCCATTATCACAAAACAAATAAGCAAAGAGCTGGCAAAGATGAATGGATTAAAGTTTCAATTAGGTCTCACTGTAAATTTATTCAAAGATGATGGTGATACCAAAAAATACACCACAGCAGTATTACACAGTGAACAAAATGCAATTTTAACCTCTGAAAAAATAAATGAGTTTTACGATAAATCATCTGCAAATATACAAGAGAGTCTTGAAAGATTTACAAACACAGCATCTGGATTGGAGATTGATCACTGTGTTACGTTTTACTTAAATTTTGCAAAGTATGAACCATTAAAAGGTTCTTCATATATTCCTTTGTCTAAAGCAGTATCTGATAAAAAAGCAATAATTAATGTTAATAATGAAGATAATAAGTGCTTGGAAGTGGCATTGGTTTCTGCTTTGTGGCCTAATAAAAATAATCCAACTAGGATATCTAGTTATAACAAACACATGGAATATGGATGGTATTGACTTTCCCACTCCAATTTCACAAATTTCCAAAGTAGAAAAACAAAACAACCTTGCTATTAATGTTTACGGATGCACAGGAAAAAGGGTATCTGTATTTCCATATAGAATATCAGAGCAACCGCAAGAAATGGAAAGAATTAACTTGCTTTTAATTTCTGAAGACGTTGAGGTTGATTTAGAAAATGAAGATGAAGAAGATCCAAATAATGAAAAAGGAATTATAGATGACAATTATAACCCTGATGATTATTCCAACGAACCAAAAACAATAACAACAAAATATCACTATTGCTGGATTAAAAATTTAAATAGATTACTTTATGATCAAAACAAATATCACGGTAAAACTTATTTCTGCGATCGTTGTCTTTACGGCTTTTCAAGAGAAGATCTACTTACCAAACACAGAGAAGACTGTGAGGGTATCAATAAAAATTCTTGCAGAATAGAAATGCCAAAAGAAGGTAAAAATACTGTAAAATTTAGAAATCATCAAAATCAGATGTCTGTGCCTTATGCAATATATGCTGATTTTGAAAGTATAATCAAACCGCAATCAATCAAATTTGGAAAGAAATCTGAAATCACAAATGAACACGAAGCTTGTGGTTTTGGATACCAGGTTGTCAGATATGATGGCAAAGCTGAAGAACCTGTTATTTACAGAGGTGAAGATGTTGTTGAAAAGTTTTTAAATCACTTAGAATGTGAGAAGAGCAACATTAATAAAATATTTGCTCACCCAAAACCATTAATCATGACACAACAAAATAAAGCAGATTATGAAAAAGCAACACATTGCTGGATATGCGAGAATGAAATAGGTAGGTAATGTGGCAAAAACGGTAAAGTAAGAGACCACTGTCATTTTACAGGAGAATACAGAGGAGCAGCACATAAAAACTGCAACCTAAAACTAAAAATAAAACCAAATAAAACAATCATCCCTGTTGTATTTCACAACCTCAAAGGATATGATAGTCATCTTATAATGCAAAAAATACATAAAATGACAGGTAATATTACATGCATTCCGAACAACGCTGAAAAGTATATTTCATTTAGTGCCGGACAACTTAGATTTTTAGATAGCTTTCAGTTGATGGCTTCGTCTTTGGAAAAATTGGTTAAAGCAACAGACAAATCTGATTTCAAAATTACCAAAAATCAGTTTGGGGAAAAAACAGATTTACTTTTACGAAAAGGTATTTATCCATACGAATATATGGACAGTATGGAAAGATTCAAGGAAACGCAATTACCGCCTATAGAAAAGTTTTACAGTAGTCTCTCAGATGAAAGTATAAGTCCCGAAGATTACGAATATGCTCAAAAAATATGGAAAGAGTTTAACTGTAAAACTCTTGGAGACTATCATGATTTATATCTAAAAACTGATGTAACTCTGTTAGCAGATGTGTTTCAAACTTTTAGAAAAACATGTATGAGTGCATACAAACTTGATGCTTTACATTACTACACAGCACCTGGATTATCTTGGGATGCTTTACTCAAACATTCAAAAATAGAATTAGAACTTTTGACAGACATTGACAAGCACTTATTTATAGAAAAAGGAATGCGAGGTGGCATAAGTATGGTATCAAAACGATATGCCAAAGCAAACAATCCACAGGTAGTTGATTATAACCCTAACGAGGAAAACAACTTTTTAATGTATTTTGATGCAAATAATCCTTATGGATGGACAATGAGTCAGCCACTTCCATGTTCTGGCTTTGATTGGAAAACCACAAACAAGAGTGGAACATTTCCTAAACCAAAACCTGGCAAAGGACAAATGCTTGAAGTTGATTTGGAATATCCTAAAGAACTTCATGAAGCTCACACTGACTATCCGCTTGCACCGGAAAGATAAGCAGTGGAAAAAGAATGGTTATCTGAATACCAAAAAGATCTGTAAGAAAATAATAGCATGATAAATACAGAACAACTAGTCCCCAATCTTACGGACAAAGAAAAATATGTGATACATTACAAAAACCTGCAACTGTATTTATCTTTAGGCATGAAACTAAAGAAAGTACACAGAGTATTAGAATTTAATGAAAAACCATGGATGGCATCATACATAAACCTAAATACAGAACTTAGAAAAAAAGCTAAGTCACAATTTGAAATAGATTTTTACAAACTTATGAACAACTCTGTGTTTGGCAAAACAATGGAAAATCTACGCAAGCGGACTGATATAAAACTAGTCAGAACTGACGGCTTTGAAAATGAAAAGATAAGAAAAATAATAGCCAAACCCAACTTTAACAGGCGTATAAAATTGTCAGATGAATTGTCAGCAATACATGTAAACAAAACAAAATTAACATTAAACAAACCAATCTATGTTGGGATATCAGTATTGGATTTATCAAAGTATATGATGTATGATTGGTATTATAATACCCTGAAAAAAAGGTACGGAAATGACTGTACTTTATTATACACAGACACAGACAGCCTACTGGTAGACATCAAAACAGATGATGCATACAAAGACATGGCTGAAATGAAAAATGAGTATGATTTAAGTGATTATCCTCAAAATCACCCAATGCATGATGATACAAACAAAAAAGTATTGGGTAAAATGAAAGACGAATGTGCTGGTGTTGCTATAGCTGAGTATGTTGGATTAAGACCCAAGCTATATTCTATTTTGAGAGCGGATGAACAACTCATTAAAAAAGCAAAGGGTGTAAAAAATACGTAATCGAAAAAAATATCAACTTTGAAAACTAACGTTGGCTATAACTTTCTCATTTCGTGATATTTCTTCATCAAACTTTCAATAAATACTCATCATGACAACATCAACATGACCATTCTAAAATATAAAGGTCAAGGTCACACTGATGGTCATTATAGGGGTTAAATGCTCAATTTTTTGTTCACGAAAGCTTAACGTTGGCTATAATTCCTCATTTCTTTACATTTCTTCATTAAACTTTCAATATATACTCATAATGACTACATCGACATGACCATACTAAAATATAAAGGTCAAGGTCAGACTGAAGTCATTATATGGGTTAAATACTCCTTTTTTTCTTCACAAAAACTTAACGTTGGCTATAACTTTCTCATTTCTTAATATTTCTTCATCAACCTTTCGATATATACTCATCATGACAACATCGACATGACCAAACTAAAATATAAAGGTCAACGTCACACTGAAGATCATTATATGGAGCCCTGTGTGGTTCCCAGGGGCCCCCGTTTGGTCACGGGGCAAATAATAGGGCCACTGCAGATCCCTCCCAAATTCATGTTCATTTTATCATTTTTTGTTCATGTTCATTAAAGGTCTTCATCATGATCCCTGCATTGTTTCTCGCTCGCATCAAAAGAGCAGTGGCAGAAAAACAATAACGTGGCTCCAGCGTAAATGGAGTTTCTACGATAGAATTTGCAGCAACTCTGCAGTTCAGGGTGAGAAGGTTCTAGGCCCATTTTCCATATTTTATCTCGATGTACATGGAAGATGAGCCTGGCATGTTCATGCCTGATAGGCGCCATATAACCTTTTCATGTGTTGGTGTGCCTTAAAACCCCAATTCAATTCATTATATGGGTTAAATACTAATTTTTTTATTCACGAAAACTTAACGTTGGCTATAACTTTCTCAATTCTTGATATTTCTTCATCAAACTTTTGATATATACTCATCATGACAACATCGACATGACCATACTAAAATATAAAGGTCAAGGTCACACTGAAGGTTTTGATATGAGTTAAATACTCATTGTTCTCTTCACGAAAACTTACTTAGGCCAGTTTGTCAAGGTCATTTATCTGGGTCCAAAAAACCTTGTTATACTGACAAAGCACTGACAGGCGACACACGTGTTCCACGGAACACCCATCCAGTTTGTCAAAAAGCCCTCCTTAACAAGAAAAATATTATGTCTCCCCTCCCTCCACCCCTCCTACCCCTCCCCCTCCCTCTCACTTCACGAAATGCAGGAGACATATGGTGTCTAGTTGTGCATATCACATTTGTGTTCTGGTTCGATGATTTTTGATGGAGTTAAGGCCCTTTGACATTTTGACTAAATTCGTTGTCGCTGCTACTCCTAAACCGCTTGTTGGATTTTGACGAAAATTGACAGGAAGCATCAGTATGATGTCTAGTTGTGCATATCGCGTTTGTGTTCTGGTTCGATGATTTTTGACGGATTTTTTGACATTAGACTTTAAGTTTGTTGTCGTAGCTACTCGTCCTAAACCGTTTGTTGGATTTTGACGAAACTTGACAGGAAGCATCGGTAGGATGCCTAGCTGTACATACAGTATTTGTGTTCCCGATTCAATGATGTTTGATGGAATTATAGCCCTTGACCATTTAAACTTTAAATTTGTTGTTGCTGCTACTCTTTCTAAGCCGCTTGTTGGATTGACATCAGTATTTGCTAGCACAACCAGGTCAATATGAATGACCTTGACCTACTTTGCAGACTAATTTAATTAACACTAAAGTGTTTTATGTCACGGACACAATAACTAATGTTTGCATAACACCCCATTTTTTCTAGTTATGTTTCTCCCACTTTGTGGAGGGGAGACATATTGTTTTTGTACTGTATGTCTCTCTGTTGTCGGTCCGAACTAGTTCTCCTGAACCCCTGGCCGATTTCAACGAAACTGTGCAGGGATGATCAGTACCAATCCTAGTTTGGATGTCATCGCCGTATTGCGGTTGAATGAGTTTTAAAAGAGTTATGGCCCTTTAACGGTTTTAATACACAAACTTTGTCCGGACTAGTTTTCCGTAACCCCTTGCCGGATTTCAACGAAACTGTGCAGAGATGATCAGTACCAAGCCTAGTTGTGTATATCGTCGCCGTGTTCCAGATGAATTATTTTTGGTCGAGTTATGGCCCTTTAAAGGTTTTAATACACAAACTTTGTCCGGACTAGTTTTCCTTAACCCCTTGCCGGATTTCAGTGTAACTTTGCAGGGATGATCAGTACCAAGCCTCGTTATGCATGTGATCACTGTGTTGCAGTTGAATGACCTCTGGCAGAGTTATGGCCCTTTATAGGTTGTAATACACAAACTTTGTCCGGACTAGTTCTCCTAATCTGTACCAAGCATATTTGCGCATTTATCGTCACTGTGTTTTGGTTGAATGATTTTTGGCAGAGTTATGGCCCTTGAAAGGTTTTAATACATAAATTTTGTCCGGACTAGATCACTTGATCCCCTGGCCAGATTTTAACGACACTTGACAAGGATGATCTGTACCAAGCCTAGTTGCGCATATCTTCGCCATGTTCCGGTTAAATAATTTTTGACGGAGTTAAAGGTTTCAGTACAGTACCAAGCCTGGTTGCACATATTATCTTTGTGTTCCACGTGAATGATTTTTCTGCGGATTTATGGCATTTTCAAAGTGGGGAGACATCTGTTTTTACAAAAAAACAACCTCTAAATTTAGGATTGCTTTTGTCTTTTTATGTTACATAAAAGTAATTTTCCACAAATCCTTTAAGTTAATGTCATCCAAGAATGTTCCCTATCCACTTCCAAACATATCTTAAGAAGGTTGTGCCCTATCCACAATCAAACTTATCTTAACTGAGTTTTCAAAAAAACTCTAGTTAACTTAGGATTTCAGAACATTTACTGATGTAGTTATATGCAGTCTTACTTCATTCACATGTAACACATGTTTCTATGGTTTCAGACAAAAACACACATTATTATCTTTAATTTAAAATACATTTGAAAATCAACCCAGTCATAACTTTGGTGGCTGATTTCTTCCATTTCTTTTCGTCAGTCCGTTCGTTCGTTCGTCCGTACAATCCTGTCCGGTTAATAACTCTGACAATAATGGATGGATTTTCAAATCTTAGAGGTCAAAGATCAAAATGAAGTGCTTTCTTGTCCGGTTTAGCTCTGACATTCATAGACAGATTTTCAAATAACTTGGCACATGTGCTCACCACAACAAGATGACGCACACAATCCAGGTCTGTGGCTCCAAGGTCAAGGTCACTTAGAGGTCAAAGGTCACTTCGGGGGCATTTGTCACTTACAGTGACATTTCTGGTTTCATTATTTTGCCGCAAAAAATCGACAGAACGAAAAGACGACACATTCAGTGCGAAAAGACGAGAGAATGCCCCGTGACAAAACAAAAAGACGACACTTTAGTCGCAAAAAGAAAACATTTTATATTGTCATCTTTTCATTACTTCTTGTGGTCTTGTGTCATATTTTCACTTCTAATCTGTCGTTCTGACCTTTTTTCGTTCTCTTTTTTTTGCTGCATTTGTCGTTTTTTATACGCCCGTTTGAAGAACTTATGGTATGGGGACGTCCGGCCGGCCTTCCTCAGTCCGGTCGTTAACTATTCGCATTCCGCACGATAACTCTAAAAATATGAGACCCACCCTCATAAATTTGTTAAACATGGATGCCTGATAAAACTTCATAGGTGTATTGCCCTATGTAAGAGAAGGAAGCATATTATTTTTGGGGCCAGTAGGTTAAAGGTCAAGGTCACGATGACCTTATATGGAAATATACTTTCTGCACTATAACTTCCAAACTGTAACATCTACACTCATGAAACTTCTTAGGTACATTGCCCTGGGTGAGAAAAGGTAACCTGTTGTTTTTGGGGCCAGTGGGTCAAAGGTCAGGTCACAGTGACATTCTATGTAAATATGCATTCCGCACTATGACTTCAAAATCATAAACCTACACTCATAAAACTTTATTGATACATTGCCCTAGGTGAGAGGAGGAACCCTATCGCAAATGGGGCCAGTAGGTCATAGGTCACAGTGACCTTACAGACCTGGCAGCGTTTTATTACCGAAGAAACTGTAAAGAATTTGAGTGTGTAACTACTATAACTACATTAGTTATATCACTTGTAATTGATCATCTATTATATCTCTGTATAGAGAGGCTTATATACAATTATATTGTTATATATATTTTGTTGTAAGATTTGTATTGTATATGTGATGAGAGGAAAATAAAATTCTGTCTGCCTGTCTGTCTGGCTGGCTGGCTGTTATGTTAACACTATTATAGGGTAAACTTGTTTATATAAATTGTTCATTTGGTCTCATTGTTTACATACTGACATACTAACATAAACACATCGATAAAATACAAACATCATTCTTAACAGAGTTATAAGAGTTGATGATTTAAATATATTAAGAGATCATCAGTCAAAATGACCTGTAACTCTAAAAGATATCAACATAATCGCTTGCATAGTAGTTCATTAGAATAACAACACTACGATTAAGTATACTATGCAATATAATGCAATTTATGAACTGAATGGTGTTTAACGGCTCATCAATATAGGTTATTTAGAGCCGCCCCAGAGAGAGGGGTAGGAAACATAGGAACCTGGGAACCTGCCCTACTCTTATTATCGAATAGATTCTTATGATTCTTTAACGTTCTCGGAGGATAGACCGATACACGGGACCGCCCGGTTTACGTCCCCATCCGACGGACGAGGCTAAAGGAAAGTGTCATGCCCAAGAACACACCGACGGAACTCAGTGGTACCACGGAGGATTGAACCCGGGGCCTCCGGTTACAAATCCGCCGCGCTACCGACTGCGCCACGCCAGCCCTGGAATAGGTAACTGATTTTATACTTCATATTCTAAAACATTGACATTGTTAAAGGCACTAACCCTCCGAATAACGGCAAAATTACACACGGAATCGTTTATCAATACCATATCCAGGTGTTCAGGTGTTCAGGTCATAACATAATGTATGTATGCCGATTAAAAATATAGGTTTATACATGGGCACTTAAAATACCCGTGATTGAATATGCCTAAAACGAATTATGAGTTGGTAACTCTATAAATTGAACTTAACAGTTTTGAGTTTTGACTTTTTTGGTGCCTTTTACATCTGCAGAGTTTGAATTTTCAAAAAAAGTAAGTTGTATATTTAACTTGTCGTCCGTAGGTTTATAAAAGGTATACGCATGTTATAAACTCTTCTTTTTAATGACGGGACAGTGATAGGGACTTTAATCATGACCCCAGCTTGTTAAACTTTTTAGATAATCCACCGCTTTTAAATAAGGGCACGTATCAGTGATATCAGTATCGTCTGACACGATGATTAAGGTTTGCATAACACTCCACTGACAAGTTTTCAACAATAGATACCAGGCTGACGCACAATATTCTGATTTATGCAATTACATGATTTAATCTGTACAAATATTGGCTTTTTATACTTAGTCATGCAATGTGGTTACAAAAAACGCATGTTTAGCAAGTTAGAATAAAAATGGTCGATGCATTTATATTTGTTATATAAAATATATCACCACAGAATTTTACTAACTTTATGTGTCATCAGGTGTTGATTTATTGTCTCGCCTTTTCGAAGAAAAAAGAGACATAGGTGTTGCTTTTCCGGCGGCGGCGGCATCAACATTCAAGTTTTGCGTTTAGGTCATTTTCTCACAAACTGTATGCGCTAGACCTTTCAAACTTTGCTTATAGTTGTATCATAGGTGGTACATCGCAACGTGACAAAGCAAATGTGGAAGTGACCTTGACCCTCCAAGCAAAGGGCAGATAACTTACTAATTTTTAGGTTCAACTTTTGCGTTTAAGTCACTTTTTCACAAACTGTATGCACTAGACCTTTCAAACTTTGCTTATAGTTGTATCTTGAGTGGTACATCGCAATGTGAAAAAGTAAATGTGAAAGTGACCTTGACCCTCCAAGCAAGGGCAGATAACCTTATAATTTTTACCTTCAACTTTGGCGCTTAGGTCACTTTTTCACAAACTGTATGCACTAAACCCTTCAAACTTTGCTTATAGTTGTATCTTAATTGGTTCATTGCAACGTGACAAAGCAAATGTGACCTTCACCATCCAAGCAAAGGGCAGATAACTTTAATTGTTACATTTACATTACTTTTTTATGAACTATAATTATGCACTGGATGTTTTAAACCTAATTTATAACTTAATCTTTGGAAGAAAACATATTCTATTTTGACATAGTTGTGTCTTCGGTAGTGCATCTTTTTTTTGGATGCCTGGATTTCATCTATGACCTTGACCTACTTTTTGGAGCTGATGATTTTTAGCTCTACTGGCCAAAGGCCTTCATTTTTCATCCGATCTTTACTTTACCAGATTGTCAATATCAATGAAAGCTCGCACAAGTTCGAAAACCAGCCAGATCGGACTAATAACAGCGGAGTTATGACCCTTGATTTAGTTAAAAATGTTATATTTTGCCTCTTTAATACAATAGGGCTTTCATTTTTCATCTGATCTTTACCAGATGTTTTGCCTTTTTAGCTCTACTGATCAGAGATCAGCAGAGCTTATGCCGTGGTGCGGTGTCCGTCGTCCGTCCGTCCGTCTGTCCGTCTGTCCGTCCGTCTGTCCGTCCGTTAACTTTTTTTTGTAGCGACTACTCCTCTGAAACTACTGAATGGATTTTCATGAAACTTTACATAAATGTTGCCCATGAAGTCTAGTTGATCCTAGCAAAAATTCATGTAGATGTGAAATCCACGATGGCCGCCAAATCTAAAAATAGGTTTTTAAAAAACAAGTTTGTAGCGACTACTTCTTGAAAATTCTAAGGGATATTGCTATGGTTTTTTTCTAAAATGATCAGCATGACATGATGTTGGTCCTTGTCGAAAATCGTTTTGATTCGACGTTAAACATGGCTGCCAGCGGCCATCTTTGTTTACATAGAGTTATATAATGAAAACTTGTAGCGACTACTCCTCTGAAACTACTAGACGGATTTTCATGAAACTTCACAGGAATGTTGCTCTTGATGTCTAATTGATCCTAGCAAAATTTCAGGTCTGCCGGAAATTCAAGATGGCCGCCACGGCTAAAAATAGATTTTTAAAAAATAAGTTTGTAGCGACTACTTCTTGAAAACTATAAGAGATATTGATATGGGACTTTTTCTAAAATGATCAGCATGACATGATGTTGGTCCTTGTCGAAAATCACTTTTGTTCAACGTTAAACATGGCTGCCAGCGGCCGTCTTTGTTTACATAGAGTTATATAATGAAAAGTTGTAGCGACTACTCCTCTGAAACAACTTGACGGATTTTCATGAAACTTCACAGGAATGTTGCTCTTGATGTCTTATTGATCCAAGCAAAATTTCAGGTCGGCCGGAAATTCAAGATGGCCGCCACGGCTAAAAATAGATTTTTAAAAAATAAGTTTGTTTGCGACTACTTCTTGAAAACTATAAGAGATATTTATATGGGACTTTTTCTAAAATGATCAGCATGACATGATGTTGGTCCTTGTGGAAAATCGTTTTGATTCAACGTTAAACATGGCTGCCAGCGGCCATCTTTGTTTACATAGAGTTATATAATGAAAACTTGTAGCGACTACTCCTCTGAAACTACTTGACGGATATTCATGAAACTTCACAGGAATGTTGCTCTTGATGTCTAATTGATCCTAGCAAAATTTCAGGTCGGCCGGAAATTCAAGATGGCCGCCACGGCTAAAAATAGATTTTTAAAAAATAAGTTTGTAGCGACTACTTCTTGAAAACTATAAGAGATATTGATATGGGACTTTTTCTAAATTTATCAGCATGACATGATGGTTATCCGAGTCGAAAATTATGTTTATTCGACGTTAAACATGGCTGCCAGTGGCCATCTTTGTTTACAAAGAGTTATATAATGAAAACTTGTAGCGACTACTCCTTTGAAAATACTTGACGGATTTTCATGAAACTTCACACGAATGTTGCTCTTGATGTCTAATTGATCCTTGCAAAATTTCAGGTCGGCCGGAAATTCAAGATGGCCGCCATGGCTAAAAATAGATTTTTAAAAAATAAGTTTGTAGCGACTACTTCTTGAAAAAACTATAAGAGATATTGATATGGGACTTTTTCTAAAATGATCAGCATGACATGATGGTTATCCGAGTCGAACATTATTTTGATTCAATGTTAAACATGGCTGTCAGTGGCCATCTTTGTTTACATAGTGTTATATAATGAAAACTTGTAGCGACTACTTCTCTGAAACTACTTGACGGATTTTCATGAAACTTCACAGGAATGTTGCTCTTGATGTCTAATTGATCCTGGCAAAATTTCAGGTCGGCCGGAAATTCAAGATGGCCACCACAGCTAAAAATAGATTTTCAAAAAACCAGTTTGTAGCGACTACTTCCTGAAATCAAAATCAATCAGTAGAGCTTCAAGGTCATTGACCTCTTGTTTTTTTATTAGTATATATTTTTTTTTTTTTTTTTTTTTTTTTTTTTTTTTTTAATAGATATATATATTTTTTTCATTTCATTTTTTTTTTTAGCTCTACTGATCATAGCTCTACTGATCAGAGATCAGCAGAGCTTATGCCGTGGTGCTCGCCGTCTGTCTATCCGTCTTTTCGTCCGTAAACCTTTTTTTGTAGTGACTACTACTCTGAAACTACTGAATGAATTTTCATGAAACTTTACTTTAATGTTGCCCATGAAGTCTAGTTGATCCTAGCAAATATTCATGTTGATGTGAAATCCAAGATGGCCACCAAATCTAAAAATAGATTTTTAAAAATCAAGTTTGTAGCTACTACTTCTTGAAAACTAAGTGATATATTGATATTGGACTTTTTCTAAAATGATCAGCATTACATGATGGCGAAAATTATTTTGATTAGACGTTTAAACATAGCTGCCAGCAGCCATCTTTGTTTACATAGAGTTATTTATTAAAAACTTGTAGCGACTACTCCTCTGAAACTACTCGACAGATTTCCATGAAACTTCACAGGAATGTTGCTCCTGATGTCTAAATGATCCTAGCAACATTTCAGGTTGGTCGGAAATTTAGGATGGCCGCCACAGCTAAAAATGGATTTTCAAAAAACAAGTTTATAGGGAGTACTTCTTGAAAACTATAAGTGATACTGCTATGGGACTTTTTCTAAAATGATCAGTATGAAATGGTGTTGATCCTTGTCGAAAATTATTTTGATGCGACGTTTAACATGGCCGCCAGCGGCCATCTTTGTTACATATAGTTATATAATGAAAACTTGTAGCGACTACTTCTCTGAAACTACTTGATGGATTTTCATGAAACTTCACATGAATGTTGCTCTTGATGTCTAATTGATCCTAGCAAAATTTCAGGTCTGCCGGAAATTCATGATGGTCGCCACGGCTAAAAATTAATGTTCAAAAAACAAGTTTGTAGCGACTACTTCTTGAAAACTATAAGTGATATGAATATCCGTCTTTTCCTAAAATTATCAGCATGACATGATGTTGGTCCTTGTTGAAAATCGTTTTGATTCGATGTTAAACATGGCTGTCAGCGTTCATCTTTGTTTACATAGAGTTATCTAGTAAAATCTTGTAGGACTACTTTTCTGTAACTACTTGACGGATTTTCATGAAACTAACAGGAATGTTGCTCTTAATGTCTAATTTATCCTAGCAAAATTTCAGGTTGGCCGGAAATACAAGATGGCCGCCATGGCTAAAAATAGATTTTCAAAATACAAGTTTGTAGCGACTACTCTTTTAAAACTATAAGTGATATTGATATGAGACTTTTTATGAAATGATCAGTATGACATGATGTTGATCCTTGTCAAAAATTACATCGGCTATCTTTGTCAGCGGCCATCTTTGTTTGCATAGAGTTATATAATGAAAACTTGTAGCGACTACTCCTCTGAAACTACTTGATGGATTGTCATGAAACTTCACAGGAATGCTGATCTATCAATCAAAAACTAATCAGTAGAGCTTCAAGGTCATTGATCTCTTGTTTTGTTTTATTTTTGTTTCTGCTTTTCACAGAAAAGAAGAGACATAGGGGTTGCTTTTCCGGCGGCGGCGGCGGCAACATTCAAGTTTTGCGTTCAGGTCATTTTCTCACAAACTGAATGCACTAGACCTTTCGAACTTTGCTTATAGTTGTATCATGGTTGATACATCGCAACGTGACAAAGCAAATGTGGAAGTGACCTTGACCCTCCAGCAAGGGGCAGATAACTTACTAATTTTTAGGTTCAACTTTTGCGTTTAGGTCACTTTTTCACAAACTGTATGCACTAGACCTTTCAAACTTTGCTTATAGTTGTATCATGGGTGGTACATCGCAACGTGACAAAGCAAATGTGGAAGTGACCTTAACCCTCAAAGCAAAGGTTAGATAACTTACTAATTTTTCGGTTCAACTTTTGCATTCAGGTCACTTTTTCACAAACTGTATGCACTAGACCTTTAAAACTTTGCTTATAGTTGTATCTTGAGTGGTACATCGCAATGTGAAAAAGCAAATGTGAAAGTGACCTTAACCCTCCAAGCAAGGGCAGGTAACCTTATAATTTGTACCTTCAACTTTGGCGTTTAGGTCACTTTTTCACAAACTGTATGCACTAAGACCTTTCAAACTTTGCTTATAGTTGTATCTTGAGTGGTACATTGCAACGTGACAAAGCAAATGTGGATGTGACCTTCACCATCCAAGCAAAGAGTAGATAACTTTAATTGTTACATTTACATCACTTTCTCATGAACTAGAATTATGCAATAGATATTTTAAACCTAATTTATAGCTTAATCTTTGGAAGAAAACATATTCTATTTTGACATAGTTGTGTCTTCGATAGTGCATCTTTTTTTGGATGCCTGGATTTCATCTACGACCTTGACCTACTTTTTGGAGCTGATGATTTTTAGCTCTACTGGCCAAAGACCCATATTATTTACCTTTTTTGCTGATAACGTGACTTCCATTAGCGCATTAGGTTTTCCACATAGTATGTATTGTATGATATGTATAGCCCGCTTAGCTCAGTCAGGAGCGACGTCGACTATCGCGTGCTCACTATTATTACCCAAGGGTGTAATTTTAGTTTGAGCTGCGAGTTCAAACGCACAGAGCGGCACTTTTGTTTTTGTACCGCGATGAATTCCATTAAACAATCTTGCATTTAATTAGTAGATATTCAATAATGTTTTGTGTGTAATGTTTGTGAACGTAATTAGTGTGTGTTTTATAAGCTAAAAGTTACGGACATTGTCCCTTTAAAGGTTTTAATACACAAACTTTGTCCGGACTAGTTCGCCTTAACCCCTTGCCGGATTTCAACGAAACTTTGCAGAGATGATCAGTACCAAGCCTAGTTGTGCATATCATCACCGAGTTCCGGATCAATAATTTTTGGCGGAGTTATGGCCCTTTGAAGGTTTTAATACACAGACTTTGTCCAGACTAATTCTCCTGAAACCCTGGCCGGATTTGAAGGAAACTTTGCAGTACCAAGCCTAGTTTCCGGTTGGATTTTGGCAGAGTTATGGCCCTTTAAAAGTTTTAGTACATAGACTTTGTCCAGACTTTGTGTTAACCCCTTGCAGGATTTCAACGGAACTTTGCAGAGATCATCAGTACCAAGCCTAGTTTTGCATATCGTCACCGTGTTCCTGATGAATGATTTGTGGCGGAGTTATAGCACTTTAAAGGTTTTAATACACAAACCTTGTTAGGACTAGTTCTCCTGAACCCCTGTCCAGATTTCAACGAAACTTGGCAGTGATAATCAGTATCAAGTCTTCATTCGCATGTCCTCTCGTTGTTCCGGTTGAATGCTTTTTTGCAAAGTTACGACCCTTTAAAGGTTTTAAGACACTTCCCCGACTAGTTCTCCTAAACAGCTGGCCGGATTTCAACGAAACTGTAAGCCTAGTTGCTCAATTATCGTCGCTGTGTTCTTGTTAAATTATTTTTGGCAGAGCTATGGCCCTTTAAAGGTTTTAATACATAATCTTTGTCCAGACCATTTCCAGATTTCAACGAAACTTGACAAGGATGATCTATATCAAGCCTAGTTGCAAGTATCTTCGCCATGTTCCGATTAAATAATGTTTGGCGGAGCTAAAGGTTTTAATACACACAATTTGTCCTGACTAGTTCTCCTGAACCCCTTGCCGGATTTCGACGAAACTTGCCAAGGATGTTCAGTAGCAAGCCTAGTTGTGCATATTATTTTTGTGTTCCACGTGAATTTTTTTTTGAGGATTTATGGCATTTTCCCCAGTGTGGGAGACATCTGTTTTTACAAAAAAGAACCTCTAGTTTTACTATTGCTTTTGTCTTTTTATGTTACATACAAATAATTTCCCACAAATCCTTTAAGTTAATGTTATCAATGTTCCCTATCCACTTCCAAACATATCTTAGCAAGGTCGTGCCCTATTGTAGCACTACAGAGTCGTATGCTATGCTTGGTACATTTAAAAACAAGGTCCGGACTTCGCGTTGTGATTTCCATACTTTATTGGTACATATAAAACAGTCCGAATAATTACACATTCATACTACGCTATGAACATCCTGTTATATATCTATATATGCATATCCGTTTAGCATAGTGGTTTTCAGTAACTACTTAAATAGTCCCTATTATTAAATGTCTTAGCTTCACAAAGTATAATAGTAATTAGAAACTTTTAAATGTCCAAATCCTCAAATTAGTATGTAACGATGACTGCCCTACTATACTGGCTTCCATAGTATAGTTTAACTTATCCCACTCCCTGTCTTAGACTGCGGTGATCCATGATTAGCCAACAACTACCTGAAAGTACTAGGAATCTCCCATTGCATGATTAGTTATAAGAGGGATTAACAGGGGTGTACTTGAATACAATTGTGTTACATTTGTAACTGTTAGGTTAAGTATAGTGGCAAGGCTGTGGTGTTACATTTCCTTCCCTACTAAGATGAAATATTTTGATCAATCAAAAGATTTCTATCTGAGTCTTTTACTTCACTGAAACATAATATATGCTGATAATGTTCGTCACTGCAATATCTGCATAGCGTTCAGATATATTTCCATTACTGCAAAACGTCTAAATCAGTAAATATAACACTAAATGAGTCGCTATATATTTTCACATATTAACACAAATAAATGAGTCATTTCGCTAATGTCAATGATAATCCATATTTCACTGCATAATATTTCACTGTCTATATGATTACATCGCTCCGTCGTTATCGATAATATGGTTAAGCTCCATCCAACGTACAATGTTCTATCCCGTGAAAATCCGAGAATTTTTTGAGTCTTAAGTCACTCAGAATACCTCGTTGTTTTGGAAATTGTTCACTGTCTAAATAATTCCAATAAACGCAGTCCTCCTTTAGCATTTCGTAGGCCGTATTTATTTACCATTCCAAGGTCAATATACTTCTGCTGCCAAAAACAAGATAAGACACTGATGTTTATTAGACCCTCCTATCTTGATGTCTTTTGATGTTATGTCCAATTACCGATAGATGAATTATACAGTATATTCTGCATAATCAAAATACATGAATACATTGGATACAGGTCGACGCACTACATTTTATCTTTTGATTATAGTTACAAACTACAACTATGCACACGTTTAAGTTTATTGTGCCATCTACGGGTCTAACTTCCCCGTATCAACATCAATTGATGATGCCAACAGTTCAATTCATGAACTTCCACGACACGTATGTCGCTTCTTGTCTCATTTCCCGTCGATGCAGGAGAATACTTTTTCTCCTAAGGTCAAATATAGACTTCTCAAACTTAGTTGAACATCGACTGTCTCATATATCGCATGAGCGAATACCGAATTAAGTAAGGTGATACCTCATCAGCAGTCATTAAACATATTCTGCCTTTAATTACATCAACTTACAATATTTTACAAATAAACAGTATAACATGTATTTTACTTCTCACCATTATGAATACAATTAATTAACGCAACCAACTAATACTAATGCATGGTTCCCCTTTAATATCTCACTACTGAAGATATTTTTTCTATCAGGCGTTAAAACATCTTCAGACAGGTCAGCTATACTTGTACCTATCTTCCTATTATATTCCCCAATTAAAATAATATGTTCTTATGCTTATCAATAACCCTGCCAGAATAAAGATATCTAAACCCATTAATTCATCATTTTAGTCTAATGGTGTTGTTGTTTTGTCTGCCTCAGCATAGGTTTTATCATTTATATTTGATTCATACAATTTGGCTTCCTGAGGTTTAGCATTTAATGGCATACGAGACAATAACTGAATTGATCGTATCTGCAATGTACTCAACTTTGCATTTATAGCCATCTATACTCAGAACCCATAATCTTGCACAGCAAAATGAAAAGATGATATTTATGTGCAGCCTTATGCAAAACTATTCAACTGCTCATGTGTATAATTCCATTTTAGGTAAAAGGAAAATGTATCCATACTTTACCGGAAAACACTATACTCAATGCCTATTGACTTATCAGCTTGACATTACATCTTAACTGATGCCGCATAATTATCATATCATCTACAAACTAATTTTGTGTTGTTTTGTTTTCCGAAAATAATTATTCTTTAAAGATTCTGGCAAACTATTTTTTCGTTCGGATTCGTTACTTTAAGTCATACGTTCACCATTTCCCCATTATAATGTTATACTATTTGATATACCTTTCTCCAGTATCTAACTGGCAGTAAATTAGGTATTGCACCATTTATGTATTGAGTTAAATGGCAGTCATGTACATCTATTTCCTATCGCTAATAATGTATTATACAAAACTTGTGTAATACCATTGAAACTATGCTGTTCAAACATTGTTCAACATAATAATGTCTTTATGTTCATCTATAAAAAGATAACGTAACCACCGATATTAATTAAGGACTGCAGTTCTCCATTAAATGCAGTTTATATACTCACTCGTATATTTATTTTTCATGTGAATTTTAAATACCAATTTTAATAAATTGAAGTTTTCTAAACACTATTCATCCATATTGAATTATTTCGGAAGTTTGAAATAATTATTTTCTTATTTAGTTAACATTTTCTCATATTTGATATTAAATTCTCAACAACGCAGCTTATGCATTTTTCTTGCTGATTTGATACTTACAAAAATAATTCTGGTATTATTCCCACCTTGGATATATAAATCCGAATTTTACAATTTCACTATTTCCATGTTCCACAGCCGCCTTAAATATGAATTGTCAATAAACGTTCAAGAAGTCGTTGAGCTCCTAACAATGTAAATGGATCCTGAGTCACGGCAACCAAATCAAGCCTGTAGCACTACGGGGTCGTATGCTATGCTTGGTACATTTAATAACAAGGTCCGGACTTCGCGTAGTAATTTCCATAATTTATTGGTACATATAAAACAGTCCGAATTAATTCACATTCATACTACGCTATGAACATCCTGTTATATATATATATATATGCATATCCGTTTAGCATAGTAGTTTTCAGTAACTACTTAAATAGTCCCTATTATTAAATGTCTTGGGTTACAAAGTATAATAGTATTTAGAAACTTTCAAATGTCCAAATCCTCAAATTAGTATGTAACGATGACTGCCCTACTATACTGGCTTCCATAGTATAGTTTAACTTATCCCACTCCCTGTCTTAGACTTCGGGGATCCATCTTACAAGATCGACTGACTCTCCACTCTTTAACCACCGACCCCAGACTCTCTACTCCCGACTCCGCTAGACTTTCCGTGCGCTCAGTATTATCCTAGAAGATTAACCATACTGCTTTTCGGCAGTTAGTCATGCCTCACATATGGACATCGACCTGTGTAGCTACAGGTTAACGCCATGATGATTACCAAATTGTATGCATAAATTACCCACAAGACCTTTCAGCGAATGGTCTCGACTAATATGGCAATACCTCTTAATTCCCAGAATTCATAGTTTAGAACAGGTAAACAATAACAGGTGTTTTGTTCAAATGATTAGCCAACAACTATCTGAAAGTACTAGGAATCTCCCATTGCATGATTAGTTATAAGAGGGATTAACAGGGGTGTACTTGAATACAATTGTGTTACATGTGTAACTGTTAGGTTAAGTACAGTGACAATGCTTTAGTGTTACACTATCCACTATCAAACTTTTCTTAACTGAGTTCTCAAAAAAACTCTAGTTAGGATTTCAGAACACATACTGATGTAGCTATTTGCAGCTCTACTTCATTCACATGTAACATGTTTCTATGGTTTCAGACAAAAACACACATTATTATCTTTAATTTAAAATACATTTGAAAATCTACCCAGTCATAACTTTGGTGGCTGATTTCTGGGAAAAGTAAGTCGAGGTTTATCGATTGCGTTGTGTTTTATGCTGAATGAATACATGCAAAGGTATTGAAACTGCAACAATTACAACGAAGTATTCTATATAGAGGAAATATACATAATTTGTGCAAATATATTTTATAAGGCAACCGGTATAATGCTTCATAAACTATGCTCCTTTGATTAGTGGGAGATTGTTTAAATCATCAAACTGTTTACAACGGCTAAGAACATATCAAGTGTAACAATATAATAATCTACTTTTACGTGAAATGTCAACAAAATGCAACATGTAGTGGTATACTGTATATACACTTTTGAAATTAACTTCATATCAATCAATAATTCAATTTGTTTTGCATCACATAATAGTTTGTTAATAAATACTGAAAATGGGATTTCTTAGAAGCAATAAACACAAAAAAATAAAGAAAAGTAGCAGACTCGGTTTAATTCATTATGTTCATGAGAGGTAATATAATTTGCAACACCTCTCACGCCCACTAGCACCGGCTTTAAAAGCGGTAATCTACTTTAAAAACACAAAGAGTGGTTCTGATGAATCCAAAGGACCAATAAGTAATAATAATACTGATTTGTAAAAGGGGTGTGACATTATACAGCCGCCACACAGCACTAAACAAACGCTAGTGTGAATGTCAATACTGAAAAGGGGATCCATTGAAAGCAACAAATACAAGCAAGACAGAAGAGTAGCAGATTCGGTTTTATTGAGTCTGTTGATAAGAGGTAATATATTTGCAACACCTCTCACGCCCCCTAGAACCGGCTTAAGCGATATTCTACTTTAAAACGACAAAGAATGGTTTTGATGATCCAAAGACTTCCTTGGTTTAACTCCGTTTAGCGTGAACATTTCAACGCTCCTGCACAAAAACATTGTTTTATTTAAGGAAAAGTGCACCTTAAAGGTTAAATGAGGAATTTGCATAGAGTCAAGAGTTCAGCCTTACAGTAACGTGAGTTAAACATTTATATACGGGATCAACATATAACGATGTATAGCAACATGACACCTCAATCTATGTAGATTTAGCACACCTATTGCAGCACAGGAATTGTCAACTTTTGGTAAATTGGCGGACAGTAAAGTAATCCGCTTTCGTTTTGTATAAAAACGAAAATATATACTAATTTATTGTGCCATTATTGGTTTATATCTTTTCGTTGCTCTATTTGTGACATATTTGACATAATAATTGAATTGAACTGGGGTTTTACGACGCACCAACACAAGAAAAGTTATATGGCGCAAAACAGGGATAAACATGCCAAGCTCATCCTCCATTTACATCTAAATAAAAATATGGAGAATGGGCCTAGAACCTTCTAACCTGCAGAACTGCAGAGTTGCTGCAAATTCTGTTGTAGACACTCCTTTTACGATGTAGCCACGTTGACATAATAAACATGATATATATGTTAATGGGTGTATGAATACAATATCGTTTGCTTCTCAGTGATTACGTTTAGAAAATGGTACAAGTTCTTCTTACATGACCCCCACTTTTCTGAAGATTGTTTGACAAACACAGGGGGTCATATTTTACGAGAATATCGTTATTGTTACTGAAAATGGACCTAGATTTGAATGACAACATTGCATGTTCTTCTAAGACACAAAACCAAATACCCAAAAGTAATGGGCGTGTTAAACCTTAAAGAGGCATAATTTAAACAGATTCCTACCTGAATAGCATTGTTTCTTTCGGATTGATTATTTTGCTGCGACACGCATCTTTACGGTGTTTTAAAACCGGGTTTGACTTTTGTTCGCAATGTTTCTCCTCGTAAAGTCATGTTTTAGAGTTTCAGATGTGTTAAATCTTTATATAATGGCCTGGAGAAATAGTTTGCAATCAAGCTATGCTTGTTGTAGATATTTGTTTCTGTGGTCATAAGTCAGCATTGTAATTTTCAAAATATTGGGTTTATAAGTATGACATCATCAAATTTTTCCCCTTACAGTCTAAAATGTTAACCAGAGTAAAGCCAACTCAAAAGAACGTATGTATGCATAATGGGGATTAAGAGGATCCTTATTTATTTTCATATGCATTGACGGACCAAGGTTCTATCAAATGTATATGTTGGTCGGGAATACCTGATATAAACTCAATTGCAGCTGCACCAATGCGGAACATATTACATTTGTAACAGTTTGTGCCACACTCTGCCCAAATCAAAGATGGTTCAACTGTTGTGTGATACAATATCGTGACATCGCATATTTCCATTTATAAAAATCCATTATTTTGAAATAAAGTTCTTATAGAACCTCTAGAGGGTTTATCTCTAACTATGATGTAATATATGTGTCCTTGATTTCAAAACAGTTCTAGTTAGAATATAGCAAGATTGGCGTTTGTCCTTTTAAAGTAAGGATCGTACCGCAAATTTGATTTTACTGTTTTTACACGTGTCACTGTTTTCCCATGAAAATAAATTAGTCTTTCATTTGGTGAAGTAGACATATTGTTCAGGTATGAAAATGGTTCATATCCAATTTCGGGGTTTTATTATTTGCATTTGTAAACTCTGCTCGTCACTTATGATATCTTCACAAGTGTATTTTGAATGATTTCAGATCCGTATGTTGATAACTGTCGTTCTCGTGATTTTATGTATGACTAACTATATAATTATTCTATTCACCAATATGTACGTTCAGATGCATTGCGACTCTTTAACAAGGCAAATATTTAAACAGTCTTTCTTACCATTGTCTGTGTCTATGAAATGCTAGTGTGCACTTTGCAGAGAGTGCTATCAAAGTAAAACTAACGATTTCCTGAAACGTACTACATTAAAATAAATATACAGAATGTTATTTTTCCCTATGTCACTTTCAGGAGATTATTCTTTTAAAATGGATACCACGCCTGTCATTTAGCACAATATTTAATACATAATTTAAATGGTGGTTTGTCGGTTCTTTATAATGCTACTTGCATTTATTCATATTGGACAGAAATAAATAGGTCCCAGATGGGCTCATCTTTCTGCAAAATGATATTAAGTACATTATGCAATAGAAAATGCATGGATACGTTTATTTAACCATTCATAACACTGTTAAATAGAGGATCTTACATGTCTGTCGCTTTAACGCGTGAAACCGACATAAACCGTGGGAATTGGATCATAGGCATTATCGATTTTTTTGACAGCGCATACTAGGCTAATTTGCATGCTTATATAACTAGTGGTTTATCGAAATATAGAATAATGTATCAATGACTCTTCATTTTATTAAAACGTGAGCTACAAATTGAAATTATAGATAGCATGAAACCTTTTTGAAAAATTATATAATTTAATCTATAAATACGAGCGCTCAGATTCAAAAGTAGATATAAAAATCGAACCGGAAAATATAGCATTCAAGGACGTGAGTCAACAACAATCGACACAGAACCGAAGAACAATTTTAAAGATGAATAAAAGGCAAAATAAGACATCACGAACACAAAAGGGTTGACAATAGGGCTACCGTCTTGGAACGGTCAGTGGCAAAAAAGCGGCTGGGGTTTAAACCAGGTTCTAGGGTGCACCAAATCTCACTCTTACCCTATTGTCATCTCAATACACGGGACAGTGTAAATAAAGATATCCCCGCCAGGTTATAATCTCTAAAAACAAGGAAGTCTTAATATGCAATACTCAGTGACTTGGCAGAAGCCAGAGCAACAAGAGAATAAACCGTTAAGGGTACGACAAGAAAAGATTAAAGACAAACATCAAACGCTACCGTCCTATAGGGATTTAGGTAGACGTCATCATAGAGCCCACAATCTGTCCGGTCATAGCACAATCAAAGAGAAAAGCATAGTGGCAAATTGGAAATATAAACATGCAGTGCGTTGCACAATTTCTGTATTTTTCAGAATATCAATAGAAACTGATTAGGTGCTTATGTTACATGTATCACTGATGTAATAGAGAACATGAGCAATGAAATCAATGTACTCCAGCTTTGTGACGTCATGAGAGCCTATTGATTTCCAGTCCCGTTAACATGCTATTATTCCGAAGTGTAAAGGTTAAAGTGTAAAAAAGTGTCTAAGTGAATAAGTGGCCATGAGCCATACAGTTTTGTCTTACTATCTCAATGGACAAATTGTTACTGGTATCATGTTATTGAGTATATTATAGAGAAACAAAAAATCCATGATAGCAGAGTCAACACTTTGTTGTACACTTTCCATAAATCACTTCAGATTTTGTTCTAAGTGAATTGCAATATTCATTAAGAATGTGACTTTTGATGAGGTTTCTGCATTATAAATTAACTAAAACACTTAAGTTAATGCCTATTTTAACGAAGTTTACAAATAACATATTGTATAAATCGATGAATTAAAATCACAGAGAAGACCACTTCCTTGTTACTGTTAAACTGTCCGTTTTAGGTGTTTGTAATAAAAATTCTCAATAACTACTATCAAGAATATCATATTACTGTAGAAGTACCGGTATGTCAGACATAGTTTTAGAGTATAAATAGCTTAATCTAACCGTGATCACTAAATGTGAACTCCACAATAGAGTTAGTGCGTTTGGCTTTTTGTAATCGCGTTTCCTTGAGCGTATTTGTAGTGTAATAGTATTATTAATCCATGGTGGCTCATACGGCCTTATTTTGATATTTCTGTTCGGAATACACGAATCACTTGATTCCAAGATTTTATCAGATACCTGTTTTGCATAAATGTTAATGTCCTCATTTGCTAATGCTCTCCAGTCTATTAAATAAATCATTTCCGGTAGCTGATCCTAGTCCCCCTGATCATAAAGTCGAAGACGTCGATTATACGATATAAATTTCTGTTTTCTAAACTTAAAAATACCATAGATAGGACAGTGATACCGTTGATCTTGCTTAAGAAATGGTTCAGCTACACCACTAGTTTGCAAAATATCGTTTTCAGAAACTAATAATATAACTATAAGGGAGGATGAATTTTCAGTGAAATGTGTTGGTTCATTAATTGTTTGGTTGAAACTGAATTGTTGGCAAAGCGATTCAATTTTACGCGAACTAGTTTGGGAGTACATATTATAATTTAGGTCACCGGTAATGATTATATGTGATATGCCTGTATCGACGGCAAGATTTATTGAGTCTTCTATCGTATTACTGTAAATCGCATCTGAGTTAGGTGGTCTATAGAATACGCCTACTAGGAGTACACGTTTGTTATTAAGTGTAATCTCAATCCATATACACTTTAAGCGGTTTAGTTCCAACTCTTTTCTACGAATAAAGTACAAGGATTCTTTGATATAAACTAGAACTCCGCCATGGCTATCCCCGATCCGATCAATGCGTTCAGGTTTGTGAAAGGACGGAACTGTAAGTTCCTCTTTATCAATCGACTCATTTAGCCAGGTTTCAGAAATTGTTAAAAATATCAAAACGAAATAGTTCTGTTTTTAGGATGTCTAACTTGTGGAAAATACTCTGGACGTTGTAATGAACAACAGATAGGTTCTGTGAAAAGTGTAACATGTCGAAAATGGACGAAAACGAATTATCGTTAGTAGAGTTTTCAACCCTTTTGTGTTTGTGATGTCGTTTGCATTTATTATTGCTTTTGCCTTCTTGTTTGTCTGTTTGCGTGTTTGTTACTGTGTTTTGTGGTTGACTGTCCTCCTTGAATGCTACTTTCCCTGTCCGATCTTTTTATATTTTTAACCCGCAACTCTCAGACCAAGGTCCAATATGTCCAATGACAAAAAGAGAAACAAGAGAAGCATAATTGAAAAACAGAATAAATGGAGGTTGTTTTTCAAAAGGCAAGACGGTTATAAATAAATGTAAAGTGATTCATGTGTTTACGCGTATTACAAAGTTCATACATCAGTAACTACACAGTAGATATCTGCACTATAGCAGCATCTAATATCACCTGAAAACTTCAATGCTATCGTCATTTAAAAGTACTATATTTCTGGTTCATTCATGAATAAGCACGTTTAGCACACATATCAATTGAAAATGTTATAAAATCCTGCGAAATATAGAACTACACATAAGTAATAGATGAACTACATGTAGGTTCATGTTGTCAAGTCGACAACATTGCACGTTTTTACACTGCAAGTTAAACAATAGTTGCGCACTTTTTATCGAGTATGAAATACTTATGCATATACTACTTTACTTTTTACGAACAAGAAGTTAAATAGAACAAATCATAAGACTAAATAAATGTGAATACATACTCCGAGCAGGGGTCGATTTTTATCTTTGTATTTGTATGCAAGAAGTTAAAAACAATATATTGGCTAAAATAGTTAGTAACTAGATTCAAATACGTTATAATATTTGAGCAAATTTCGAAACATGCAGAGCAATGTTTTTACGTGAAGTATATTTGCTCCAACCCGAGAAATCCAGAATTATTTGACCCAAGAAACAAAAACGAAACAATACTCAGCAATACAATAATGGGAAATATTTCAAGATAAATCATCACCAACTGTAAACGGCCTTACAACTTAAGAAATTCAAACCTGAAAGAAATATTAACACATGCAAAATGTGATTATAAAAATAATGAAATAAGACTATTCCAAAATGTAACAAACCAGAAATCTGAAAATCGTCGAACACGATAAATACAAACAATATTGCATTCTCGGTTTGATTGAGATTGTTCATGAACGGTAGTGAAATGTGCTAGCTACCGTTCACGCCCTCTAGCCCCCGGTTGAGCAGAACTCAATATTTAAAATGCCAATAGTACAGAAATTGGAGCCATCCCGCAGATGGTATGCATATGACGGTGAACATGGAACTTTCAATGAGGTGTTTTCACACCATTCCATGGCTAGCGGCGTATGGTCTCAATTTCTAACAAAACGCTTTGCCCAAAACGAGGAAACAATGGTCGAAATAATCAAAGTGGAATTTAGCTGGGAGCAGAGGTTATGAAGCCTGCGTATTACAAGTAACGGTCAAAAGACTAAATTAAAAAGCAGGTAACATATCCTAAGGGTAATTAAACAATACTCGGAACCTATAAAGGCTGGAGTAGTGGAACCATCCATTCAAAATAAAAGTAAAAAACCAAACATATTTGAGAATGTACCACCTGTAAATATCGGGCTCAGCGAATGAATAACAGTTCTGACTGCAAGCACGGGGAGACGTTTTACCGACGCCACACTGCATGTCAAATTAAAGAAAACTTGACATGTACCGTGAATGGTGCAATTTTTCGGACTGTGAATAACTATATGTTTGGGAAACGTTCAACTTAAGCAACAGCGTGACCCTACAAAATCAACACATACGATATCCAAGCAGAAGAATGATGCCACTAAGCGGATATTTATACACATGTTCTAATACAGAATACATTTACTCGCTCTAAAAAATGAAGTCGGACAACATTTTACAAAGACAGAAAAAGGACCAATTTTTCATCAATTGATTTTGACCAAAATTGAATTCTACAACTACATCATCGATAAAACGAACAATAATAAACATTAACATAACGTTAAAGCTACCAAAGTAAACTTTATTATTGCTTTTGCCTTCCTGTTTGTCTGCTTGCGTGTTTGTTTCTGTGTTTTGTGGGTGACTGTCCTCCTTGAATGCTACTTTCCCTGTCCGATCTTTTTATATTGTTTTTTATATTATTTGCCTTTGAAACCAAATGACGAACCTGGTCAGCCAAATAAATAAATAATAACCATACATCCAAATATCTTAATGCACACATATAGGTTATATCTGCTTAGCCATATTTGGATGAAAAAGAACCAACATGTTTGTTAATAGATATTTATACATGTACTATCAACATTTCGTGTAAGGATGTCATGTTTCAAATATTGCACTATGTTTATAAAACGAAATGTAAAAAGATCAGATAGGTAAAGTAGCATTCAAGGAGGTCAGTCAAACACAAAACACAGAAACAAACACGCAAACAAACAAACAAGAAGGCAAAAGTAATAATAAATACAAACGACATCACAAACACAAAAGGGTTGACAAAAGGGCTACCGCCTAGAACGGTCAGTGGCAAAGTAGGCCACTGGGGGTTTAAACCAGTTCTAGGGTGCACCAAACCTCACACTTACCCTACTTCATTGTAAATAAAGAAATCCCCGCCATAATCTAATCTCTAACCAATAAGGCAGCATCAATAGGCAATATAAGTAAAACACAAATATGCTCGTGTAAATATAATATAAAAAACAATAGCCTAGAAAGCCACAATGAAGGTACTCAATGACTTGGCAGAAGCCAGAGCAACAAGAGAATAAACCATTAAGGGCAGGACAAGAAAGATCATAGACAAACATCAAACGCCACCGTCCCTATGGGCTTTAGGTAGGCGTCATCATAGGGTCCACAGCCTGTCTGGTCATCGTACGATTAAAGAGGAATGCATAGTGGCGAACTGTAAAAGGGTCCACCACCAAGCATGCAGTACGTTGCAAAATGATAGGGTCATAATATCTTTTGATAAACTTTTTAACAAGTTTAACAAAGATAGTATGAAAGTGATCATGACCAAGAATCTTACGAAGTTTATAAATCATATCACCATAGAAGTCAGGTTGTGATATTCCTTGTCGCAGAAGAGTCCTTAAATTACTTCTATATTTGGAAAGAAGATTAGGGTTATGATATAAAGCCAATTGAGGGATATTTACTTTATCAAACTGTGGATTAGAAAAAGATTATGTCTATACTTCTTGTAAGCATGTCATATTTAAGACATTGTACCACGGATACACAGCTATGTGGATGATGTTTGCCTTACCACATATATATGAAACATTTTGTAACTAATTATTTGAAATTCATTATAGTATATCTCAAAAGAAGTAGTTCATGCAATATGTAAAGCTAGTTATGTCAGGCTGAAAAAATAATGCTAGCTACTAGGAAAAAATATAAACAGTTGTATTAACAGGATCCCATCCATCCACCGAATAGGGTCAGTATATATACAATTTATATTATTTTAGTTTGAATTCAATATGCTTATGATGCTTATGATGCAAGCTATTTAGCAATTAGATGTTCTCGCATCGTGTTCAAGAATAAAACGAATTGAGCGTACAAGATCAACTGTTTAAACCGATGACCACCATCCCTTTAAAACATTCAAAACAAGTAGAAATTATTAAAAGGTATTTTGATAAGTTGGTAAATATTCAATTGAAGATAGTAGAAATAAAATAGTGTTTAAAACTAACTAATAAAAGTTTTTTATTATATCATTTTTCTTTCGCTATTATTTGTTTTACCAAGACAGGTGTCGACGTTTATTTCCTCTGAATGAAATTTTTGTTATTGAAATACTATTGAAATTTTGCTTTTGAGACATGATTCTTGCTAGTTGCCGAATGCTAAACGCATCCGGTTAAGAAAATATGGGCTTGTGAGTTTCTAATAGCTTTAATATCATACCGGTGTCAAGCGTAACATCCCCAAGTCTATTTTATAGCAATTTTGACACCAATTTCATCCTAGAACTAAAAGAGCTGTTGAAACAGAAATGACAATGGCTAATGGGCTATTCCTGATTATTATAACTCACATAAAATGCTATGCTAAATCTCTATAGACAACAATTTGAATGGTGCGCGTACTCTTCGTTTCTAATTCGTGTGGAACATATACAGAGTATATAATTGTTGTTTTGAATTGCATAACACTTTTTTAATAGCGAATGAGAAAACATTGTATATTCACGAATAACCAAAAATGTAATGTTCTTTTTATGTTATCATACTTCAAAAGTACTTTACTGACGTCAATAAACTACCACTCATTTTATTAGTTATTTTCAAGCCAATGATATACATTTAGTGACTTTTTGAAAAATGTTGATTTTGAAAGAAAAAAGAAATGCCCGGCAAAGTAAACTCTGTACTGTAAATGAATCTTATTTTGGCCTGAAAGGATTTTGGTATAATAATATGTCCCATTAATTGTGAAATTATTTTAAATTCTGTCAAAGGAAGCAATTTTTTAAAGTTTTTCAAATATTTCCATACTCGTTGCAATAGCAACCAGTATTTTGATTGGACCAACCCCGATTATAAATATTAATGTAGGAGATGGCCCAGTCCTTGGAAGCATTTTTCAAAGAATTAGGTCGATTTTAGACAATCTTGGTAGACGATGACCTATTTCTATGAAATTATTTTGAATTTTTACCAGTAATTTCAGAGGGTGATGTTTAAAGTTTTACAAAAAATGATCATTTTTGTTGTCACAGCAACCATGTTTTCTGTTGGATCAGTCCGATTTTATTTAATGTTGTAAAATGCCATCCAATGATGCTTACTGCGAAATATCATTAATTTCATCACGAACGACCCTGTCGTTCATGAGGAGATACGTTTGAATCAAAAAGTTACTACGGACGACGAACGGACGACAGACACCTGGCGATCACAAAAACTCACTTTGGATCATGTTTAAAGGCAGCCAAATGTGTGGACAACAAAATATATGTAGTGTGTGATTTTGAAATAATCGACATGCACAACCGGTAAATCATCGCCAGTAGGCTGTGCACACATTTTATAATAAAGTATGCCCACATAAAAATGTCGTTGACTTGTTTTGTATTTTTCTATGATTGCACTTACATGCGAATACACGTTTACGGATACATAGTTGATGTCATAAGCATCACTCGATGATTCCATGCTCATGTACTATAGACGTCACCAATCACCAGGAATAATATAAAGATTATTAAACCGCGGTTCGGCTTTAAAGAAATCATTCGCTATATCGTAGGCGTGTTGTTTATTCAAGAATGAGCGGATCCATATAACAGAGCAAATGGCTTATTACATTTGTTACATTTTGAATAAGTTTGTATATGATTTTAAACGAAATGTTTCACCATGTTAAACGCTCTCATCAGCAGTTATGTTGGTGATCCTATTTATTTAAACATGTATTAGCAATTATGCTTCACTATTAAGTCTTGAGCTTACATATATATATAAATGTTAATTAAGATTAATGAACTTTTGTTTTGTAATACGGGATTTATTTCCCAAGGTGTGTGGGGTAAGGGTGAGTGTGGGGTGGGAGTCAGAATCAAATTTGGTCCTATTCCAAGAGATCACCTATTTTAAATTGACCTTTATAGTGTAATAGACGAAAATTGTTCTTCTCTGAAACTACAAGGCATGGAGTTATCTTGTCGGTGGTGGGTTGATGAAAATCAACCGACTGCTAGTTAGTTAGCAGAGGGGTAGGACACCCCAACCCCACTAGTAACCCACATATTGATCTTGGGTGGCAAACCGTGTCGTTGGAGAATGGAATCCTGGTGGTTGAGTGACGTGGAGATCTGATAGTTATCTCCGCGTTACAACACACCACTTTGGTCCGGACTTCAAATAGACGGGCGGTCAAATTGGCCCGATCTAATCCATCGGTTTGTCACTGCAGCTATACAGGATTCTAGCTTCTTGTTTAATTCACATCTATTTCAATCCCTCTCGTTTAATATCTTACTCCCCTTTTATTTTGTCCTCTTTTAACATAATGTAGAACGTATCCTTTATGACGTTGGCTCTATGGCCAATCATGTATTTCTGAACGCTGTATGGCTATACTCATGCCACATTTAGGCAGAACATACGTGCGGCTCTTCGACTTTTTCGTTAAGGGGTTATGTCCGCTGAGTGGTATGAGGGGTGTGATGCGTTAATTTTATATGAGTATACTCTTCACGTATTCATGGCATTTGTCTGTCGGATATCCACAGAGAATATCCACTTATTGGACTCCGAGGTGGGTGAGAAGCGTGGCGAATGAATATCAATTCCCCATTATATGACCCAAACACGCACAAAAAACTACTCCTACTGGTTTTAAACGCTTTAGAGAAGAGTCCGAATCTGAAACTGATGAGGACATTTCTCATTTAAATTGGCCACACACTCTGACAATCTCCTTAAAAGTCGAAACTTTCGTAAACATCCGTTTTTGAGGTTATTCCTCACATTTCTCTCAATTCTTCAAAGGGTGTAGTACGCTCCAGGGAACTGAAGCACTGAACTCTTCAAGAAAAGACTCATAATCTTAAATCTCAATGTGTGACTGAGGTAACGCGCATCAGTACGAGGCGGGCAAACTCACTTCTACCAATACTTTTGTGCTTACTTTCAGCACACCAAATATTCAAAAGACCATCAAGACTGGATGTATCATTCTACCAGTCGACACCTTTTTTCCAAACCCTCTTCGATGCTTTAACTGTCAACTCTTTGGTCACAATAGAGAAAGATGCAAGCGAGCTGCTCCTGTCTGTGCCCTTTGCGGCCAGGAGGGTCATAGTGACTTCGCGAATTGCAGAATTCCCGCCGCATGCGTCAACTGCAAGGGGACCCACAGGGCTTTCTCTAAGACTTGTCCGAAGTAGAAGCACGAGAGGCAAATACTGAAGGTTAAGATTGAAAAGAACATTTCTTTTCCTGAAGCTAGAAAACTTGCTGAGAGTCTAACTCCGCCCACTCCATCTGGCAAATCGTATGCCGATGCGAGTAGGGTAGAGAAACCACCTACCAGGTCTATCGCGGCTCAGACCGTGTTAACATGGCCAATAGACTCCAACAAGTCTACTACTATTCCACTATCTGTTCAGAATTCCTCTAAAACATCTTCTGCCTCTCAAACTGTCGTCCTTTTAAATAAGCCTCCTGTATCCCAAATCCTCTTGTGGCTTCCAAGCCTAACTCTCCTTCAACTATATCCTCAACAACTCCTACACCGACAAACTCTTCCAAAAGAGTTCGTCATCACGCAGAACTGCTGCCACGGACGTGACAGCAAGAAAAGGAACTCTTGGGTTAGGGAAGCGGTCAAAATGATCTGAAGATCCGATTGTACTGCACAACAGATTTGTAGACTTGGAGATGGAGGTTGATGATCTAGCACATCTGAAACTCTCCAAAGTCCGCCAATTCCAAAGGCCGTAATGAAATATACAAATATCGGACAGGGAAAGTAGACGACAGTCAAGCACAAAACACAAAAACAAACACGCAAACAGACAAACGAGAAGGCAAAAGTAATAAAAAATGCAAACGATATCACAAACACAAAAGGGTTTACAATATGGCTACCACCTTGGAACGGTCAGTGGCAACAAAGGCCACTGGGGTTTTAAACCGGTCCTAGGGTGCACCAATCCTCACACTTACCCTACTGTCATCCCATTAAAACAGGACAGTGTAAATAAAGAAATCACCGCCATGATCTAATCTCTAACCAACAACTCAGCATCAATAGGCAATATAAGTAAAACACAAATATGCTCGTGTAAATATAATACAAAAAAAACAATAGCCTAGAAAGCCACAATGAAGGTCCTCATTGACTTGGCAGAAGCCAGAGCAACAAGAGAATAAACCATTAAGGGCACGACAAGAAAGATCATAGACAAACATCAAACGCCACCGTCCCAATGGGCTTTAGGTAGGCGTCATCATAGGGTCCACAGCCTGTCCGGTCATCGTACAATTAAAGAGGAAAGCATAGTGGCGAACTGTACAAGGGTCCACCACCAAGCATGCAGTACGTTGCTTTTAACAAGTTTAACAAAGATAGTATGAACGTGATCATGAACAAGAATCTTACGAGGTTTATAAATCACATCACCATAGAAGTCCCGTACTTCCACCGTAGTAACATCAAAATCAAATAAGGTCACTTAACGGAACTGGCTTAAAGCCTACTCATGATGAAATCAGCTTACTTAAATAAACACAACCCTGTTGCATTTCTTTTTCAAGACACTTTCTTGAAGACTAGTGATACGATATCTTTTAAAACATATTCATTGTATAGCTATATTTGTGATAACTGTTGCGTTGAAAACTGGTTTGCAAGCTGTTACTGTCGGTGTTACGATACACAGAGTTATAACTATATGCTCCTTATATTCACCGCCCAGTTCTTCAATATACATTAAAGAGCTAAATCACCTAGTTGCACAATTACCATCACCTTTTATACTCTTGGGTGATTATAAATATAGGTATAAAAATCGAGAACAGAAAAAGCAGCATTCAAGTACGACAGTTAACCACAAACACACACAGAAACAAAGAACAAACTTTAAGATGAACAAAAGGCAAAATAAGACATCACAAACACAAAAAGGTTGACAATAGGGCTACCGCCGTGGAACAGTCAGTGGCAAAAAAGGCCGTTGGGGGTTTAAACCAGGTTCTAGGGTGCACCAAATCTCACAATTACCCTACTGTCAAACTAAATAAAACGGGACAGTGTGAATATTTAATTGTTTTTACTAATAGACTCATATATGTAATTTAGAAAGCAATACCATTCTGCACACAACTACATTTGGGTTGTAATGATATAAACGATAAAGGCAAGAAAGTTGAGGATTTCTGAGCCAAAACAATTTGTGTCTTTTTAATGGTAACAACTCACATACTTATTTACATCCAACTACAGGCTCTCATTCTTCCATTGATTTAACAATATGCGACCCAACGTTCTTGATGGATTTTTCGTGGAGTGTTGGTGACGACCTATGTGGAAGTGAACACTTCCTCTTAATTCTTGAAAATATCGACCCACCACTTCTCGAAAATTACTTAACGATGGAAACTTCGCAAAGCTGATTGGGATAAGTTTCAATCTCTTTGTGAGGAACAATTAAAGCCTTCCGTTTTCGAGCATGTCGAAGGCGCAACTACTCTTTTTACCAAAACCCTTCATGATATAGCTGATCAAACTATTACAAAAACTTCGGCAAATCCAAAACGCCCACATAAATGCTATAAAGGGTCCTATAGAAACCACAGCGTCCGAACACAATGGCATCGTAGGTCCGCACTGTACTGCAAACGAAGGAGACAAAAAACAACAGAAAGGGTGGTGAAGACGGTCAGTAGGCAATAAGGCCTACTGGTTAGCTTGAATCGATTTTATATGCGCACAATCTTCGCTATTATCCTGTCTTCAGTGCCCAAATAGACAACTTAAGACAGTGTAAACAAAACTACATCCCATCAAAAGGAATTCTTAACAATAAAGTGCACATCCTGAGAAACTAACTAAAGAGACACATACAAAAAAATAATAAACATCTCAGGATGTATCCAGAATCGTACTGAGCAACCATAGTAGTTGCAGCTAAAGAGAAAACCAATCTAGGGTACGACCAGAAAATTCGAGGGACGAAAGCTCATGCACCCACCTCCCTTAGTTAGGGTTTCAGTAGGTACAATCATAGAGTCCCTAGAGGTAGTCCAGTCATTGCACAAGTGAAAAGTGAAGCGTAATGACTGACTGTAGAGGGGTCAATCACTAAACATGCAGTGCGCTGTAAAACCAAAGGGTTATATCCTTTTCTGATAAACTTCCTGATTAAATTTGTAAAGCGGTCAGGAAACCCGTCAGACCCCTTTAACTTTCGAAGTTTATAGACCACATCTCTATAAAATGAGGGTTGTGATATGCCTAGTCGCAGAAGTGTTTTAAGGTTGGTGTTGTACTTTACCAGCAGGCCCTAACCATGGTACGATGATGACTGCAAAACGACAGTCAGCGATCGTAAAGCTGCATTGAATGGTTTTAACTTGCGGCAAACTCAAAATAGTTTAGATACTTTTAGAGTTTATCATGTGAAAACCCGTCGTACTATTAAGGATAGCAAGAGAAAATCCTGGAGATATTATGTCTCTAGGCTGAACTCTCGCTCATCTCTTAAGAAGACGTGGGACATGTTCCAGAAAATAAACGGTAAAGGTAATTCTAGTTTTGTAAATCATCTTAAAACTGATAATGAAGATATTACATCTGTCAAATATATTACACACACTTTGGCAGAAACTTTTTCTAAAAACTCTTCTTTTGAAAATTGTCAAACAAATTTTCTAAAAAAAAAGAAACTAAAAGAACAGAAGAAGTTGAATTTCAAGTCGAACAATTTGATGAAATACAATAAACTGTTCGCTCTCAAAGAACTTCGAAAATCCCTTAAAAAGGCTCATGATGCAATAGCTGGTCCTGATGATATCCATTATCAATTATTAAACATTTACCTGCAATCCGTCTCTCTACACTTCTTGATATATTTAATAAGGTTTGGGTGACAGGAAACTTCCCCGATTCTTGCCGGGAAGCATTCGTTATTCCAGTCCCCAAACCTGGAAAGGATCATACGGACCGAAAAAAGTATCGTCCTATTGCTTTAACGAGTTGTATATGTAAAACCATGGAACAAATCATTAATGAGAGACTCGTTTGGTACCTGGAGTCCAACAAACTGATAACAAAGTATCAAAGTGGATTCCGGAGCCAACGATGCACAACAGACAATCTCAATCGATTTGAATCGTTTATTAGGGACGCTTTCGTAAGGAAAAAACGTCTAGTCGCTGTATGTTTTGACTTAGAGAAAGCTTATGATACTGCATGGAAGTAAGGTATCATGCATGATCTTTATGACCTTGGTCTTACAGGCCGATTACCAATTTATATAGAGAATTTCTTAGATGATAGACAGTTTCGTGTCCGAATGCGTTCAACCCTCGCTGATATTCATGAACAGGAGATGGGTGCCACAGGGCAGCATACTCTCTGTCACTCTTTTAAATATAATAATTAACTGTATAAATAAATGCACCAATCCTAGTGTGGATTGTTCTCCATATTTTGACGACTTTATTATAAGTTATCGTGCAAAAAACATGAACACTATTGAGAGACAACGTCAACAATGTCTCAATAAACTTCAGACCTCGTCGGATGAAAATGGTTTTAAATTTTCTAAAACTAAAACTAATTGAATGCACTTTTGTCAACTACGTAAACATCATCAAGACCCTCATCTTACACTGGATGGGACACCAATACCAGTAGTGGATGAGACAAAATTCCTTGGTTTTATTTTCGACCGTAAATTACTGTTTATACCACACCTACAAGTGCCTTAAAGTTCTTAATTTACTTAAAGTTTTTGCAAATACTAATTGGGGAGCAGATTGTAAAGTACTTTTACTTTTTGATCTCTTATCAGATCCAAGCTGGACTACGGCTCAATAGTATATGGACTCGCAAGTCATACTTGCAATTGCTCGATCGTGTACATAATCAAGGATTACGAGTCGCCTTAGGTGCCTTCCTTACATCACCAGCCGAAGTCTATATGTTGAAGCTAATGAACCATCACTGTCTCATAGACGGGACAAATTAGCCCTTCATTATGCCATTAAATTACAATCTAACCCATAAAACCCAACTTTCGATACTGTTTTTAATCCTAGTTATGAACCTCTTTTGAGCGAAACCGAAGGCCATTCGACCATTTGGCCTTCGTATTAAACCAAAATTAAGAGATGCTGAAATCGACCTAAATTTGATTGCCAAGTACTAAGTACCACAAATTCCACCGTGGACTTTGGAAACACCAACAATTATTTTTGATCATTTTAATAGTAACAAATCAAGTACAGACCCACTATCTTTCAAAAAAAATAAATGAAATTAACTCGAAATACAGTAACTTTCAACACATATACACAGATGGTTCTAAAGCCCTGGATAATATGAAACATGATAACCCATTTGGGCTTCAACTTTTACAAATTTTAAAGCACAATTCTCTTACAGTCGATCATGCTTTTATTTTCTGCTGGCTTCCAAGCCATGTCGGAATACGTGGTAATGATAGAGCTGATAGTGCTGACAAATCAGCAGGATTATGATTACTTATATCTAATGCCCAATTACCTTATACTGATTTTAAAAGTTGTATTAACATATATATTCGTAACTCTTGGAAAGCCGCATGGGATTTGTCAGTTAACAATAAACTCCATTCAATTAAACCGTTACTCGGAGAATGACGTTCTTCTAGTAGACTCATTCGTCGAGAAGAAGTTGTCCTAGCCTGGTGCAGGATAGGGCATACACGTTACACTCATTCATATTTATTACAAGGTGAGCAATTACCAGAACGCATACCCTGCTTTTCACCGTTAACTGTCCAACACATAGTGTTGGAATGTGTATACTTTGATCCTATGCGTCAACGGTACTACAATGTTAATACTATGAAAGAGTTATTTGATACTATAGATTTTAGTCTTGTTTTAGATTTCCTTAAAGAAATCAGACTATATAATTCATTGACGGGCTTTTGACGGGCATTTGTTGATTTACATATATAGTTATTACTACCATGTCATCACTTATTTGTAAATAGTATTATCTTCATCTATTTACATTAATTTTTCATTACTACTTCATTTCTTCAGCTTTCCTCAGTTTTTGTGCACAATAAGACCTGTCTATGTGTCGACGTGCCGTAAAACACTATTCATTCATTCTTTACGAAATATGTTTAAATAGTGATACTGGAGACAAATCTATCTATGCAACAGTAGTCAAAGTAGATATCAAAGTCAACAAGGAAATGTAGCATTCAAGGACCACTGTCAACCAAATTCACTCATAGAAACAAACAACACGTTTAAAAATGACTTAAAGGCAAGACACGATCACAAACATAAAAGCGTTGACAATAGAGCTACCATGTTTTAACGGTCAGTGGAACAATGGAACGCGGGATGGGGTGGGGTGGGATGGGGGTTGGGGCGTGGGTATAGACCAAGTTCTAGAGCGCACCAAACATCACTCGCATCCTATTGCCATCGCAATAAAACTGGACAGCGTAAATAAAGATATCCCCGCCAGGTTATATAGTATAACACATAAATGATAATGTATATGTAATAGATAGAGTCTGGTCTCAGGGAGTTGGTTTATTTAAACACCGAGATGGGCGTAGCCCATCAAGGTGTTTAAATAACCAACGAGCGGAGACAGACTCTATCTTTTTTGTAGCATGGTGTACTTAGTAACACTGTGACGTCATAGCGACCGTACTCTAAATTCCAATATCCGGTAGTTGTAGTACGGCATAGCCACGCCCCTTTAGTTACCCTAAATTAAACGATTTAATGCTCTGCATTCATCAAAGGAAATGTCACCGACCATGCTACAAATGAATATAAAAAATTACAAGCCCAGGAAGTCACAACGCATGTACTCGATGACTTGGTAGAAGCCGGAGCAACAAGAGAACCAACCACTAAAGGTACTAAAAGACAATATTTTAGACAACCATCAGTCGCTATTGTCTTTTGAGGATTAAGGTAGACGTCAACATAGCGTCCGCAATCTTTCCTATCATCACTCAGTCAAAGAGGAAAGCATAGTGGCGAACTGTAAATGGATCAACCACTAAACTTGTAGTACGTTACAAAAATGATAGTGTCATGACACATGTTGATAAACATTTTAACAAGTTTAATAAAGATTGTATGAACGTGATCATGACCAAGGATCTTACGAAGTTTGTAAATCGCATCACGAAAGTGTTACATAGACTCACATGAGAATATCTTTAAGTATCTTGTCTTAAACTACGGTCTGATGTGTTGCATGTATTATAGGCTTAAGATCGTATACAAAGTTTGTTTTAATGGTGTCTATGATGTTAAATTTTAGCATTCCCGTGTATTACGGTTAACAAAAACGTATATCGAAGACTCTTTAGGACAGCTTCATCTCTGAACTTATCAGACCATTTTTATCAGAACCACTTTTGTTACTATTGCAAGTGTGACGTCAGGAGATTTCGGACTATTTGGCCTTCTGTTAAGACAGGTTCTGTGTTTTATAAAATGATACATGCAATTTAAACTAGTGTGGATATGTAATAGACGGAATGTTATCTTAAACAAATATTGATGTCGACTGTGTTTCAATAAAGCTCTAGTTATCCGAATCAACCTAAAATAGTAAAATGATTATCAGTTAAATTCAGGCTTACCTGCATTACCTTTAAAATACGTTAACTGTTCAAATGGTGATAGCCTGTGTATAAGTACCGCTCGCGTATCGTTGTAATGTAGCAAGATATTTGATTTGCAGTGGTTATTTTTCCTTTTAGGAATAAAATGGATTAAACACTTACACAACAATGGTATTTGATTAATGTTGGAACTAAATTGGTTACTCGGACAGGTTATTTTTTAGGCTGAAGTGACACGGAGTCTTCGTGTTTTGAATGTGTTTACCATAAGAGATGAAACAACTGAAATTATTCGCGAAAACACATGACAATGTAGAGCACCGCGATTGAAACAATAAATTATGCACCAATAGATGCGAAAAGAAATATAAAAAGATCGGACAGGGAAAGTAGCATTCAAGGAGGACAGTAAACCACAAAACACAGAAACAAACACGCTAACAGACAAACAAGAAGGCAAAAGCAATAATAAATGCAAACGACATCACAAACACAAAAAGGGTTGACTATAGGGCTACAGCCTTGGAACGGTCAGTGGCAAAGTAGGCCACTGGGGATTTAAACCGGTTCTAGGGTGCACCAAACCTCACACTTACCATACTGTCATCCCATTAAAACAGGACAGTGTAAATAAAGAAATCCCCGACATGATCTAATCTCTAACCAACAAGGCAGCATCAATAGGCAATATAAGTAAAACACAAATATGCTCGTGTAAATATAATACAAAAAAACAATAGCCTAGAAAGCCACAATGAAGGTACTCAATGACTTTGCAGAAGCCAGAGCAGTAAGAAAATAAACCATTAAGGGCAAGAAAGATCATGGACAAACATCAAACGCCACCGTCCCAATGGGCTTTAGGTAGGCGTCATAATAGGGTCCACAGCCTGTCCGGTCATCGTACAATTAAAGAGGAAAGCATAGTGGCGAACAGTAAAAGGGTCCACCACCAAGCATGCAGTACGTTGCAAAATGATAGGGTCATAACCTCTTTTTATAAACTTTTTAACAAGTTTAACAAAGATAGTATAAAAGTGATCATGACCTAGAATCTTACGAAGTTTATAAATCACATCACCATAGAAGTCAGGGTGTGATAGCCCTTGTCGCAGAAGAGTCCTTAAATTACTTTTATATTTGGAAAGAAGATCAGGGTTACGAATTTTGCAAATGTTTTACGAAGTTTATGGTAACGGTAACCCTGATTGAGTAACTTTTTAGTTATGCAAAGATTACGAATATTAAAGTCCTCAACTCGAGTACAAGCTCTAGAAAAACGAATAAGTTGTGACACATATACCCCATAAGAAGTTGCTCGGAGAACATCCCCATCCAAGTGGGGATAATTAACAATGTCAAAAGTAAAATCATCTCTCTTGTCATAGATTTTGCTAATTATTTTACCATTTTCAATCGAAAGATCTAAATCAAGAAAAGAAGCGTTATTATCAGATATATTAACTTTGTTAAGCTGAAGTTCTTTAGGATAAATATAATTAACCATAGTTGGAAAGAAAGGGTTGTCAATGTTCAATATGTCATCCAGATACCGAGAGGTGTCATTAAAGGCTTCAATAACATCTGCCTGGGTATCTGGTGAAAGACTCAACATGTAATCCCTTTCATAGCAAAATAAGAACAAATCTGCGACAAGTGGTGCACAGTTCGTACCCATAGGGATACCAACAAATTGTCTATAAACGGTGGTTCCATACCTGACGAAAATATTATCTAATAGGAAGATGAGTGCTTCGCAAACTTCATAGCAAGTCCACATAGTATAATTGTCAAAACTGCCGTTCGTAAAAAACGCCTTTATATTATTACATGCCAAAAATGTAGTATTTTCTCTAGCAAATGCTTTTTGAATAAGAGAAATTAGCTTGTCGTTAATGAGGTGATGTGGTAAGGTTGTATATAGTGTAGAGAAGTCATAAGTGCTTATTGATGAAACTTGACCTTTCTTGAAAATTTTATCAAGAACGTCTCCTGAATTTTTTATAGACCAAAATAAATTAATCCCAGAGTTTTCATAAGTTTTATCACAATATAGTTTAACGTGATCTTTAACGGCAGTAAGACAAGAAGTTAAAAGTTTGGAGATGTTTGTTGTGGTGCAGGCACTAGAAGGCTCCAAATTCTTTAACTTTGCATGACAAATTGAAAAATATAGCTAGAGGAGGCCCTGATAGTCTAATAAAACCTGATTAAAAATTTGGCTCCAAGTTCGGCTCCAGTTTTACCAAGTCGGCTGTGATTATTATCGTTTGGCAAAAGTGCTAGTACTCTTCTTTGCAACGGTTATAGCAAAAAATGGACATTTCTATTTTAAATCAGGGCCTGTCTATTTTAAATCAGGGCCTGTCCATTTTCAGAAGCAAGAAGCCCTGGGCCTGTCTCTTAAACTAATTTTTTGTGAGCACTGATCTTAACAAGAACATGGTGTCTCTTTCTCTCTGTCTCTCTTTCAGTTGTTTTTGAAAGGTGTTCTCTCTTTCTCTCTCTCTCTCTCTATATGATACTTAAAAATAATAACATGAATGTAATGCCCATGATCTTCATATTGAGCTTTACTGATATTTTATTTCTTATTAATTTGATACAAGAAAATCATTTTTATTTTAATGGTCACGCTAAATAAGTTAAAACAATTAATGGTCATCATATTATAATGGCAATTAAAACTAAATTACTGTAACTGATAATGGTCATTATTATTACAATTAATGGGCATTATTTCAATTGAAACGTAAACTAATGGGGCATTACTTTGGTAATGTCCCGAAGTTAATACTACAAGTTGTAAATATTTTTTAATGGGATAAATAATGGTTCAGTTACCTATTAATGACCAATAATTTAATATTAATGACCATTATTTCTTCATTAATGATACAGAACAGCATTGCCATTAAATATTCAAAACAAGAAATAATGGCTATATTTCATGGGTTTGGTGATTTTAATGGCATTTTTTTGGCATTTTCATGGTATTTTAATGGTTTTGATTTGCAGTAGTGAAAGAAGGCACACAATGACTTGGCAGAAGCCAGAGCAACAAGAGAATAAACCATTGAGGGCACGACAAGACTGCAGACAAACATCAAACGTCACCATCCTTTTTGGCTTTAGGTAGATGTCATCATAGGGTCCGCAGCCTGTTCGGCCATTGCACAATTAAAGAGGAAAGCATAGTGGCAAACTGTAAATGGGTCCACCACCAAGCATTTGGTAAACGTTTTAACAAGTTTACCAAGGATAGTATGAAAGTGATCATGACCAAGGATCTTACAAAGTTTGTATATCACGTCACCATAGAAGTCAGTTTGTGATAGCCCATGTCGCAGAAGAGTCCTTAAATTTCTTTTATATTTGGAAAGAAGATCAGGGTTACGATAATAAAATTTTGCAAAGGTTTTACGAAGTTTATGGTAACGGTAACCCTGATTGAGTAGCTTTTTAGTTAGAAAAAGATTACGAATATTAAAGTCCTCAACTCGAGTACAAGCTCTAGAAAAACGAATAAGTTGAAACATATAGACCTCATAAGAAGTTGCTTGGGGAACATCCCCATCTAAATGGGGGATAATTAACAATATAAATTCATTTCTCTTGTCATATATTCTGCCCTTTTATTTCACCATTTTCAATGGAGAGATGTAAATAGAGAAAAGAAGCATAATATCAGAAATATTAGCTTTGTTCAGTTGAAGTTTTTTAGGGTATATATTATTAACCATAGTAGAACTTTACAGGTTCCCATGGCTGATCTGGCTATCAAAATCTATCAGTAGAGCTTCAAGGGCATTGACCTCTTAATGTCAGGATTTTTTAGTTATTTCATGATTCTTTTAGATGATGAAATATTTCCATATTTGATACTGATTTAAACAAGAAGTCAACGACCTTGAAGCTCTACTGATAGATTTTGATAGCCAATCATCAGCTATGGGAACCTGTGAAGTTTTATTGAAATAAGACCAACAAGTTTTTCCTATATCACTCTATGTAAACAAAGATGGCCACTGGTGGCCATGTTTGACATAGAATCAAAATGAATTTTGTTTAGGACAAACAGTGCTAGATGTCATGCTAGTCATTTTAGTAAAGGTTCCAAATAATACCACTTATGGTTTTTGAGAAGTAGTTGCTTAAGCTGTGGCAGCCATGTTGAATTTCCGGCCAACCTGATTTTTACTTGGGACTAACTGGACATAAAGACCAACATTCCTGTAAAGTTTTATGAAAGACATTTTGGTAAAGGTACCAAACCGATACCACTTATGTTTTTTGAGAAGTCGTCACCACATTACTGCATGTATTTAAAATCTAATTTTAGCCATGCCATCTTGAATTTTATGCCAACCTGATTTTTACTTAGGACCAACAAAACATCAAGAGCAACATTCCTATATTCCTAAATATTAAGATTTATTATTTTTTAGCCACTAGTCCGGAACTAGTCACCCTGTCAAAAGTGACTAGTCCCAAAAGAATTGTCACTAGTCTCAAAAAATGGTCACAAACTGTCCTGAATTCTTTTGATTTCTCAATATGTTAAAACTTCGTCTTATTTTAACGTATTTGAATACTCATTATAATTCATTATACACAGTAAATGAAATGATCCGTATTGACTCTTCAGACAATTGATGTATGTTTCAGTTGTATAGATTGTAGGCTGCCACTGGGCGAAACAGCAGCAATAGTAAGAATACTATGCTTCTTGTAGATACTGGGATGCGCGGCACACTTTATGAGGTTCTTGTCTGAGCCAGACACAAACACGGGTACAAGGTTAGGGTTGTTTGTGGCAAGCTTGGAATAAGCCTTGCAGAATTTGCAAAACATCTTGTCATCCTCATGATACACTAACCACGAGAAGGCAGTCTTCGAATTAAGCCCGAAGCCCAGGGCTAGTGATGTTTTCTTTAATTTATGTAGTCGGGCTAAAGTAAAATGCACGGGTTTTCATGGAGTATATAAGAATTCGGGCTAGTGACAAATTTTTTTAATTCAAAGACTGGAAGGCATCTACATGTAACCAGTGCTGTTTAAAGGACCTGTCATTTTGTTTACATCATAGTTTAGGTTTTTGTATCCACTACACCAGATGATTTTGACTTTTTGGTTGTCTGTGAATCACATTCTACAATTTTCCTATTTTTACTTTCGCTTTCAATCTGAATATTTTAATTATTTTTAACACCGAAAAAGTTCATTTTTGAGATGTAAACATTAGCACTGCTGAATATAAAATCAAACTGATTATGTATATCAGTCCGTTTTGTTTTTATGTATTTCTTTTGACAACTCAATTCTTCGAACGTTATTAGTACACTATGTTCAAACCGTTACCCCACCCACCGTTCATGTTTGGTACAATTACGCTCAAAAATACACTGAGAAACAACAAAAAAACACACCTACCGTTTCAAATCAAATATGCTTCCATTATCAAACGTCCTTAGTTTTTTTACTCATCGAAAGATTGCCCACAAATCAGCCAGATTGCTAATTATGGGTTAACGTGTTAGTGTAATTATTTGTATGTATCGCCATTTTCAGCTCACCATGTGACGAACAGGTGATTTACTGTAGTAGTTGTTTCATTGGCTAGATGGTCTGGATTAAAATAGATCGGGTCAATAGATTGGATAATGTCGATAATGCCGACTGTCAATTAAAGTAATTTGGAGGCGGGACTTTTTGCATGCTTGATTGTTGATGAAATTGCCCCGGGTCATCGCTGATCGCCGCTGTGGGTGCTAATTGCATTACATAAGCGAGTTCAATTAAAGAAATACTTTGAGAAGTGTGCTGGGGTTGTTTTATGACAGGTGGCCCGACACTGTTAATTGGACAAATCTGGGACTGAAATCTTCAAACTGTGACGCGTCCGACTTTCTCTTTTTTTAAAATTGGACTATAAGTTTAGGACTGAAATCTTTGAAAAGTGACACGCCCAACTTTGGGTTGGGACTAGTCCCGGGCGTCGGGCTATCGGATGTGTACAGCACTGCTTAGTATATTCTATACGATTTCTCCAAATCACTCTTTAGTAACATAAATGGAATGATCCATATTCATAACATATAGCAGGTGTGTGACCAGGTCACAGATCATGTTATGCAATTTCTCCACTACTACTCAGACTGTATAGTGGACTGTCCTTATTTTGAATTTGGACCAGTCAATTTATAATAAAAAGGGGTGTTTCGGTCAAATGACTGATGAGTACCCAGAGTAAACCCTGATCAGCCTGCAAGCTGTCGTGCCAGTCAGTTTGGATCACTTACAGTTTTTGAGAAGTAGTCGCCACAAAGTCACATTTTTTAAAATCTATTTTTAGCAGTGGTGGCCACTTTGAATTTCCTAACAACCTGATTTTTTGCTAGGATCAACTAGACATCAAGAACAACATTCCTGTCAAGTTTCATGAAATTCAATCAGGTAGTTTCAGAGGAGTAGTCGCCATAAGTGTTTCCTATAAAACTCTATGTAAACAAAAATGGCCACTGGTGGCCATGTTTGACATCCAATCAAAATGAACTTTGGTAGGACCAACTAAACTGCTATATCTGTGTATGTTTTAACTGCTATAGCTGTGTATGATTTAACTGCTGTAGCTGTGTATGTTTTAACTGCTACAGCTGTATATATTTTAACTGCTATAGCTGTATATGTTTTTAACTGGTATAGCTGTGTATGTTTTAACTGCTATAGCTGTGTACGTTTTTTAACTGCTATCGCTGTGTATGTTTTAACTGCTATAGCTGTATATGTTTTAACTGCTATAGCTGTGTATGTTTTAACAGTTATCACTTTCTATGTTTTAACTGCTATAGCTGTTTATGTTTTTTAACTGCTATAACTGTCTATGTTTTAACTGCTGTAGCTGTGTATATTTTAACTGCTATCGCTGTTTATGTTTTAACTGCTATAGCTTTGTATGTTTTAAATGCGATAGCTGTGTATGTTTTAACTGCTATAGCTGTGTATGTTTTAACTGCTGTAGCTGTTTATGTTTTAACGGCTGTAGCTGTGTATATTTTAACTGCAGTAGCTGTGTATGTTTTAACTGCTATAGCTGTGTATGTTTTAACTGCTATAGACTTGTATGTTTTAACTGCTATAGCTGTATATATTTTAACTGCTATAGCTGTGTATGTTTTAACTGCTGTAGCTGTATATATTTTAACTGCTGTATCTGTGTATGTTTTAACTGATGTAGCTGTGTATGTTTTAACTGCTATAGCTGTGTATGTTTTAACTGCTATAGCTGTATATGTTTTAACTGCTATAGCTGTGTATGTTTTAACAGTTATAGCTTTCTATGTTTTAATTGCTATATCTGTGTATGTTTTTTAACTGCTATAACTGTCTATGTTTTAACTGCTACAGCTGTGTATGTTTTTTAACTGCTATAGCTATGTATGTTTTAACTGCTATAGCTGTGTATGTTTGAACTGCTATAGCTGTGTATGCTTTTTAACTGGTATAGCTGTGTATGTTTTAACTGCTATAGCTGTATATGTTTTAACTGCTATAGCTCTGTATGTTTTGACTGCTATATCTGTGTAAGTTTTTTAACTGCTATAGCTGTGTATGTTTTTTAACTGATATAGCTGTGTATGTTATTTAACTGCTATAGCTGTGTATGTTTTAACTGCTATAGCTGTATATGTTTTAATTTTTATAGCTGTGTATGTTTTAACTGCTATATTGTATTTGTTTTAACTGGAATAGCTGTGTATTTTTTTAGCTGCTATAGCTGTATAAGTTTTAACTGCTATAGCTGTGTATGTTTTTAACTGCTATAGCTGTGTATGTTTTTAATTGCTATAGCTGTGTATGTTTTAACTGCTATAGCTGTGTATGTTTTTTAACTGCTATAGCTGTGTATGTTTTAACTGCTACAGCTGCGTATGTTTAACTGCTATAGCTGTGTATGTTTTTTAACTGCTCTAGCTGTGTATGTTTTAACTATTATAGCTGTGTATATTTTAACTGCTATCGCTGTGTATGTTTTAACTGCTGTAGCTGTGTATGTTTTAACTGCTATAGATGTATATGTTTTAACTGCTATAGCTGTGTATGTTTTAACAGCTATAGCTTTGTATGTTTTAACTGCTATAGCTGTGTATGTTTTTTAACTGCTACAGCTGTAAATGTTTTAACTGCTATAGCTATATATGTTTTAACTGCTATAGAACTGTATGTTTTAACTGCTATATCTGTGTATGATTTAACTGCTATAGCTGTGTATGTTTTAACTGCTATAGCAGTGTATGTTTTAACTGCCATCGCTGTGTATATTTTAACTGCTATCGCTCTGTATGTTTTCACTGCTATAGCTGTGTATGTTTTTTAACTGCTGTAGCTGTGTATGTTTTAACTGCTACAGCTGTGAATGTTTAACTGCTATAGCTGTGTATGTTTTTTAACTGCTATAGCTGTGTATGTTTTAACTGTTATTGCTGTGTATGTTTTTTAACTGCTATAGCTGTGTATATATTTTAACTGCTATAGCTGTGTGTGTTTTTTAACTGCTATAGCTGTGTATGTTTTAACTGCTAAAGCTGTGTATGTTTTTTAACTAATATAGCTGTGTATGTTTTAACTGCTATAGCTGTGTATGTTTTAACTGCTATAGCTGTGTATGTTTTTTAACTGCTATAGCTGTGTATGTTTTAACTGCTATAGCTGTATATGTTTTAACTGCTATAGCAGTATATGTTTTAACTGCTATAACTGTGTACGATTTAACTGCTATAGCTGTATATGTTTAATGCTATAGCTGTGTATGTTTGAACTGCTATAGCTGTGTATGTTTTAACTGCAATAGCTGTGTAGGATTTAGCTGCTATAGATGTGTATGTTTTAAATGCTATAGCTGTATATATTTTAACTGCTATAGCTGTGTATGTTTTAACTGCTGTAGCTGTATATATTTTAACTGCAATCGCTGTGTATGTTTTAACTGTTATCGCTGTGTATATTGTAACTGCTATCGCTTGGTATGTTTTAACTGCTATAGCTGTGTATGTTTTTTAACTGCTATAGCTGTGTATGTTTTTTAACTGCTATAGCTGTATGTTTTAACTGCTATAGCTGTGTATGTTTTAACTGCTATAGCTGTATATGTTTTAACTGCTATAGCTGTGTATGTTTTAACTGCTATCGCTGTGTATGTTTTAACTGCTGTAGCTGTGTATGTTTTAACTGATATAGCTGTATATGTTTTAACTGCTGTAGCTGTGTATGTTTTAACTGCTATAGCTGTGCATGTTTTAACTGCTGTATCTTTGTATATTTTAACTGCTATAGCTATGTATGTTTTAACTGCTATAGCTGTGTATGTTTAAACTGCTGTAGCTGTATATGTTTTAACTGCTGTAGCTGTGTATTTTTTAACTGCTGTAGCTGTATATGTTTTAACTGCTGTAGCTGTGTATGTTTTAACTGCTGTAGCTGTGTATTTTTTAACTGCTATAGCTGTGTATGTTTTAACTGCTGTAGCCGTGTATATTTTAAATGCTTATCTGTGTATGTTTTAACTGTTATAGCAGTGTATATTTTAACTGCTATCGCTGTTTATGTTTTAACCGCTGTAGCTGTGTATGTTTTAACTGCTATAGCTGTATATGTTTTAACTGCTATAGCTGTTTATGATTTAACAGCTATAGCTTTGTATGTTTTAACTGCTATCGTTGTTTATGTTTTCACTGCTGTAGCTTTGTATGTTTTAACTGCTGTAGCTGTATATGTTTTAACTGCTATAGCTGTGTATGTTTAACTGCTGTCGCTGTGTATGTTTTAACTGCTATAGTTGTGTATGTTTAACTGCTATAGCTGTGTATGTTTGTTTAACTGCTATTGCTGTGTATGTTTTAACTGCTATAGCTGTGTATGTTTGAACTGCTATAGCTGTGTATGCTTTTTAACTGGTATAGCTGTGTATGTTTTTAACTGCTATAGCTGTGTATGTTTTAACTGCTACAGCTGTATATGTTTTAACTGCTATAGCTGCGTATGTTTTAACTGCTATCGCTGTGTATGTTTTAAGTGCTATCAATGTTTATGTTTTAACAGCTATCGCTGTGTATGTTTTAACTGCTGTAGCTATGTATGTTTTAACTGATATAGCTGTATATGTTTTAACTGCTGTAGCTGTGTATGTTTTAACTGCTATAGCTGTGCATGTTTTAACTGCTGTATCTTTGTATATTTTAACTGCTATAGCTATGTATGTTTTAACTGCTATAGCTGTGAATGATTAAACTGCTGTAGCTGTATATGTTTTAACTGCTGTAGCTGTGTATGTTTTAACTGCTGTAGCTGTGTATGTTTTAACTGCTGTAGCTGTGTATTTTTTAAATGCTATAGCTGTGTATGTTTTAACTGCTGTAGCTGTGTATATTTTAACTGCTTAGCTGTGTATGTTTTAACTGTTATAGCTGTGTATATTTTAACTGCCATCGCTGTGTATATTTTAACTGCTATCGCTATGTATGTTTTAACTGCTGTCGCTGTGTATGTTTTAACTGCTATAGCTGTGTATGTTTAACTGCTATAGCTGTTTATGTTTTTTTAATTTCTATTGCTGTGTATGTTTTAACTGCTATCGTTGTTTATGTTTTCACTGCTATAGCTTTGTATGTTTTAACTGCTATAGCTGTGTATGTTTAAACTGCTGTAGCTGTATATGTTTTAACTGCTGTAGCTGTGTATGTTTTAACTGCTATAGCTGTATATGTTTTAACTGCTATAGCTGTTTATGTTTTAACAGCTATAGCTTTGTATGTTTTAACTGCTATATCTGTGTATGTTTTAACTGCGATAGCTGTATATGTTTTAACTGCTATAGCTATATATGTTTTAACTGCTATAGCTGTGTATGTTTTAACTGCTATATCTGTGTATGATTAAACTGCTATAGCTGTGTATGTTTTAACTGCTATAGCTGTGTATGTTTTAACTGCCATCGCTGTGTATATTTTAACTGCTATCGCTCTGTATGTTTTTACTGCTATCGCTCTGTATGTTTTAAGTGCTGTAGCTGTGTATGTTTTAACTGCTATCGTTGTTTATGTTTTCACTGCTATAGCTTTGTATGTTTTAACTGCTGTAGCGGTATATGTTTTAACTGCTATAGCTGTGTATATTTTAACTGCTGTCGCTGTGTATGTTTTAACTGCTATAGCTGTGTATGTTTAACTGCTAGAGCTGTGTATGTTTTTTTAACTGATATTGCTGTGTATGTTTTGACTGCTATAGCTGTGTATGTTTTAACTGCTATAGCTGTGTATGTTTTAACTGTTATAGCTATGTATGTTTTAACTGCTATAACTGTGTATGTTTTAAATGCTATAGCTGTATATGTTTTAACTGCTATAGATGTATATGTTTTTAAACTGCTATCGCTGTGTATGTTTTAACTGCTATAGCTGTTTATGTTTTAACTGCTACAAATGTGTATGTTTTAACTGCTATAGCTGTATATGTTTTAACTGCTATAACTGTGTATGTTTTTCTATAGCTGTATATGTTTTAACTGCTATACCTGTGTATGTTTTAACAGCTATAGCTTTGTATGTTTTAACTGCTATAGCTGTGTATGTTTTAACTGCTATAGCTGTATATATTTTAATTGCTGTAGCTGTGTATGTTTTAACTGCTGTAGCTGTACATGTTTTCACTGCTGTAGCTGTGTATGTTTTAACGGCTGTAGCTGTATATGTTTTAACTGCTATAGCTGTGTATGTTTTAACTGCTGTATCTGTGTATGTTTTAACTGCTGTAGCTGTATATATTTTAACTGCTGTAGCTGTGTATGTTTTAACTGCTGTAGCTGTGTATGTTTTAACTGCTATAGCTGTGTATGTTTTAACAGCTATAGCTTTGTATGTTTTAACTGCTATTTGTGTGTGATTATTATAATTATAATAATGTTCGACTTCAGGGGTTTTATTTTTGAGAAGGTTATAATAATGTGGCGAACATTATAATAAAGGCGCTGAGTTGGCTATCATAATAACATTACTGCATGTAGCGCTTATAAGAAAAAAAAAAACATTTTCAGAATGTATACATTTTCGGAATGTATGCATTTTTTCAGATACAGATACAACCTACACACTACAACGATGAAAAGTGCAGACATAATGCCGAGTCAACGTGGGATTCTTCACGGGGGCTCAAATGGTAGAGGCACTCTAATCCTTAGAACAACAACAACAACTGATGCTACTTTTCTAGCGGTGACGATGGCATCAATGTTGAAGTCTTGGCTGAGTTCCTCACAACTGGTGTATATTAGATAAACCAAGGTGTTTATAGTTTAGTGCTAGATAAGCCTGAATGGGGTAGTACAAGTCATACTAGTCTAGTACTATATTACATCTTTTCAATCCACATTTTTACTAGTAGTCATATACCTTGAACTAAACCGTTTCCCAAAAGCTATACATGTGTTTGAGTTGTAATTGAATTGAATTGGCTTTTAAGGTGTACCAATGCATGAAAGGTTATAACGTGGCAGGCTCATCCTCATTTACATCAAAATAAAATATCGAGAATGGGCCTAGAACCTTCTTACCTACAAAACTGCAGAGTTGCTGCAAATTCTAAAGTAGCCACTCCATTTATGATGGATGTTTCCGTTTGCAGGTTGATCAGGGTTTACAATGATCTGCTGATCAGTCGTTTTCCACAAAACACCCCTTTGTCACATAAATGGTCTTAATTCAAAGAAAGAACAGTCCATTATATATATGTAGCGAGTTAAGGGTTAAAAGGGTTAATTTTATTAATAATTTAGTAAAATAATGCAATAATTTTGTGTTTTATAAGCTCAACATTACACATAGTGGTATAACCGCCAAATCTGTCAGTTATAGCACGGCTGTCTTTACACATTTTGGATATATAGAGATGAAAAGTCCAGGTGTTTACATTAGAATACCACAGCAGTCGAGCTTATCAGTGGTTATCAAGTGAAATGTGTATTTTAGAATAATATGTTTCATACTTAAAGTCTAAAATGTCAATAAATTGATAGTCTATACCATGAAACATTAATTCAGGTTTGTAATTGTCTTTACAGACTGAAAATTATTAAAATTATTAATGTCGCTAATTACAGAAATGAAGTTTGAAAATGTAAAGGTACATCTTTGTTATGTTTTTACATGTTTTACCCTTTCCCATTTTGAAGGGAAATGATAACGGAAAACCTACATAAATTATAGTGTTGTAAATATGTAATAATATACAGCATAAGATAAGTTAGTGTGGTTTTAAACAGTTTTTACAAATGTGAATCCTTTGAACATTTCCATAATTGGCTGCAAATTTCCACTTTTGTTGTAGAGTCTGTAGCCCCATATTTCAAGATTGCATATTTTTGTTAAACACTGGTGCGTGTTATAATGAATTATTTTCTTATTTTCATCACCGTGTGTAATCGTACACCAGATATTGTTACCACAGAATCAGTGAAAATAAACAAAATCAGGAAGAGAAACGTCAACGAGCAGCAAAAAAATCGATTTTTTAACGAATACTCATCATTGCTACAGCTGAAAGAGATACGGTAAGACTTTCTCACGTATTTATCTGTTCATAAAACTGCTAATTACTAGAAAATACAGTGTTTGAAATAAGGATCTGCCCACTTGCCCTTGAGAGCTAAAAATGCATCGGGCAAGTTGCTCATGAAATTAACATGCGGGCAAACTCAGAAAATCGGGATGTGTATGCACTCTTTTTGGTGTGTACCAGAATTTAGGGAATAACTGACTGACAATAAAAATGTGTTGAATTGTAAGGGTGTAAAGGAAGTTTTATCCTATTTAATATCGAAGAACAAATTATTGTGTCAACATCAAAGTTAGATTTGATACTTTGGTTCAAGAACATTGCTTCCATCTTTGATTTTTATGATGCAAAACAATCATTTATTTACAAAAATCTGATGTTTGGCATGCATTTTGGAATTTTGAAAATAGTACTGATTTTCGGATTTGACATACAACAATAGGCCCAAGAGGGGCTGTGGACACTCTACTGGCTAATATGGCTCTTATAACATCAATGAAGCGAGTGACTATCGTCTTAAAGAGGCAAAATATAGCTTTTTTAACTAAATCAAGAGCCATAACTCAGCCATTACTGGTCCGATCTGGCTGGTTTTCGAACTTGGCCAGTAGAGATAATAAAAATCAAAAAGAAAAAATAAATAATAAAAAAAAAAAATAAAAAAAAAAAAGAGATGTAAAAATAATAAAAGAAAAATCAAAAAAAATCTGGTAAAGTTTGGTAAAGATCAGATGAAAAAATGAAGGCCCTATCACCTTAACAAGGCAATATATAGGATATTCAACAAAAGCAAGGGCCATAACTCCGCTGTTACTGGTCCGATTTGACTGGTTGTCGAACTTGCGCGAGTTTACATTGATATTAACAATTTGTTAAAGTTTGGTAAAGTTCGGATGAAAAATGAAGGCCCTATCGTCTTAACGAGGCAAACTATAGCATTTTTAACGAGATCAAGAGCCATAATTCCGCTGTTACTGGTCCGATCTGGCTGGTTTCGAACCTGTCCGAGCTTTCATTGACATTAATAATCTGAAAAAGTTTGATAAAGATCGGATGAAAATGAAGGCCCTATCGTCTTAACGAGGCAAAATATAGCATTTTTAACTAAATCAATGGCCATAACTCCGCTGTTACTGGTCCGATCAAAATTGTCTGAGCTGTTATTGACATTAACAATCTGGTAAAGTTTGGTAAAGATCGAATGATAAATGAAGACCCTATCGTCTTGAGGCAAAAATTGCATTTTTAAATTCAAGGGCCATAACTCCGCTGTTACTGGTCCGATATGGCTGGTTTTCGAACTTGTCTAAACGTTTATTGATATTAACAATGTAACATAGTTTGGTAAAGATCGGATGAAAAATGAAGGCCCTATCGTCTATTGTCAACCCTTTTTGTGTTTGTGATGTCGTTTGCATTTATTATTGCTTTTGCCTTCTTGTCTGTCTGTTTGCGTGTTTGTTTCTGTGTTTTGTGGTTTACTGTCCTCCTTGAATGCTACTTTCCCTGTCCGATCTTTTTATATTTCTTGAGACAAAAGTTAACGACAGATGGACGCGGGACGACGGACAACTCAGCATGCCATAAGCTCTGCTGGCCTTTGGCCAGTAGAGCTAAAAATCATCAGCCCGAAAATGTAGGTTAAGGTCATAGACGAAATCCATGCGTCTAAAAAGATGCTCTACCCAAGACACAACTATGAAAGAGATCATTCAAGGCTGTAACTTTGAAACCGACATTAATATCAAGAAATCCATTCAGAAATATATGGACCAATGTCCATCCTACCTAGATATAACATTGTTTAGGAAGTTTGAAAAACTTCATTTTTTCAAATTTGTGCAACACAAGGTTGCACAAATATCATGGCTCAGTCGTTAAACAAAAAGGTTAACGTAACGCATATTTTGGAGAAAGTAGGTCATAGTGCCCTAGTTTTCAGGGTGTGGTCAGTGCTTGATGAGAGGAAGGTGCTGTTAAAGTTTGATGAAATAGGACATGGTAATGCTGAGATATATAGAAAACACAAAATGTGGACGTCCGCCCGCCGCCGCTCACCCGGTTTACGCCAATCTAAAACCCGATTTATTTTTTCAATAAAAATCATATCAACGCATATAAATAAATTTTGAACCATTTGGCAAAGCTTTATAAAATGAAGACAACCAGACATTTATTCCAACAATGTTTACACTTGCAGCACCATTGGAATAAACTTGGCAGAGCTATAATTAATGTTCCTTATGAAACAATCCCATAGGGAGGGGCCAATTATGACCCCATGGTCATCATGTGATCAAATTTGAGAAAGCTGCATATAAGGATGCTTCGCACCAAATTGATCATAATCTGTCCAGTGATTTCTGAGAAGAAGTCCTAAAATACCCTTTACCTCATAGAGTGCCAATACAAAGACATATGCAGCCTGCGAGTTATTCGTAGGCTGATCTGGTTTTACACTGGTCGCATAAGGCATCGTAAAGTGTCTCCAAAGGGTAAAGGCTTGATTTATTCTATTCTATTCTATAATATTGTATTCATTCCGTAATTGAAATATATAAACTTAACGCACTGACGTTAGGTAGTGCCGTGGTGTAATGGTTAGCATGGCGGCTTAGTAACCCAGGGATCGTGCGTTCAATCCCAGCCAGGACCGAATTTGGGTTAATTATCGAAATATTTCAAAAAGTATTTCCTACCTTACCAGTCGCTACAATGCTTAGTGCAATACAGCGAAGATAAATAAACGCGCCTTTGAAACGGCCGAACTAATACTCCCATTCTCCTATTACCGGTGTAGGATTTGCCCATCTCTAATACTCCCTAGGGGCTAAAACAGGAGTACTATATAGGGCGACGATGCAGAGTTTACGTTCTTATTCAACTGTCTTAAAGCAATGCCACTAGGGGAAGTTTCCCCGGGAAGTGGGTTTTCTTCAGGGGCGAGTTGCTATATAAAAATGGGGCTCGGAAATGTTTTTGGGGAAGTGTCTTAATGTATGAAATCGAGGAATAGCAGCGGTTATTTGCAGTGCACGTTCTTTAGGTCCATATCATATGCATTGCGCGGTTTAGAAACGGCCGAACTAATACTCCCATTCTCCTATTACCGGTGTAGGATTTGCCCATCTCTAATACTCCATAGGGGCTAAAACAGGAGTACTATATAGGGCGACGATGCAGAGTTTACGTTCTTATTCAACTGTCTTAAAGCAATGCCACTAGGGGAAGTTTCCCCGGGAAGTGGGTTTTCTTCAGGGGCGTGTTGCTATATAAAAATGGGGCTCGGAAATGTTTTTGGGGATGTGTCTTAATGTATGAAATCGAGGAATAGCAGCAGCTGTTTGCAGTGCACGTTCTTTAGGTCCATATCATATGCATTGCGCGGTTTAGAAACGGCCAAACTAATACTCCCATTCTCCTATTACCGGTGTAGGATTTGCCCATCTCTAATACTCCCTAGGGGCTAAAACAGGAGTACTATATAGGGCGACGATGCAGAGTTTACGTTCTCATTCAACTGTCTTAAAGCAATGCCACTAGGGGAAGTTTCCCCGGGAAGTGGGTTTTCTTCAGGGGCGAGGTGCTATATAAAAATGGGGCTCGGAAATGTTTTTGGGGAAGTGTCTTACACCGGTAATAGGAGAATGGGAGTATTAGTTCGGCCGTTTCGAACGCGTACAAAGCATGTTTTAGTTGAACGTTACAGTGTTGATTTTATAGATTTCAATTACGGAATGAATACAATTATAGAATAGAATAGAATAAATCAAGCGTCTGACTGACTGAGATTTCGGAATAGCCTGGCATATGCGTAAATGTAAGTTGATATTTTAACCTCAGAACTAATAGCCCCATTAGGGACTAAAACAGGATAATGCCGTGGCCTCGAAGACAGTATTACAGTATACAGTTTCTGAGATAGCTAATAGTCTTGGCATCTCAGAAGGCACAACTCATCACATTTTGACCAACTGTTTGTAATTAAAGAAGCTTTGTGTTAGATGGGTCCCTCATTTGCTGTCTACTGAACAAAAGTGCCAAACGCTTAAAATGTGCTTAAAATATGAAAATTGTCATCCTAGAAAAATTTCTGAGTTGCTCACTGGAGATGGGTGTACTATTTTGAACCCCAGTGGCGGATAAACAATAAACAATGGTTGGGTAAAAATCAGGCAAGACCGGTTATTGCAAAATGAACAAAAAGCGCTAAAAAGGTTTTGTATGCAATTTTCTTTAATTCCAGTGGCCCTGTCAGGGCCCTCATTTGGTCATTTCTGCCGCCGTTATTCGGCGGCAGTCCCCCACCTGAAAAGTATCTTTTTTTCCCCCAAAGATTGATATTTTTCCCCCTCAGAAATTTGTAAAAAAAAAATCCGATTTTCAAGACGATATGCTCACGATGTCGTGTTTACCGGTTTGAAAAAGACGTTTTGATTATTATTAGACTGGTTTTAGACTGTTTATCATGCACAGGACGTTTTAACTATTATCGGGCACTGACTCAACCAGATGCCCAACTGGACAGGGCAATAGGTTTTTTTCGGGATAAAAAGAAGAGAAGGGTTGGCTGTTAATGTGGATCTCCGATGAAAACATGCCATTGATGGTTATTAAGTGGAGTTTTTTTATCAGAAAAAGAACCAGATGGTTGACGAATGTATGTTAATAAAGTGAAACGTGTTAATCAAACAGAGTTTTTTATTTGTTGTAAAAATTCCCCCCAGTTACAAAAATTCCCCCTTCTGAGGGCTGCGGGCCCCTTCCCCCAAAGTAGCGTAAGGGCCCTGCCTGTGGTACACATTCCATGCAAACAGGGAAAACCCGTTACGGCCAAATTTTACAAGGACAAAGTTCTCAAAGCAGTCAAAAATAATTACAAGAAAAAACGCCCAAGTAAAGTTTTGAATGGCATCCAGCTGATTCATGACACTGCCCATGGATATATACCCGGTATGTACGTGGGCTCAATTCCCGAGAGCTTAAGTTATTGTAGGATAATTTTGTGCATATTGCGGGCGAAAATGCGTATCTATCTATCTATTGATACTGCAACACCCCCTTTCGAAGATTATGTGCATGTTTCCTGGGTAGAACCAGTACTAAGCAATGTGAATTAATTATCTTGCTCAAGGATAAATAACATGGCCATAGCAAGGATGGAACCCACGATCTTTCGATCTGAAGTTCGGCGCTCTACCACTGAACCTAGCATTCCATATATATGATAATTGTGGATATTATTCTGACTGTAAAATATTGGCAATAAAATATGTTTAAATCATATATGATAAATAGATAATAATAAATGGATATTTTCATATCACACACTTTATCAGGCCTGAGACGCCATATCAGCCCGAGAGCTTTAGCGTTGCCTGACGTCATAAAATAAACAAAAAAACAAAAACATGGCGGCATCCTCGATAAGCGTAACATTCTGAGAAATAGGTAATAATAGTAATTCATACAAAAAAATGTGGATAATCTACATGATAAATAGAATATTATGTCAGTGCCTTTAACTCTATATATGGGAATATTTCAACCTGTTTGATTTCATTTCACGCTGAGCCGAAGGTGAATATACACCCTGCAGGAAATATCAGTTAACGAATTTATCACCATTTCGGCACGATCATTTAGATATAATTGCATTTATAGGAAACAAAAGTTATTTCCCTTAGATTGTATTACGGATTTTACTTCGTGGACAGGTCATTTTCGGGTTGAGGAAAGATTGACGAAACATATAACCTTATATCGAATGAAAGAAGCATTCCGACATACTCTTTAAACGATATGACTGGTAAACAGCGTTTTTTTACCTTATATGAATGGGTCCAATAAACGGCCCCATTCCCAATTGAAAAAATTGACAATTTTTTCCAATTTCCAACTAAAAACTTCCCAAATCGAAGTTGTTTTTCCGTCAATTTTTCTCCTGGGATATTCTCAATACACAGATGTAATAGATCTTCCCAGTTCTGTTATAGATTAATCTTCTTAATAAAGTTTTTTACCAGGGTTGTACGTTTCTTCTGCTTTTCTGTGTAAATTGAAACGCAAAACACAGCCTCGTCACCCGAGGACGACGCCATGTTGTTATGCGTTGTAGAAACGCTTTACCGCTTGTATGTAATTGTTATCGGAACGCTTTACCGCTAGTATATTCTACTATGTAACAAGCGCCTCAGTGAGCGATGGGTTAATACTAAATAAAGGACGAATAACAGAAATCGTCTGGGCCAGGAAACTCTTTCCTCGGTCATGAGAATATGCAGAGAATCTGGTGCAACCCTAAATGACAATGAACTTAACAGCATTGTTAACATTTTCAGGGACAACAAAAACGGGGAAATTATTCTGTAACAACACAGTGAAGTACAATAAAAACTTGAAACATTACAGTTGTGAAAATATTTTATTATGTAAATCATCAATAAATATGTAATATTTCACAAAATACAAAAACAACATTTTTCCCAATTCTGAGAAAAAAACGCGCGTTTTTTCCCAATTTTGAGAAAAATCCCGTGTTTTTTCCCAATTTGACCGGCCACGGACCCATTCCCAAAATGGCGAAAAAAAACGCTGGTAAATACTGCATTTTAAATTATATTGTAAAAAACGAATTGTTGAATGGATGGATTTATAAATGTGTTATCTGTTTTCGCGGCTGAACAAATATTGAAATTTAGGTCATAGTCATATAAGGATAATACCACTTTTGCATTTCCCATATGCCTCTTTTATAGCCTTTTGGCCTACAACACCTATTCCTATTTCGGAATGGATGATAAAACTTTTTTTTAAATTGGGGGTAATGTGATGCTTCCAGCCTCTTAATAGTTTACTGAAGGTGGCCACCGCCAGAATGGCAGTCAAGAGATTTTACTTTTTGCAAATATACTCGCAGTACAATTGTATCCATACAAATGCAAATTTCAATCAGAATATACTAAATCAACATGTTTTATGATGGAAATATAATATTTTGATGTTTTATTGGGATTTGTTATGATTTGGGTAATTTAATCCAATCAGAATCTGCCTTAGAATCTGACTATATCTTAATAAACCCTATACTTTTTTCAACCAATCAGAAGCCACAAATCAATAGTGGTATCTGACCTATCATAGACCACTACTGATCCACAGGGGTCTGGCTCAGGCGCTTTGTCGCTAAATACCAGTTGAAATTGAACAAAAGTATCCTACATGAGTTGGGAAGACATCGGAGTCCAGCAGCCATAATGTTCTATTCTATGATATGGCTGCTGGACACAGATGTCTTCCCAACCCATGTAGGATACTTTTGTTCGATTTCAACTGGTATTTAGCGACAAAGCACGTGAGCTGGACCCCTGTGTCTTCATCCATGCAAATCGTAGAACATCCATCATCTATATTTTCCATCCCCCATGTAAAACGTGCATAGCCTTATCTGGTATGCAAGAAAAGTAGATCTGCTGCGGGTTCGAACCCACAATGCAAGGATTTCGACTCATAATTGAGGAAGGGTCGATTCTTATGGATGGCAGGAGTTGTACACTACTGGTTCTACCCAGGAAAAGTCGGTGGTCTGTCACTACCACAAAAAAATCGACCGTCATATATAACTTGACATGTGTTGAAAATGACGTAAAACACCCTACAAACAAACAGATATTTTATTCTTTGGCCTAACACATGTTAATATATATATACATATTAAAAATATGAAATGGCTTTCTGAAATGATATGCATGTATGTATAGGTGATGTCATTTAAGAAAACTTGCTACTTTGACTTTATAATCAAAATTAAATTTTATTAAACTGAACTCAACCGATACATATAATACTTTTGAATTATGGAAAATATGAACTCAAGTACGATAATACTGCAGTTTTTCTCAAATGACAATGAATCGTTCATACCAGTGGTTTTTTTTGGCTGTTTTTATAGCCGAAATTCGGTCATATTCCCAATGCCAAAACATACCTTTTTTTCCCGATTAAGAGGAAAAAATTCCCAATTTTAAAAAAAATAATTTTTTTTTTAAAAAAATTTTTTTTTTTTTTTTTTTTAGTGTCCCAATCCAATGATTGGGGTTCAAAAGCTTATAAATGCTTCTGTTTATCTTGGTGTACAAAAAACAGTATTAAAGATATAATTATGAAAGGAAAGCTTTACTTTATATTTTTCCGAATTTTATTAAAATCGCGCTACAATTCCCAATTTTATGAAAAATCGCGCTAAAATTCCCAATTCCAGGGGTACGGGTCATGTTCCCAAAATCATGAAAAAAATCCCTGCATACAGACAGTCGTTTTTTCAGTTGACACAACACACAGTGCCATTTCCTGTTACTTACATGATACTAGGTTATATAGGGACAGCAACCTCAGAGGGAAATGAAGAATGCAATTTTCATCAGACATGCCTCCGTCAGAGAACGAACCATTCCGAGGCAAAGGTCTGTAGCTTTAAAGCCAAAACCTTTTCCATTGAGCTACCAAGGCCGCTTAAATGGCATTCGAGAGATATGTTTAATTATCTTTAATATCATATGAATATTGTTCAGTAAAAAAGTATATTCTGGCAAAATTTATAATTTAAAACATTAAAGGGACACAAAGCAAACTTGAAGTGTTCAACAATAATTGAAATTAGTGTCTTGATTTATTTATCCTGCATCATTTTGATTTAAACCTGCTTGCATATAATTAAATAAAATTTTGAGTTTTCAATTTTTCGTCTCATTTTGCCATAGGTTTAAATATATTATTGGTGCATTATAATCCCTTGTAAATAATATGCAAACACAATTTGCTTTACACTACTCATATAATTTATATCAATGATTGAACAAATGCAGGCTATGCTGAAGAAACTAACTGGACGCCTCGAGAACTAACAGGATGCCATGAGTTTTTAAAAATCAAGATTGCCATGTGTCCCTTTAAAATCATTTTTTATGCTAAATTACCTTTCTGATTCCATTCAAATCTATCTTTAAGTTTGCATGTTTTGGCTTTAAAATCAACAAATTAAGGAGAAAAAACTGAATTAACCAGAGCCAAAGCACATCAATTTTGAAAGTAGGTAGACAATTGTAAATTGTAAAGGTAGAACAGTTTTTAAAAAAGAAGCATGTTATAATTGCCTTTAGTTTGCTTTGCCTTTATTAACCCTTAACACTGTAAGCACTACTATAATAGCCTTTGAGACCATTGTAGACCCAGATCAGCCTGCACGGTTTACCAGTACAACAAAATGAATAACATATGTAATTAGACATACCAAACTGAAACAAACATAACAAAACAACTTGTAGTATATTACAAAACAAAAAAAAGAGAGACATGTACTTGCAAACGACATTAAAATTAAAAATTAAGAATAAAATAAAAACAAGTATAGTTATACTGGCATTACCTCCCTTTAACGAAGAAATGTTGATAGATTGATAGTATATCACAATATATACTCTCAAGCCGATAGAATGTACCATATAAAGAAAACTATGTACTTGCAAACAACATATTGGAGAAAACTAGACTCATACCAGAAAAACAAATGTGATTTAGAAACTAGGAATAAAGAAATGTGTGATGTATATATAAATAAAAAATGACCATCTTCTTGAACAATTACTCATATTTTCTTTAAATAAGATTAACTTCTAAATGCAATGGACTAACATCTTAGGTGAAAATGGGCCATAATTACATGTATCTAACATCTTCTCAAAGCAGCAGTTACATGTGTTTGAAATAATAAAAACACGACGTGGTTCATTAAGAGACAGGAAATAGAAACGCCTTATGCTTTGAAGGTAGATCAGATAACATGGACCCATACAACTATGTCTCTACGGTTATCAAAAAATCCTTACCACAAGTGGAACCTATTTACACCCTACATGTGGTAATTAATCACTGGTCGGTATTACCGCGCGGCAAATTGTTGACTAATAATGTATACACTTGTCAGAATCTTGTTTTTGACTTTTTTAAAAGTATAGTACGCGAGAAACAGACTCGCATTATACTGACAATATTCACTCCGGGTGAATGTTATGCTGTTGAAAACTCCCACGCTACAGTAGGGCGAATATTGGAGATTGACCGCAGTAATCGAATTGTAGTGACAATACATTGAGTATATGAAGAAAGTGGCTGTATTACATAAAAGACAACTACACATCGCACAACTATGCCAAGGTGCAATAAATACAATAAATGTAATAAATAGCTCAGTACACCTGACAATACATGTGTACAACACGTAGCTACTAACAAACTACACCATACTGTTTTGTATATTGGGTGACTGAAATAGCTTTCAGTTGCAATTAACATAAATCGATTACTGATTGTCAACTTCTAAATATTCTGATATAAACAAATATTGGAAATTACTGCATATGTATACATTTTAACATTGGAAGTAAATAGACAAAAATAATATAAAGGCCACGGTAACAACCGAGACCACATATTTGATTACACAAAAATACACAATTTAAATTGCGCAATAGTGCGTATACATGTACTCAGTGAGAGATTTTAACGCACACTCCGTGATCACTAATCACGGTGTAATTACGTTGTATAATTAATACGGATAGCTTACACAATAATCACATAACAACGAAGGTAGAACACTACACTTCAGTTATAGAGTAAGCTTGGTGTAGTTGCAGCAATAAGGATACAACAACACTCATCCTGATACATTTGACTGTAACATGAATATCAATAGAAAAACACTTGGGGTAAAACTCTCCAGGGAGAGTTCACTAACTGGGAAAGTGAACCGTCTGAGGTCAACTGGGCCGACTACTATGTGCAGACCCTTGCAACCCCCCACAACAATAATTGCATAGGACGAGTAACTGAGAAACACATTTTCTTGCCCTGCATTCCTTTAATAATTTATGCCGTTGTTTTTTTTGAAGTTTGAAAATGTTATAAAGAAGTTAGAAACATAAAAGTTTATGGATTTCAGTACGAATTCTGTGATATTTGTATGTTAATTTTCTTTCCAAATTTTAGTTCTTCACCTTCAGATGAGCAATGAGGCGTTACAGCAGGTGCTGAAGAAAGGAAAGGAAGTAAAGACGAAACTCGCAGCAAAAGTTCAGTATGTCCTGGCAGAGATACACAAGATGAAAGTGGAAAAGTCAAAACTCATTGCTGATGTCAGTGAAAAGGTAGGTCTGAACAATATGTGTTAATTACATACATGACATACCGGTATTTAATTTTTTTTTTTTTTTATAAATAAGATGTAAATATGATTAAAGCTGCAGTATGTTTATTTTCAACATTTAATTTAACAGAGATGATTGAGACTTCCATCAGTAAAAGGTTATGCAACATTTTTAACTCGGCATTTATATATAAAATGATACTAGTGCAGTAAATAAACCATTTGACGTTCACAATGACTACATGTGTTATGCTTAGCCCAACGTTCAAGCCGACCATAACAAAATCTGTTTCCCTACCTACCCATGAAAAGTGTCCCTACCCAAAACTTTTTATAGCAGTTCTTTTTTCTTTTTTTTAATATCTAATGTATATTTTTCTTTCATTCTTAAGGTTCTGCTGTGTTCGGTGAACAAAAACATCACCTACCTATCTACCCACTTATAAATTCCTGAGTCGGGAAACAGCAAACAAAAGTATTTTTAAGGATGATACGATACGGCGTGATCAGGTAATAGTACATCAGTTGACACATCATGTATTGAAACTATTTAGTTGGCTTTGTTTGTTAAGTTTCAATCTAGTGATTGGATTGCGTAATTCCCTAAGGCCAAAAATAAAAATAGGTGTGTTTCCTATTGCATACTCTAAAAAAATAGGGTAGGTCAGTAGGCATTTTATTTTAATTTTTTTAGCAAGATATTGTGAGATTTTATTTATAACATAAAATCCATGCAACCATACAAGTTGATGATACAACGTAAAATGTTCATCTGTGATGAAACTGTTTAACTATGCATTTTCCTAATTAGTTTAATAGTTTATTAGTGTCATATTGGTTACTTGAAAGAAAAACATTCAACACTGAATGTATTATATAACATAGTCATTCCAGGCAAATCATATCCATGGCCTACCTATATTTTACACTTTTGCCGTGTAATTTGATAATAATTTGCTTAGTTATACCACCTGTGCCCAGTGGATTACAGAAACTATAGAATGGTGTTATGTGTCACTTCCATGATGTAACTATGTGATAAATCATTGTTCAGAACAAATTTAAGAAAAACAAAAATATTTTGGCATAAGAAGTTTTAGGGGTCAGTCGGGTCATCGAAACCCATTTATTTTGCTTTTGGGCTTTTTACACTTTAACACCAAACTCAATTTGTATTAACCTGATTAGAATTCTTGCAGCTGCTTCTTGAGCACTACTTACACAGACATCCACCAGAAAGCTGATTGTATTGTTTCTTTTAACAAACTGATTGCGTTATTTACTCAATAGGAAACTGCCCGACGTCAGGAGACAATGATTGCTAGACACCCGGAACATGCGTCGTGAAATTGACATGATGGATAAGGACACGAGACGATGGTCGTCAAAGTGTTGATCTTGAGAAGTAGAACTACATTCTGCAGATTATGCTTCAGTATCAAGACACTGAGATAACCAGAGAGCAGGAGATTGAAGAGTAAGTCTGCCGAGTTAAAACCGTGGTACGGTGTACTAGCCTAGAGACTGTTCTTTATCCACCCCTTGTTCATCATTGGACAAGGATATTAAAACTTGTACGGCAACCATTCAGAGTCTGAAACTGATAATAAACAAAAACAAATTAACAAACAATGAAAAAAAAAAAAGAGACTAGAGGTAATTTGGAAAAGTGATTGGTGTCAAAATGTGCTTCAGTTTCATGTTAAATGTGCGCATTAAATTAATCTGCATGTGACCTTCAGTTTAGTTATTGTTTATGAAAATGCTTCCTCTTTAAAACTCGACGACTTGGCCGGTTTTATTGCTAAATCACGCATTTAATAGGTTTTACATTGTTAACAGCGAGATATAAAGGTACAAATTAATAATATACAGTACAGCTCGCACGAAACCCACACTTTACTCTTTCAAGCCGAGTAAGGAATTTACAAATCGCGTAATTACGCAGAGTTTTGATGATAAAACTACTCGGGAGTGGGAATCAGCTACGCAAAAAGCTGTCGGCATAATTACGCCACGATACTTCGCAAACTCGGAGTTCGCCAAGTCGAAACTGCACAGGTAAACGGTGCAACTTTTTCTAATTGCAGTCATTTTAATGCATAATTATTCAATATAAACTTTAGAAAAAATCGAAACAGAAGAATATTTTACTATCGTTTTGGAAAAGCGGATGATGTAAAATTTGAATGCCCGGATTATGCATACAGGGTCACGACAGTTATATATGGCAGTTCTTATTACCGGCTTCGCGGCAAATGAACATAAAATTCAATCGGTAATTATTATATTGAAAAGGGGTAAAACAGTTTAACTTATTTTTCGCAAGTCCAGAAGAGGGTCAGTTCCAACAGCAGGACAATGAGCACGTGAGTCGGCCATGATCGCGTGAACATAACTATTTTTTCAAAAAAAAAAAATAAAAAAAAAAAAATTTTTTTTTTTTTTTTTTTTTTATATGGCCAAGGATTATGGGTATTTATGTCGGTTGAAGAAGGGTGACTTTTGGACAACAGAAACGAACAAAACTTGTGATTAAATGCATTAAAAGTTTGAAATACGCATTTGAAATTTAATCATTGTATTTATCAGTCTTGCGCAGAAAAGATGCACTCGGCGTCTCATTGTTTATACTTTTTCTGGCGATTGACTTTTTCAAGCGTGCTTTCGGACAAGTTGAAAAGTTGTCGGAAAATTCAGATTTTCCTCCAATAATAAATCACCACAAGTCCAAACACTCACTCCGCGTAGATCTGCGCGGCACTCAATACGACCAAACTCGGCGAATCGAATACAGTGTGGGTTTCGCGTGAGCTGTACTGTACATACTTGGATCACAAGACTAGAATAAATTAGTGCCTAAAGCGTTAGAAATATAATATAAATGATTTATACAACAAAAACTAGCTGAGTCTTAGAGCTTTTCAGACCGAATCATTTCATTAACAATATTTTCATCTGACATTATGTGGTTGTATTTGGATTAATACCAATAATTCTTCCAGGTCGCATCCAGTTCCTTTAAAAGAGAGGGGGCAGGTACAGGGGTGTGGTCTTTTTCCTCCCTCTTTTCTCCCATCTCTCTCCCCTATCTCCCTTCCCTCTCCCCTTATCTCTCTTCTCACTCCCTCTTTCTTCACCTCCCTCCTGTTTCATTAGAAAACATGAGATTTTCAGCCGTTTTCTCATTTCTGATCACCATGGACACCATGAATCAATATGAATATAGTTAAAAGCAAAATAACACGCAATATAATTGTTGATAATAGGCCATAATTCTTCATTTTAAAGTAATTTAATCTTCCATTAAGGATTTTGATACGATATAGACAGATTATTTCACCCGAAACGACTCTAAAACTATGGTAAATCTTCATTTCTTTTTTTTACAAACTTGTTATTTTAAAAACCTCCCGTCTATTTCTCTCCTGACCCCCACGAACCCAGTCCCCTTGTCTCCCGCCCCTCGCCCCCTTGTCTTCCATACCCGACCCCCTGTACCCTCCTCTTTAAAAATGAAATGGGGATTTACGTTCTGTTAACACATCCTGTTAATATACTGGGACAGCAGCCTGAGAGGGAGATGTGATGAATGATGAAGACAGAAGTTTACCACCAGACATGCCTTCATTAAGGACAGAACCCAGATGGGTCAGAGGTCTATAGAATACTAACAAGTATAAACACAGACCAGAAAATAACCCAAAATGTCTATATAATTTCAAATGATTGTACATGTACAGTCAATAATTGCATGTTGCCTTGTCAACCGACTTTACTAAAAATTGTGACCTGATGCAACAGGAACTATGGATGGATTTGTTAATGGAACATAGCATGCAAAAGGTGCCTTAGCGAAATTCCTTTGCCCTCACAGTCTCTCACCATTCATTTCAAACTTGATTAAATGATCACACAAAGGGAAATAACAATGTTTGGCTAAACATCACCATATATAGGAATCATTTCCCATTAACTGTCTTTTGTATTGAATGACATAAAACAACTCAGCAGATCGTCCGTCCGTCTGTCCATAAATTTTTTTTTGTAGCGACTACTCCTCTGAAACTACTGGATGGATTTTCATTAAACTTTACAGGAATGTTGCCGACAATTTCTAGTTGATCCTAGCAAAAATTCACGTTGATGTGAAATCCATGATGGCTGTCAAAGTGATGTGGATATGGGACTTTTTCTAAACTGACCGTCATGACAGGCGACTGACTACTCCTCTGAAACAAGATGGCGGATTTTCATGAAACTTCACATGAATGTTGCTCTTGATGTCTAGTTGATCTTAGAAAAAAAACAGGTCGTATTTGGAACCTTTATTAAAATGACTAGCATGACATGTAGTTGGTCCTTACCAAAATTCATTTCTATTCAATGTCAAACATGGCTGCCAGCGGCCATCTTTGTTCACATATATTTATATAGGAAAAACTTGTGGCAACTACTCCTCTGAAATTACTTGACGGATTTTCATAAAACTTTACAGGAATGTTACCTTTGATGTCTGGTTGGTTCTAAGTAATCTTCAGGTCGGCCAAAACTTCAAGATTGCCACCACAGCTAAAAACAGATTTTACAAGTAAAACTTGATGGTTACCATGTGTTATTGATTTGGTAACTTTACCAAAAATGGCTGGCATAGCATGAAGTTGGTCCTAAACATTATGCCATGGTCCGTCATCCGTACGTCAGTGGCGACTACTTCTCTGAAACTACAAGACGGATTTTCATGAAACTTCACAGGAATGTTGCTCTTGATGTCTAGTTGATCCTAGTAAATATTTAGGTTGGCCAGAAATTCAAGATGACCGCCACAGCTAAAAACAGATTTTAAAAATGTGATTTTGTGGCGACTACTTCTCAAAAACTATAAGTGATATTGAATTTGAACCTTTACCAAAATGACTGTCATGACGTGTAGTTTGTCCTAACAAAAGTTCATTTGATTGGATGTCAAATATGGCCACCAGTGGCCATCTTTGTTGTCATAGATTTATATAGCATTGACTAGCATGACATGTAGTTGGTCCTTACCAAAATTCATTTCTATTCAATGTCAAACATGGCTGCCAGCGGCCATCTTTGTTCACATATATTTATATAGGAAAAACTTGTGGCGACAACTACTCTGAAACGATTGATGTATTTTAATGAAACTTTACAGGAATGTTGCTCTTGATGTTAGTCCTAAGTATAAACCAGATTGGCAGGAAATTAAAGATGGTCACGGCAGCTAAAGATTAGATTTAAAAAATACCACTTTGTGGCGACTACTTCTCAAAACCATAAGTGGTATTGATTTGGAATTTGTGTTGAAAATGGTAACCCATGGCATGGATTGTCATCCATCATAATTCATCCCATTGTTGTGACTACAACCACTCCAATAATGCTGGACATGATCCAGTGTACAGACAAAAATAACTGTCTGAATAATATTAAACTGGCTTAAACTATAATTCAATAAGAATGGCTATTGCATTTAGCAATATGCCTCTATTTATTTTTGCAGATTTAATTTAATTACTTGGCAAGCATGAGGGCGAGTGCGAACGCCATCAAGGGCGAAAGCACGAATATGTGACGTCACGGCTGCTGTCACATGCCTTCTCCCTCTTCCGTTTTTCTGGGCTATATAGAAACAGGAATGTTTGTATTTGTAGCTCTCCTGTATGAAGGAGAAACCACCATGCCTTGGTGCTTTTCTTTTTTTAGGACAGTTTTCACTATTTCGGACTATTCTCCTTTGAGGAGGTGAAAAATCACTATCATCTAGGGAGTATAAACCATAGGTATAATTCCAGCTCTCTGTATAACCTTTTTCGGAACCTCGATAGAACCTCGGTTCTGATAAAAATGATTATACCTTTATGACCACATTGTCTAGTCACTTATGCTTATTCACCTTCTCAGAGCTTTTTCATATACTAGTCTGTAATAAATTAACCTGTTCATCACAGAAGAAATTAAACAGACATTGAAAGAGAATAGGAAAAATATGGTTAGTTTATTTGAAATGAGTTTAGGCCACAAAAAATTAATTACCTGGTTCTCAGGCCCGCCCGCATGTCTTTTTTGGGTGCCGCATTGCCGATTTTATCTCAAAAGTAATAAAAAAAAATCGGAAATGCGGCACCAAATTTCGAGAAAAAAAGTTCCGCATCCAAGTTCGTTCCGGTTTTTACATGCAACTACTTGGAGGGAATTCCCCTCATTGGTAGACTGGTGACCGTCAGTGTTCAACCTGGAGGGCGACCTCAGCGACAATGTCGCTTTTTAGCGACAATGTCGCTTTTTAGCGACAATGTCGCTTTTTCCTTCGTGATTTCGCTTTTTTTTTAGCCGACGGCGAAGTTTGACCACTTCGCTTTTTTCCCGCCCTCAAGCGAAGCGTAATCAGATCTTTAATTGACCTGTTGTTTATGTCTCAGGACAGGCGTAGACATCTCTGGGAAGGGATTATGCTAATTGCTTTGATCGATCACTGCAGAAACCCCGCGGGGAGTATACTTTCCTACAACTATTATATCCCCCGAGGCAATTTTCGCACCTCGCCATTTTTTGTTTACAAATTAGACTGTACAGGGAATACACACGCCTTATCCAATGAGATTGCGTATAGCTGAATAATTGACCAGTTGTAGGTTCCGTTACAGTTAGAGAAGTGCGTGCTGAAAATGTGATCGAAACAACAATCTGAAGTTAATTGACCTGAGGTGAAATGATTAAATGATACCACCGAATAATGATTAGAGTTGTGTTTTTTTAATTGTTTGATCAAATGGAATTTTTGGCATTCCAAACAAATTAATGCATAAAAAAAGAGTTAATAATAGATGACATTTCTACTGAATTTTCGGCAATATTTTACTTCCGGAAAAGTGTGGTGTCATAGTAGTTCGGATAGGTACATAAGTTCGGTTGGAGGAAAAACTTTTTTTTATTAAATATTGTTTTTAGCTAATACAAATTGGGAAACAAAACACATAAATTGGTCTTATATGTCTTAATGAGGAATAAGCCTTTTAGGACGAAGTTTGAGAATCATATTTACACCTTTCATAGAACTCCATACAAATTGATAGAAAGATGAATAAATAAAGATACATGCAATATATTTATATTAATTCTTCTCTCAATCCTTTCTTCTATAGTTACAGTATATATAAGTAAAGAGTGTCTGTGAATGTGAATAAAATTAATAAACACATTAAATTTGAAACAGCTAGCATGCTCTTAAATAATCAAAAGGTTATAACCAATATAGGGTGTAGAATAGAATAGAATAGAATAGAATATATTTTATTTCCAATCATGGGCCATCACTGGCATAGTAATCACATAATAATGTTGACATATATGAGGTTATAAAATAACATAAGTTTATTCTGATTATACAACACAATTAACATAAGTAAACAACTAATTAGATAAGGCATAAAAGAACAATAACAGTTTATCAATTCAATTCAAGAACTTCAACAAGTTCTTACAGCTATTAAGTGCACATTATATTAATGAAAACTCCATGATTTATAACACTAACATGACAGACCTGTTTTGTTACTTATATTACAGTTCAAATGATTAAATCTCATGGTATAACACGTGTAAATAAATCCTGCTGTTCTATTGATTATATATTCGTCTTCATTACATAACAAGAAAGCAAACTGATTTTTGTATGATAAAGTATTGAAATTTTTACATGTTTTAGAGATCTTTGTTGTAAATTCATTTCTTACTGTAGCATATTTTGGACATTCCAACATAAAATGAATTTCACTTTCAATTTGATTAGTATCACAAAGTTTACAGAGTCTGTCTGTTAATGGAATATTCTTGTATGTATGCATGTATATCAGTCAATAATTAACAATAACCGATTGCGCGCTTAATTTAAAAGATCGTGTCTCCCTCACTTCTCCCAATTTGTTGGTCACTTCTCTCTATTTTCTTTGGAGAAGTCACTTCTCCCTAAAATCCAGGCCTAGTTTGAACCCTGGACCGTACGACTACTCGCTCCGTTGTCTTGCATAACGAGCTTTTGGCTAGGTAGTTGCTACCAGTCTAGGACGGAAATAAGACCGAGTCAAGATGCAAAAACGCTTGTTACAGGGAATACGCATGTATGGGAGATTGTCCAAGCGCCTAAATGACGTTGTCCTGTGACATTCCTGAAGGGCATTTCGACAGTGACGCTATTTCGTCAGCCATGGCGCTTGTTTCTGTCAAAATTAAATACAATGAGACAAAAGAGGTGAACACTGGACTGTCAGTGAAGCTGTTATAATACACTGAGACAAAAGAAGTGAACACTGGACTGTCATTGAAGCTGTTTAATATGTATAAATCTGTACTATTTCAGGTTTTTTAATAATAAAAAAATCGCCCTCATCTCTTTTGGTCTGTGTAAAATTAAAAAAAAAATGCCTCCCTCCCTCATCTGTTTTCAGAAAAAGTGGCCTGAGAACCAGGTAATTAATTTTGTGTGGCCTTACCTCCCTTGTGTTATCATTGATTTTTAGCAAAATAAGATATACATAGTATACCTAAACTGAAGTAGAGTAGGAAAATAGGAGTTATTTAAATACAGTTGTATTACTTCCCTTGTATTGTTGGTGAAATTCAATATTTTGGAAAGGTGACATTTTTTTAAGGACATTTCCTACAGTTGTTTATGCATCATTTTACGCATTCCAGTCTACTTTTGAAGAGCGACTATCTACACAAATAACACATTTTTAACATTTCTGTATATTTTTCACTAGATTTCATTATTATGAACTTAACCTTTTACATAATGAAATTATTTGTTGATGCACTAAAATCAAGCATAGTTTCAGTATTTTGATACAGACCATAAAAAGATTCAGTATTGGTTTTAATAGCTGCTATAGCTTTTTTATACTTAGTACATAAATGTCTTCCTGAAATGTAAAAATCCATTTAAATAAAAAGTGGTACGTTGAACTAAACAGTTAAAGCAAAAAGTCTTGTGGTTTTTTTTGCTCCAAAAAACATACATTTTTAGAAATATTAGGATTATAACTGCCTTTTCCTCAAAAAAGTTTTGTTAGTAATGTGTTATAACAGTTTTACGTCATTTTCAACACATGTAAGTTATATATGGAGGTCGATTTTTTATGGTGGAGGCAGACCACCCACTTTTTCTGCGTAGAACCAGTACTGTATACCTCCCGCCATCCGTAAGAAGCGACACTTCCTGACTTGCAAGTCGAGCTCCTACTGGGATTCGAACCCAAATATGGCCACCAGCGGCCATCTTTGTTTACATGGAGTTATTTAGGAAAAACTTGTGGCAACTACTCTGAAACAATTTGATGAATTTTAATGAAACTTTACAGGAATATTGCTCTTGATGTTAGTCCTAAGTATAAACCGGGTCGGCAGGAAATTAAAGATGGTCACGGCAGCTAAAGATTAGATTTAAAAAATACCACTTTGTGGCGACTACTTTTCACAAACCAAAAGTGGTATTGATTTGGAATTTGTGTTGAAAATGGTAACCCATGGCATGGATTGTCATCCATCATAATTCATTCCATTGTTGTGACTACAACCACTCCAATAATGCTGGACATGATCCAGTGTACAGACAAAAATAACTGTCTGAATAATACTAATCTGGCTTCAACTATAATTCAATAAATACATTTATTACATTTTTATCGGGGAAAGATTGGGATTTCTCAGTGAAAGAATATTTATAATCACTTAATATTAATAATAACTTTGAACACAAAAATAACCAACTGCAACGTTGAGTTATGACGTCAAAGTGTTACTAATGTCGACGTCATCCGGCCATAACGTTCAATAAAGCGAATAATTTCAGTTAAAATCATGCATAAAGTGTTTAAAATGTAATAAATAGATAAATTTAACTGCTGTGTTCGATTATAGGGAAATCCTTCACTCGATGGTAGGCGTGTGTATTTTTTCACTCACATACAGTGGCGTAGCTGCACTAAGGCACTGCCCGGGCCTGCAGATTATTCTGGGAAACGAAAATTTGGAAAATACTAAATCTGCAATAAATCTAGGGTAAGGGTGTACTTCAAATTAAGCAAAAAGAACTTGATAGTTGTATGTGTGTCTAATTAAAATTCAGCAAAAACATGTATGTTTTAGCATTTTAAATGCATCTCGAAAATGCAGCAGAATGCGCCAGAAACACTCTATTTATCAAATGATGCCCAGACCTCGCTACAGTGCTCTGAATTTAAACGGACCTGCAGCTTCGCCACTGACATACGCGCGTTCGTGAAAACAACCACACGTCTACCATCTCGTGAAGGATTTCCCTATAATCATTCCCAGCAGTTAAGTAATCTCTATATAATTATACCTGATTTAAATACCAAACATTCATAGAGAAAGATAAAGTTAAAGAATTCAAATTAAAGAAAATGGATATATATATATGTTGATGTTGGTGCGTATATTTGATCTTACAGAACAGTGAAGAAGAGTACCGTATGTTTGATCTGACAGAACAGTGAAGAAGAGTACCGTATGTTTGATCTTCTACACAAGCTATATCAGAGCAAGACAGGGGAGAGAACTTGGGATCCAAACAATTGTTACAGGCTACATAAACTCATGAGGATTGTAGAGGAAGAGTATGGGTGAGTGACTTGATGAATAAAATGAAGGGTGTTTTATGTCCTGTAAACGCATGTTTGGACAACAAGCTCAAAGATAGATTAGATGAAGCATAAAGTTGTCATTAGACATGCCTCCACCAACGATGATGCAAGGGTACATGATGCAAGGGTACATGTATGTAGTTCTACCTCGCATGACCCATATCCACTGCTGGGCTCTTCATTGGACCAAAAAATGATTAGACATTTTGGCTAAACCACTTCAATTTGCTTTAGCCAATTGGATTTTTGTTTATCCATTTTTGGCTAAGCTTTTTTAGCCACTTTAGCAGAATTTAATTTCATATATATAACGTGTTTGTGCCACTAGTTTGTACGTCGTAAAACCCAATTCAATTTTCATGTTCATTGGTTTATAATTATGCCCCTCTGCTTCCAAGGCCGCTAAAGTAACTTGATAACTTGACCAGCTGGATGGATAATGTAAGGAAGATATTTGGAATAATAAAAATTCTGCTGCTCTTTTTTTTTGTCTTACACATCACTCTCTATGACTAGGATGAGGGTGTAATATTAGTTTAATTGTACTAAATTGAGGGAGACACGTAAAAATCAAGCCTTGTTGACATATAAATGTAGCGCTCGCGGGGGAAATCAAAACCAGGTCGTGTTTGTATGCAGCAGAGGTTAATTTGACAAATGATAAATATAAAGACTACTCCTGGGGACTATGTATGCATTGAGCACAGGGTAGTGCATTAGAATCAGATCGTACATATAAGCACTATCTTTCATACTACAACTATTGATGTAGATCTTTTAGTACAGTGATCACATCTGCTTTGAAGCGTACCATAACAAAATTGCAGATAGTTTCTAAGAGCTTTAATTTTTAAGCAATCTCGATAAAATCATATCCTAATTACACTTTGATACTATCCGCTATAGGATCTGACAATACTGCCTTGGTGGTCCGATCGACCTTATTTATGAAAAGATCAACTAAATTTAACCAGTGAAATTGCTCATTTCATATGCACTTTGGATGATGTTCGAGTGAACTGAACAAACAAAAATCTACATAAAACACATAGATCTTTCCAAAAAAAGATAGTCTTCATGTGTTGTTGCTGTGGTTTGCACGATAAATTCAAAGACATGCACTAAATGGCATGTTTTACATCAAGAATATGAAGCAAGAACATGCGGAACAGTATCTGAAAAATAAATATTCTATCGAGATTACTGCAACATTACATCAGTTGTCTAAATAGTATGTCTTAGTACGTCTGACCAAGGTTTGACACTAACATTTTTCACCAAGTAGTCCGCAGGACTACCAACTTTCAAAATCAAGTAGTCCTGCACAGATTTTGGTAGTCTGGCTAGTTTTCAAAATATAAACCTCAGAATAAAAGGATTTAAACTAAACAAAATATAAGTAACGAACGAAACAGTAGACATAAACTAAAAACACTCAAAAAAGACAAATTCTATCTCAGTCGCACATCTGCCTGTTGACCTTACTCTGCAAGGTCTGGAAGTCTTTTAAAGTCAGATAAAACCAGGATCAACATCTTCCTATCATTCCAAACAGCCCATAACAACTTAAAATGCTCACAGACACACCTAAGTCCTTACATGTTATTTCATGTTTTTCATCATTATACATGGATGAGCCATTTAATTGAAACACCATTTTTTTTAGGTAAGATACAGTATTAACCACTATTGTTTTGGGCTTTTATCTGATTTGTTGGAAAAAGTATAGGTCTATCATTGCATATAGTCAGATTGTAAGATAGATTCCGATTAGAATAAATTACCAAAATCATAACAAATCCCCATAAATCAGAATAGGGGGTATTACATTTTCAGCATAAAACAATATTTTGATTGAAATTTGCAATTTTATTGATAAAATTGTACTGAGGGTATATTTACAAAAAGTAAAAAAAGTAAATAAAGTACAATTTATTTACTGCCTTTCTAGGGTGACACATTCAGTGAAGTATTAGAGGCTGAAAGCTTAGCATTACATTATTTCCAATTTGCTGATCATTTTTGAGTGTATATAAGATAGTTCTTTAAGAAAAGTTAGTTTTTTTCAGCCAGTCTTATTTAGAAACAGGGATTGAAGGCCAAAAGGCTATAATGTAGGCCTATGGGAAATGCAATAGTGGTATATGACCATTTCAGTCTAACGAGACGTCCCATCTTTATTATATTTATAAAATTCTGAGATTCACTATCTGCTATGAGATGATTTTTAATTGCAAAATTAATGCCTTATTTAAATGAAAGCTCTCTCAGGGAAAGACTAGTGTATTTTCAAAGGGCAATTGCCCTGCCCAAAAAATCACTTGCCCCAAATTTAAGTCCACTTGGTCTTATTTTGAATATTTATGCAGTAGTGTTCAGCCTGTACAATGAAATATATTCAAAACTAAACAAATATATTTTCGGTCCTATCTTTTCTTGCGAGTGCGTTAGTTTTGGAATCGTAAAAACCGGTGACATACGAAAAAAGAAGCATATCGCTTAGTTTTGCAACGCATTTTGCACATCCATATACGTTAATTTCATACTTTATCAATGAAATACACTGAATATCTCATCAAATCACGTTAATAAACGAGTGCTTCGAGTGAATTAAAAGTGTTCGCATTTTTCTCGCAAAACAATCCAGGGCCGCGCATTGTTATGATTTACGGTTGTCGTAAACAATGGGTAGCAGTTGTGAGCATGTGTTGCGACTCGGCTTTGTAGATTTATATTCATACTGGAAACCAGTTATGTGAGGGTTGGTGAACCCTAGAACCTGGTTTAAACCCCCAGCGATCTTTTTTGCCACAGCCCGTTCCAAGGCGGTAGCCTTATTGTCAACCCTTTTGTGTTTGTGATGTCTTATTTGGCATTTTATTCATCTTTAAAGTTGTTCTTTGTTTCTGTGTGTGTTTGTGGTTGACTGTCGTCCTTGAATGCTACTTTTCCTGTTCGATTTTTACATCTTTATATAGGGATAATATTCAAAGATTTGTCTTCTCATAAACAGCTTTGTAAATTTTGACCAAACTTCACATGGATGATCCTTAGATGAATGTTCTTCAAACGTGACATCCAAGATGGCCGCCATAGAAAAATCTTTGAATTATTTCTTGTACACTGGGAAGCTAGTGTAGGGCTGTGGGTTCAAATCCCACTGGAGGTAAAACTTTTTTTTTAGGGAAAACTTAAAAAATCTTCTTTTAAATTGTTAGCATGGAGTTATGGGTTTAAATTTTGGTTGAGGTTGTTGTGTTTTGCACTTGTAAAACGGTATTGAAAGGAATTAAATGATTCAACCCCTTGATATAAGAGCCATTTTATCTTGTAGAACATCCACATGCTCTCTTGTTCTTTATTATTATTAATGATTGCTAACCCCTGGTCTCAAGTTTGCACACATGAAGTCCCTGGGGTAAAAGATGGCTGCAAACCCTGGGTCCAAAGTTTGTATGTAGAGATTGTGCATGTTTTTATATAGACTTACATAAGGAAAGTCTTATAAACATCTTCAATGAGCATTTGCGAGAGGACAATTTTTTCATCATTGCAAAGATCCTCAGGTGATCGATTCAGGGCCATCTTGGCCCTCTTGTTTTTATGCCTAGGGAAAAACATCAAAATCTTCTTCTGAAGCTATCGAGAGCCTAATGTTTCATATTTTGTATTGAGCATCAGCTTATTGTCCTCTACCAAGTTTGTTCTTATCTGAAACTACAAGAGCTAAAGTTTTAATATTTATACCCACGTGTTTGAAAAAGGGTACATTAAAATCACCTCCGTTTGTCCGTCCGGACGTCGCTCTGTCCGTTACCGCATCGCGTCCTAAACAGCTGAACGGAATTCAGCCAAACTTAGTGTATGACATCACCATATGATGACGGCGTGCAGGAGCAACATTATGCTTGGCTCCGAGCCGAGATGGGGTGCGGGAGTGGGGGTGGGGGGAGGGGGTGGAGTTGGGTGTGGGGGTCAAAAGGTCAAATAAACTAAAAATTCAATTACCCTGTAATTTTTTCATATTTTTGCACATAACTTGGTATATGAGCATGGTTTTCGTGTCCAGCACTTTTTGGTTACATCATCAATCCTTTGATCAGTCAGAGCTCTAACCATAAACAGTTACAAGTTTCATAACTGCTGGAAGTTATTAAAACGCCAAATTATCTTTGGTTTAGAGTAGGAGTTACCTTTCCCTAGTAACCATTTGTAACCTAAATCAGTTACCAAGATCATTTGCTAATAAATCAAAATAGTTGCCAAATGTGCTGTGTTTATTTATGTCTGAATACTTATTATCAAGGATAAATAAATTTTCATCCAGATCCAATTAGCATTTGTTCAATAATTGTCATGTTGGAGACTACAAAATAATTTTTAATGAATTTTGTTGCATAACAGTAGGTAACTTGAGAGGTCTTGCGCATTGGATTTTCATCTCGATGCTCATAGAATTTTATTGCATGGTTATAAAGTTGAATAATCACCCTACCTGGAGAAAATTGTCGTATATGTAGGAAAATTCCAGTACAGAAGATAGAATGCATCTAAACTGGAGTGATTTTGTGGTAGCTTGTCGGAGCTTTCACTGATATCTTAACGAGGCAAAATATAGCATTTACTAATTCAAGGGCCATAACTCCGCTGTTACTTTTCCGACCTGGCTGGTTTTCGAACTTGTCCGAGCTTTTGTTGATATTATTAATCTGGTAAAGTTTCGTAAATATCGCATCAAAAAAGAAGGCCCTATCATCTTAACGAGACAAAATATAGAATTTTTAACTAAATCAAGGGCCATAATTCCGCTGTTACTGGTCCGACCTGGCTGGTTCCAAACTTGTCTGAGCTTTCATTGATATAAACAATCTGGTAAAGTTTCGTAAAGATCGGAAGAAGGATAAATGCCCTATCGTCTTAACGAGGCAAAATATAGCATTTTTAACTAAATCAATGGCCAAAACTCCGCTGTTCGTTTTAAAGCAAATGAGTGTCATTCAAGAAAAAACATAGATGCATCAATATTAAACATATCGTATGAAAACAATATGTTTTATAATGTCTATCATGAGGTTTTCGTCTACCATAGCTTAAAATGACAACTAATGTCAAATCATTCATAATTTCATAAATATGCTTTATGTCAATTCATCTTTAAATACAGGTTTACATTCATTAATGACTAGTTTATTTAACAATGAGTCGAATTTGCTTTAAACTTGTGTCAGTTGACTAGAACGGTAATACGTTAAACGGTAATTGTGATCTTTGTTTCTTTGGTCCTATTTGTCATCTTAGGCTATACTAGATTTAAACTTCAATGTAAACATTAAACAACATCTTTATTAAAAAATATGCTTTATGTTGATGTATTTTAAATATCCGTTTTCTTTCATTAATTACTCTTCTTTACTTAAAAAAAGTTAGATTTCTTGGACAGTATTGAATGATGTTCTTTGATTATTTGGATATATATGTATTTTAGGCGTTCTGTTGTAATTTTCGTCTCACTCTGTTTTGCCTCAAATTACAACAGAAAACGCCTAAAATACATATATATAATAAATCACCATAAAATGGTGATTTACTTGATTTATTAAAACTTTTTTAAAATAGGGGTAGTGAAGATTGCAAGTTTAAATTGTTTATTAGTTATCAAAATATAATTTAAACCTCAATACGTCTAAATCTGAGACACTCAGCGTTATACGACTTTAACCTCCAATAATCGTTCATTTTTCTAATTGAAGCTGCACCGCAACCAACACACACTTGATATTTTGCAGAAGTGCCTTTTTTACATATTAGACACGGTAATGCATGACTTGTTTTTAATCTATATTTATGCAAACTGCAATAATTAGAATCTTTTGTTGGCTTATTTTTACATGGATTATGTAATCCAATTTTAAGAAATTTACAAACATTGATTTCCATTGTCTATTTTGTATATAATTATTTTTATATTTAATAAAAAAAAATTAAATATATAACAAATAAAGGAAATGGAAAAAAACGAAGAGACTATAAGAAATTTAATACGCCTGTTTGATATAGGTGTAATAGATAAGCAAACACTATCTAACGGTATAAATGCATTAAAACCTCTTAAAGAAGTTCCAAAGGAAACTTCAAAAGAGGTTAAATCTCAAACATTAGAAAATTTACTCAAGAGACGACGTGCTAAAAAACAACGTAGACGAGAAAAGCAAAAATATGATAAATTACAAGAAAATGTTATAAATGAACAAAAGCAGAAATATGCTAAATTACGAGACAATGTTATAAATGAACTGAAAGAGTTTAATGATAGAAAATCTAAAGAAAGTGTTCCAGAATTAAAACTGGTTGACAAACCAATGTGTGGCTATTTTAAAGCATACGAGATATCTGCCGAGAAATACAAAGACCCTCAAAAACTATTCCGTGATAAGAAATCCATTATCACAAAACAAATAAGCAAAGAGCTGGCAAAGATGAATGGATTAAAGTTTCAATTAGGTCTCACTGTAAATTTATTCAAAGATGATGGTGATACCAAAAAATACACCACAGCAGTATTACACAGTGAACAAAATGCAATTTTAACCTCTGAAAAAATAAATGAGTTTTACGATAAATCATCTGCAAATATACAAGAGAGTCTTGAAAGATTTACAAACACAGCATCTGGATTGGAGATTGATCACTGTGTTACGTTTTACTTAAATTTTGCAAAGTATGAACCATTAAAAGGTTCTTCATATATTCCTTTGTCTAAAGCAGTATCTGATAAAAAAGCAATAATTAATGTTAATAATGAAGATAATAAGTGCTTGGAAGTGGCATTGGTTTCTGCTTTGTGGCCTAATAAAAATAATCCAACTAGGATATCTAGTTATAACAAACACATGGAATATGGATGGTATTGACTTTCCCACTCCAATTTCACAAATTTCCAAAGTAGAAAAACAAAACAACCTTGCTATTAATGTTTACGGATGCACAGGAAAAAGGGTATCTGTATTTCCATATAGAATATCAGAGCAACCGCAAGAAATGGAAAGAATTAACTTGCTTTTAATTTCTGAAGACGTTGAGGTTGATTTAGAAAATGAAGATGAAGAAGATCCAAATAATGAAAAAGGAATTATAGATGACAATTATAACCCTGATGATTATTCCAACGAACCAAAAACAATAACAACAAAATATCACTATTGCTGGATTAAAAATTTAAATAGATTACTTTATGATCAAAACAAATATCACGGTAAAACTTATTTCTGCGATCGTTGTCTTTACGGCTTTTCAAGAGAAGATCTACTTACCAAACACAGAGAAGACTGTGAGGGTATCAATAAAAATTCTTGCAGAATAGAAATGCCAAAAGAAGGTAAAAATACTGTAAAATTTAGAAATCATCAAAATCAGATGTCTGTGCCTTATGCAATATATGCTGATTTTGAAAGTATAATCAAACCGCAATCAATCAAATTTGGAAAGAAATCTGAAATCACAAATGAACACGAAGCTTGTGGTTTTGGATACCAGGTTGTCAGATATGATGGCAAAGCTGAAGAACCTGTTATTTACAGAGGTGAAGATGTTGTTGAAAAGTTTTTAAATCACTTAGAATGTGAGAAGAGCAACATTAATAAAATATTTGCTCACCCAAAACCATTAATCATGACACAACAAAATAAAGCAGATTATGAAAAAGCAACACATTGCTGGATATGCGAGAATGAAATAGGTAGGTAATGTGGCAAAAACGGTAAAGTAAGAGACCACTGTCATTTTACAGGAGAATACAGAGGAGCAGCACATAAAAACTGCAACCTAAAACTAAAAATAAAACCAAATAAAACAATCATCCCTGTTGTATTTCACAACCTCAAAGGATATGATAGTCATCTTATAATGCAAAAAATACATAAAATGACAGGTAATATTACATGCATTCCGAACAACGCTGAAAAGTATATTTCATTTAGTGCCGGACAACTTAGATTTTTAGATAGCTTTCAGTTGATGGCTTCGTCTTTGGAAAAATTGGTTAAAGCAACAGACAAATCTGATTTCAAAATTACCAAAAATCAGTTTGGGGAAAAAACAGATTTACTTTTACGAAAAGGTATTTATCCATACGAATATATGGACAGTATGGAAAGATTCAAGGAAACGCAATTACCGCCTATAGAAAAGTTTTACAGTAGTCTCTCAGATGAAAGTATAAGTCCCGAAGATTACGAATATGCTCAAAAAATATGGAAAGAGTTTAACTGTAAAACTCTTGGAGACTATCATGATTTATATCTAAAAACTGATGTAACTCTGTTAGCAGATGTGTTTCAAACTTTTAGAAAAACATGTATGAGTGCATACAAACTTGATGCTTTACATTACTACACAGCACCTGGATTATCTTGGGATGCTTTACTCAAACATTCAAAAATAGAATTAGAACTTTTGACAGACATTGACAAGCACTTATTTATAGAAAAAGGAATGCGAGGTGGCATAAGTATGGTATCAAAACGATATGCCAAAGCAAACAATCCACAGGTAGTTGATTATAACCCTAACGAGGAAAACAACTTTTTAATGTATTTTGATGCAAATAATCCTTATGGATGGACAATGAGTCAGCCACTTCCATGTTCTGGCTTTGATTGGAAAACCACAAACAAGAGTGGAACATTTCCTAAACCAAAACCTGGCAAAGGACAAATGCTTGAAGTTGATTTGGAATATCCTAAAGAACTTCATGAAGCTCACACTGACTATCCGCTTGCACCGGAAAGATAAGCAGTGGAAAAAGAATGGTTATCTGAATACCAAAAAGATCTGTAAGAAAATAATAGCATGATAAATACAGAACAACTAGTCCCCAATCTTACGGACAAAGAAAAATATGTGATACATTACAAAAACCTGCAACTGTATTTATCTTTAGGCATGAAACTAAAGAAAGTACACAGAGTATTAGAATTTAATGAAAAACCATGGATGGCATCATACATAAACCTAAATACAGAACTTAGAAAAAAAGCTAAGTCACAATTTGAAATAGATTTTTACAAACTTATGAACAACTCTGTGTTTGGCAAAACAATGGAAAATCTACGCAAGCGGACTGATATAAAACTAGTCAGAACTGACGGCTTTGAAAATGAAAAGATAAGAAAAATAATAGCCAAACCCAACTTTAACAGGCGTATAAAATTGTCAGATGAATTGTCAGCAATACATGTAAACAAAACAAAATTAACATTAAACAAACCAATCTATGTTGGGATATCAGTATTGGATTTATCAAAGTATATGATGTATGATTGGTATTATAATACCCTGAAAAAAAGGTACGGAAATGACTGTACTTTATTATACACAGACACAGACAGCCTACTGGTAGACATCAAAACAGATGATGCATACAAAGACATGGCTGAAATGAAAAATGAGTATGATTTAAGTGATTATCCTCAAAATCACCCAATGCATGATGATACAAACAAAAAAGTATTGGGTAAAATGAAAGACGAATGTGCTGGTGTTGCTATAGCTGAGTATGTTGGATTAAGACCCAAGCTATATTCTATTTTGAGAGCGGATGAACAACTCATTAAAAAAGCAAAGGGTGTAAAAAATACGTAATCGAAAAAAATATCAACTTTGAAAACTACAAGGATGCATTGTTTAACAAGAAAAAATACACCCATGATATGAATATGATACGCACGATGAAGCATCAAATATACGGCATAACAGTAAACAAAGTAACACTGTCACCATTTTACTCAAAAAGATATATACGAGAAGATGGAATTACAACTGATGCACATGGTTTCTATAAAAACTTATGAAAACTATGGGTATCAGCAGGAACAATAAGTAATTCTTCTTTGACAAATCCTCTCTGTGGCGCTGGTAATTTCAAATAATATACTCTTATGCCTTGCGTCACCATATAACTTTTAATCTTGTGAATATCTACACTCCACATTGGATCAGTTGCTCTGCGTCTTCCACCTTCTTGTTCCCCGGGTTGATATAAATATCTTACACTTGCATACATACAGATAGGATCATCTTTTAATATTTTTGTTTCAACAGGAGGGGGCTTTTTGGTCTCCACATTTATGGCTTTAACAACTTCTGGCAATCTCTTTACCCATTCTCTATTACGTTTTTGCAAATCTATTTCCTTAGCATACTGATAGCCAAACAATCTTTCAGCTAATGTTCTGTTAAATCTTTCCACTAAAGCTTGGTCTCTGTGTATTTCTGTTCTGCCTCGTCTGATATTTACTTTGTGTTTTGCCATCAACTGCGATACTGCACCCATAAATTCTCTGCCTGGATACACTTGTAATAACTTTGGATATTTCAAATGTCGACTGTATATATTTTCAAATGCTTTAGCAACTTCTTTGCTATCCTTGGAAGTCAGTGGCTCTGCTTCTTTGTATCTACTTGCAATATCAACCAAAGTCAATGCATATTTATATGTCTTGCGTCCACGACCAAAGCCAAAAGTATCATGCGGTAAAAATTACAAATCAGCTTGATGCACTCCATTCTTAGCAGAAACATCAAACCTGGGTCTAACTATTTTCTTTGGTGCGGGTAAATAAATCTGCCACACAGCTTGTTTCTTTAAAAACTCTAATGCCTTTTTTTCACTGACACCAGCCTCTTTTGCCAATTTTTTAACTGCTGAGTAACCTTTCCAAAATCCTTTTGGGCTGTAATAAATCTTTTCCGTTTTTTTCTATTAAAGATTAAACTTTATATAACTATAAAGAAAAAATGGAAATCACAACTGCACGATTCGCTGAACTGCTCGAAGAGCAATATCAAAATAGCACAAAGAAATGGACAGACTTGGAAGTAAATAAAATATACACTATTACAGATACGAAAATAATAGATACTGAATATGGTCCATCAATGGTATTAACATTATTAGACAACGGTGAAGTATGGGCGCCTGGTCATCTCAAAGATAAAATAGAGAAGAGTGCTAAACCACCATATTATATTCGACCACTTGGATTGAAACCATGTAAAAACAACAAAAAAAATAGGTATCATGCATATGACTTAGTTTTTCCAAAGGTTATTTCAAAATAAACATATTTAGTCATTTCAAATCCAAAAAAATCCAAAGTAATTATAGTTTTAAACTATTTTTTTTTTATGAACTCAATTTGTACGCCACAAATCCAGTTGCAGCCATGCCCACCACAATAAACATAATTTCTCTATTCTGTTGATCCGGAGATGGTGTATAAAAATCACTCAACTTAGGCTCCGGTTCCAAAAGTAAATGTTTACCAGTTATATAATAATACTGCTTCATAGCCTGGTCTACATTATCAAAAGTCTGCTCTGCATGATGCTTTTTTTGCAGTTGCTTGTTAATAAAATCCAATCTCTCTGTTCTTTTTTTATTCCACTCCACTTGTGCTGCGTTTAATTGTTTTACTGCTTTGTCATGTCTTTGTCTTTCCTCATCTGAATGACTTCCCATTTTTGAAAAGAAATAATTTGAACCGCTAAACGCCGATGCATTTGTTAATGCGCCACCGATCATCATTGCTACTGCACTTGCCATTTTTTATATATATTTTTTTTAAATTATTTCATAATATCCGCAGGAATAATACCTTGCTTAATCAGCATATCCTTTGTAGCCATTGCTAACATTATATCCACAGACAGCATACCAAAATCTACCATTTTAAAATCCACTTTAGGTGCTGGTCTTTTTAGTAGTTTTCTGCCAATCTCAGAATATCCAATAGTTAGAAGTGTTTCCACTCCTGCATGATACATCATATTTACAATTTGTTTTCCGTCAATACTTGCTGCCATTTTTTTTTATATTATTTTTTATATTATTTTTTTAAATAAATTATTAAAAACAATCAAACGGGTCTTTTGGTGCAACACGAACAGCAGCAGGTTGCACAGGTTGCGTAGCAGATTTCTTGTTATAAGTATACAAACCCAACCCAGCAATACCTAATAAAACCAGACACGGTGGAATATAATTTTTGTATACGTTTATTTTGATTTCTGGTTTTTCTTCATCTATTGTTATTTTTGTTATTTGATTTGCAGCATCTTGCTTTGCAGCATCTTGCTTTGCATCTTGAAGCAAACGCTTTGCCTTTCTTGCCGCTGCTCCTTTTTTTCCAGCTTCTATTCTTTTTGGATTTTTTACTTTTTGTTGTTCAACAGGTTGTGTAACAACAGGTATAACTTCACTCTCTTGGTTCTCCATTTATATTATCTATATTTTTATTTTTATTAAAATCAATATGTCTAACAGTTGTCAGTATTGCTGTAAATGATGCTAAGCACATTCCATACCTGTAAAACAACTCACAACAAGCACTTGTCAAAGCATGATTAATAAATGGGTCTTCCTCCAAATCTTCTATCAGTTTTGGTGGATTGGTTACATTAAAATATTTTGATACTCCCATCACGACTACCACCGCCAGCCACTATGGCTGATAATCTTTCTTTTTTTGTTTCTTGTTGCTTTGATTCATCACGTTCCGTAAAACCTTCCGACATATCTTGTAATAGTTCTTCCGCATTCATTTTTATATTAATAATTTTATTTTTTATCTTGAAATAAACATAAAACATAAAACAACCAGCTGCGATATTCATGCAAGTAGTAATTGTTAGTATTGTTAATAGCATTGTTATTAATATTGCTATTTTTTTATTAGCATTGTTAATTTGCTGCAAGCATTGCTATTGACATTGCTACTTTACTATGAGCAATGCTATGAGCAATGCTATAAGCATTACTATATTTTCTGATATTTTCATTATATTTTCATGTCAGTATTGCTATTAACATTGCTACTTTGCTGTTAGTATTACTATTAGCAACAGTTATAAAAAAGTAATTATTCAACTCAATAACCAGTTGGTTGGTCAGTCCTCAAAATTAATTTGGAATATTTAGTCTTTGCTAAAGCTTTTCTTATTCTGGTTCTCTCCTCCAACGTCGGAATAACATCATTTTCTCTCAAACAATTTTCATAACTATCTCTGTCCTTGGTGTAAAACATACACAACCATTTTGCTTGCTCCCTCAAATCTTTCAATACAGAATTATATCTCTGCGAACTGACCCACACTGATTGTTCAGCGTGGCGACGAGAGAATGCCAACTCTGATAACATATCTTTTTTCTTTGTTAATTCTTTTGTGGGGGAGCAATCATCAATGATGTATAATGTGGGCTGGCCAGCATATCTTTTGAAAAATAAATGCAACAGTCCTTGTAACATTTCTTTACCGTTGCTCACGGGATTGACAATTATTATTTTTTATCTCTCGGGTTTTTTACATCACCTATCCAGGATCTATTTTTATAAGCCTCGTTCCACTCTATGGTTGGACACAATATAATTATATGTTCAAAAACTCCAACATACTCTTGTTCAAGTATGTCAAGAACAAACTCTGTTTTACCACAGCCTGTCTGACCACAGATAATGGCACTGTGTGAATATTTAGGATATTTAGTATAGTGATTCTTTGAATCTTCCATCTTCGAAATTGATTTGCGCATCTTGTATTATATATATATATAAATATTTAAAGGTTGATCTGCATCTGCTTTTTTATTTATTAATATCGTTATGCCTTCACTGCCGTTTTCTATTCTTCTTCCGCTGCCGTATAATAAATTGTCATCACATGTTCTAAGGTCAAGCCACAAAGCATATGAATTTGTTAGATAGGTCTCAAGAGAAACATTGGTAAAGTTTAAGTCCCTCGCTACTATTTCTGTCTCTTTGTTTCTTTTTGATGTCAAGGCAAAATATTTGTTGATTTCATCCCAATGTTGATATGCCTTCATACCCTGACTATACAACTGATTTGGTACTCCCTATATTGTCATTTCAACTTTTTCAATCATTGGGTTGTAATAGGTCTCTGTGCTTGTTTTTTCTGGGTCTTCAAACAGCATTAAAACACCTTTCATGCTCCGTGCTGGTACATTAATGTTGATGTTCCAAAGGGTTTCAGATTTGTTTGCTATTATTTTTCTATGTCGCAAGATACGATCATACAAAAATACTATCTTACCATTGATTTGCTGTCTTATTTGTCTGGGTAATTCAACATCACTAACTGTATCAAATTCCAAGCAGATATTTTTTATTACATAAGATGCATCAGCATCAGTGCTTTTGATAACTTTGTTATAATCATTAAACGTTAATTCATATTCTAACCTATCACTAAGCCCCGCTTGATAAAATGGCATATGACTTTCTAACATTTCAAAGTCCAGTGGAATACAAAATCTATTTCCATAAGCTTCTGCTATAGCTTCAGCTTCGGTGTCTGAGGATTTATCTCCCGCACCAACTCTATGTTTTAGCATGTTTGCTTTACCAATACCTTGGTAAGCTATGTTTACTCGTTCAGTAGGGCTTTTCCATAAATCTACATAACAATGATATATATCACTGTCATCTATTGACATGACTTCGTTGCCACTTATTCTTATTGTCATTTTTTTCACAATTGTTCTACCCAGATTCTGGAATAGAGTAGCGTTGGCGTCTTTCTGCTTTTAAGTTCTATTTCAAAGGCAAGACGAGTAGTACGAGGAACTATCACATCATTAGTACTTAGATTGGGAAATCTCACAAGCAGTTGCTGGTTTTGGTCTATTGTTGATGGATTATTAGTTATTTCTACACTTGTGCGGATGCCTTTGGCACCATGAGGTTCTCTTCGTTTTCTATGAGGGCTGAGTTTGTTTCCGTAAGCTGACATTGTTTTTATTTTTTAAATATATTTTTTAAAATTAAATAAAATAAACAATGGCTGAGGGTGGATTTGAAAATCCTACGTTTGATCCAGATATTGAAGATATGACTGAAGAAGACTTGGATAAATTACTTGAAGACGAATTTATACAACCTGGCTCAGAATTTTAGAGACAAATTGTAAATGAAAATAACTATATTGATCAGCTTCAAGGAGAAGATAAAACAGAAGAACAGCTTACACAAAAAAAGTGGTTAGTAGATCAATTGTTTACTGAAGTTAATGCTGAGATCAGCGGAATTGAGTATAAAAATGATTTTAGAGTGGCTGAGAACGAAATCGGTAGAACAATGTTATATGCAGTTGGGACGGATGATGTTCCACTTACCTATTATAAGGGAAATAGTCCAGAAGAACCAATCAAGTTTTATAAGCTGGACACTTTAACTAAAAAACATGGTATTGATTTTACCAGAAATACTTTAAAAAATTATGATTATTTAGTTCCACGTGAAAGAAAGGCTCAGGGCAGGGCAGAATTAGCAGCCTTGGCAAAAATAAGAGATACCGTCGCTGCAGAAAATATACCGTTGCAAACTTTTTCAACAACTGAAGATGTACAAAATACAGCAGATGAGGTAAATATAATTGAGAGTAATTTGAGTAATATAATAGATGAAACTCATCCTAAAACTGCTGTTCAACCGGAAAATCTACCAATGCGAGAAATACGAGGTTTAGATAAGGTATTGCAAAGCTTTCGTGGAGAACTTACTAATAATCTCTCAAAGCTCACTGAGCATGATAAAGATATAGCAAAAGAAAAACAAAAATTAGAACAGGTTAGCATCCCCGGGCAGGAGGATGAGTTTCAACAAGAGCGCATACGTGACAGAATAAAAAACTTAGAAGATGAAAGAAGTGCACGACTTGAAGCGGCAAGTAAAAACAAAGAAGCATTACGCAGTCAAATAAACAGGATAAAAGAAACTATAAATAAGGTGTTAAAAGAAGACACAACATTGGGTGAGAGAATAAAAACATTATTCAGAGAGCAAGGTATTACTATTGTTAGTATTTTTACTGCCTTTGGTATGATTATTGGGGTTTTAGTTGAGACCATTATTCCTACAACGGGAGGAGGGACTGCGCCAACTCCAACTCCAAAGCCTGATCCATCAAGTGTAAAAGATTGGATAAAAAAACAACTATTTAATCTTGGTAAACTTCTTGCCAACCTAGCTGGTAAAGCTGCTGCAGCACTTCCATGAGTTATTGGTGCAATAGTATCATGGCTTTTATCTGCAACAGGTAAAGTTATTAATTGGCTTGGTAACAATCTATGGGCTTTGCTTGTGTTTGTTTCCGGGTTGCTGTATGTGGCAGCCAAAGAGTGGTTTAGTAAATCTCGTAAATAAGTAATGCAGCAAGACCTATTACTATAGTACCAACAATTATAGTTGTTTTGTTATCTTCGTGTTCAATCGCTATTTTTTGTATTTCTGGTGGGTTATGTTCCACAGTTTTATGTATTGATTTATCAGAATGTTCCGGTAAAACTGTCTTTGTTGTGGTGCCTTGAAAAGGTTGAATAATTTTTAGTGGCACTGGTTTTACATTTACATCATTATTCAATCCTAATGCTTGTGCATCGGTTGCTATTACAATTTCATTATTGTAGTCTTGTATTGTTCCGATTCTTAATTCCATGTCACTCGGAGACATATACAATCCATTTCCATAGACAAAATTTACTTTACTTCTTGCATATTTTAAGGTGTTTTCATATCTTGAAATTTGACTGGGCAAGTCGATGGGGCTATTTATTGCGTCCTCTACATTTGCTAAAAATTGTTTCTGTGCATCAAATGCCGTTCCAGTTCCAAGTATATCTGTTCTTGTCTGTGATTGTGAGCCAAGAATTGCCCAGCAGTATGTTCTTATGCTGTCATTGATTCTTTCTACTCCTGCCCTTGTAAATCCAGATGAACAATCTAGTATAAAAGTAGACCAGCTATTGTAAGCCTCAGAGCCTTGTGCAATGTAATCAATATGATATGTTTTATCACTCTCATAGACTGTAAAACCATCGTTTTGTTGTCGTATACAGTATTTATCAAAGGATGATAACCAATATTTGTCCAGTAATTATAAATTGTTCCTAGACCATCATTATAGCTTTGTTTCTGTCTCCAGTCTGAATTTAAGTCAACGTTAAACTCCTTGCATATTCTCTCGTATGCGTTTCGGTTATATGTGTTATTAAACGCATTCCAATTTGAGTCTAGCGGCATTGCTACACTCATCTCAAATAATATTCTTCTGACTTGGTAATAGACATGAAATCGAAATAATGAACCAACCAAGGCATCAGCTTTCAAATGATTGTTGAAATCAATACCACATCCAGTGGTCGCACACCAAATAGCAAAATTCAACTGATTCTGCCAAAATAACATCCAATCTGTTCCCCAGCTTTGGACTATAGCATCTGATTTAACATATGGAAGTTTGTATTTTTCAAAGACATTGGAAAATGATGCTTTAATGCCTTTTCCGTCTGATGTAATGACTATGTTTTGATTTATTATATCTATCACTTTCTTGCTAAAAGTATTTGAATAGTGAGCATCCGGGTTATATTTGAATTCTTTAGAAATCATTTTTATTTGTGTTTTTATATATATATATTAAAAAAAAATGTTTCATACAATTTCAAACATAAACAACTCTATTAATTTACAACAGTATATCGATAATAGAGATGGAACTAAGCGCGTTGGATTAAAAAGTTTTACATACACTATTGGCTGGTTTAATATTAATGATTAAGAAGTCATAAAGACAAAAAAAACAGATAAAGTTTATCGTATACCAGGTGGACTCTATAACTTTCAAGACTTGGTAGAAGATTTTAACAATTTAAATGAAAATATTATCCTAACCATTTTTGCACAAAGTGCTACAGCCATTTTAAATACGTCAATAGATACACGAATGTCAAGCGGTCTTTCAAAATACTGGGGTTCGAGGACAGAAAATGGTTAAAAGGTATTCAGGGCGGAATTCACCCAAATAATTTAGCTCCTTATAAACAGCTATATGTTCATCTGGAACAAGTTAATACGAGTAGTAATTATTTCAATGGTGCACCAAGCACTATTATAGGTGTTGTGCCTGTAGTAAATAAGCAGTTTACAGATATAGTATATACACATTTTTATCCTGAATATCACTGTCTTATGAATGGTGCAATTACTGAATTGAAAATTGAAGTCAGATATGAGTATGGCAAAAAAAAAAATAATCACGGTTTGCCTATGAGTTGTGTTTTAGAAATTATTTAAAAAATATATTTTTATAAAAAAAACAATGAGTATATTTGGACCAACAAGACCTAAAAAAACAGAAGACTTAGAGGCTTTAACCAATCATGTTCTAGATTTACATAGGCGAGTTGTGCCTATTGTTAACCATTTCAACCTTTTGAGAGATAGAGTTGATAATCTTAAATATGGAATTATAACAATATTTGCGGAGGCTAAGGGCCCACTTGTGTTAAATAGAATACTCTCATTTGGTAACGGTGGAGCAGAAACAAACGTGGGGCATGTGATGACACGTCGTGGTCGTATTATGGGAATAGGTTTAGCAAGTGAACGATTAGTTGGTGACGTAACTGTAATAGTTTCTGTCAATGGTGTTGAACAACCAAATTATGGCATAACGCTTCACATCATCCCACGCAATCATGATAACTTTGATAAACCTTTAGAGATTGGTGCTGGTTCTGTTGTTAACTTTGTATGCAAGGTTGCTAACGCTACCGCTGTAAATACGGTGGCATCATTATTAATTTAATTAATTTAATTTTTTATTTATTAATAAAAACAATGAAGCAACCACAGCACCGAGTATATATCCTGAGTAGCCAGTGGAAGACGGACAAAATTATAGATTACAAAAGATTTCAGAGATTGAAAAAAAGTTAATTACAGAGCGAGATATACGTCAGTCACTTTATAAAAAATATAAACGTGGTATTAATATTACAGATGGAATTGACACTACCTTAATATCTGCAGGTGTTATTATGGCCGGGATTGGATTTGTTGTTCCAGTTTTCTTACCTTTAGAAACAGCAGCAATAGTATGTGGAGCTACAGGTGTTTGTATTAATTTTATCAGACGCAAGCTTAATGCAAAAGCTCAAAAACATCATGAAATAAAAACTTTGGCGGAGTCTAAGTTAAATAGTATAAAGCAGGTAATATCAAAAGCGTTGAGTGATGCAAAAATATCTGATAAAGAGTTTAAGATGATTTTAGATGAGTTGGATAAATATTATAGTTTAAAACAGGACACCAAACAAAAAAAGGCTGAAATAAGTAAAGTTCAAAAAAAGGAACTAGTAGAGCAGGGAAGAAAGAAAGCAATGGCAACCTTACAAAAAAGTCTAAAAAGTGTGTGATAAATTGTTTTAGTAATGTGTATGAGTACGATCCACCACCTTTGTATTCAAGGTCGGAAAATTGTTAATTTGAATGTAATTTTAATAACAAATCAACAAAATAATTATATACAAAATAGACAATGGAAATCAATGTTTGTAAATTTCTTAAAATTGGATTACATAATCCATGTAAAAATAAGCCAACAAAAGATTCTAATTATTGCAGTTTGCATAAATATAGATTAAAAACAAGTCATGCATTACCGTGTCTAATATGTAAAAAAGGCACTTCTGCAAAATATCAAGTGTGTGTTGGTTGCGGTGCAGCTTCAATTAGAAAAATGAACGATTATTGGAGGTTAAAGTCGTATAACGCTGAGTGTCTCAGATGTAGACGTATTGAGGTTTAAATTATATTTTGATAACTAATAAACAATTTAAACTTGCAATCTTCACTACCCCTATTTTAAAAAAGTTTTAATAAATCAAGTAAATCACCATTTTATGGTGATTTATTATATATATGTATTTTAGGCGTTTTCTGTTGTAATTTGAGGCAAAACAGAGTGAGACGAAACTTACAACAGAACGCCTAAAATACATATATATTTTGGTGTTAGTTGTCATCTTAGGCTATGTTAGACTAAAATCTTATTATAAACACTTTTTTTTCATAAAAATAAATGAATCTACTGATATATACTTGTTCTTTATTTAAGGACTCTAATTTGCTTAAAACGGATTAAATCGCCTGGGACAGAGATGAATGATGATCTTTGTTTTTTTGGTTTATTTGTCGTTTTTGTTATAAAATATGCTTTATGTCGATGTATCTTTAAATGCACGTTTTCCTTTATTAATTACATGTTTGTTTTAAAAAAAAGTTGATTTGGGCAGTATTGAATGATGACCTTTGTTAATTTGTTGTTAGTTATCTTCTTAGGCTATACTAAACTAAAATAAGAGTATGATAATGGACCTTTGGAAACGGCCGAAAACGACACATACGAAATATTGCAGTCTCGGTTTGATTGAGACAGTTCATGAGCGGTAGTGAAATATGCTAGCTACCGCTCACTCCCTCTAGCCCGGGTTGAGCAGAACTCAATAAAACCTCTTTATAAACATTAAACACATTTTTATTATAAAATGTGCTTTGTGTCGATGCATCTTTAGTTACATTTATCTATTTCTACACGTGTTCTTTATTTAATGACTCTAATTTGCTTTAAAATGATTTAAGTTGACTGGGACACTATTGATTGATGATCTTTGTTTATTTTGGAGTTGGTTATAATATTTTTTACTTATATTGCCTATTGATGCTGCCTTGTTGGTTAGAGATTAGATCATGGCGGGGATTTCTTTATTTACACTGTCCTGTTTTAATGGGATGACAGTAGGGTAAGTGTGAGGTTTGGTGCACCCTAAAACCGATACCCCCAGTGGCCTACTTTGCCACTGACCGTTCCAAGGCGGTAGCCCTATTGTCAACCATTTTGTGTTTGTGATGTCGTTTGCATTTATTATTACTTTTGCCTTCTTGTTTATCTGCTTGCATGTTTGTTTCTGTGTTTTGTGGTTGGCTGTCCTCTTTGAATTCTACTTTCCCTGTCCGATTGTTTTATATTTCTTCAGGCTATGCTATACTCAATCCTCATTATAAACATCAAAAAAACATTTATATTACATCAAATATGATTGATGTCGATGTATCTTTTAATACACATTTTATTTCATTAATTACTGATGTTTATTTAAAAATGAAGTTGCATTTGCCAGTATTGAATGATGATCTTTTTTAATTTGGTGTTAGCTGTCATCTATGGTAGACTAAAACCTCATTATAAACACTACAAACATATTTTTTTCATAAAATATGCTTTATGTCGATGCATCTATTGATACACGTGTTCTTATTTAATGACTCTAATTTATTTGAAAAAGAAGTTAGTTAACTGAGGCAGTATTAAAATGTGATATTTGTTTATTTGGTCTTTTGTAATCTTAGGCTTTGGTAGATTTAAACGTCATTGTAAACATTAAAAGATACTTTTATTAAAAAATATGCTTTATGTCGATGTATCTTTAAATATCCATTTTCTTTCATTACTGACTCTTCTTTACTTAAAAAAGAAATTATTTTTCTTGGACAGTATTGACTGATGTTCTTTGATTATTTGTTGTTAGTTGTCGTCTTAGGCTATGTTAGACTAAAATCTTATTATAAACCATATAAACACGTTTTATTTTCATAAAACTATGCTTCATCTCGATGAATCTACTGGTAGACTTGTTCTTTATTTAAGGACTCTAATTTGCTTAAAAAGGATGTAATTCGACTGGTACAGAGTTGAATGACGATCTTTGTTTATTTTGGTTTAGTTGTCATTTTTGTTATAACAGATGCTTCATGTCGATGTATATTTCCTTCATTAATTACATGGTTTAAAATAAAGTTGATTTGGGCAGTATTGATTGATGGCCTTTGTTAATTTGTTGTTAGTTGTCTTCTTAGGCTAGTCTATACTTATACCTCTTGATAAACATTAGAACACATTTGTCTTTGTGTCGATGCGTCTTTAATTACATACTTAGTTTTTGTCATTAATTACTCGTGTTTATTTAAAATGAAGTGTATTTGGACGGTATTGACTGATGATCTTTTCTTATTTGGTGTTTTTTGTCTTTTTAGGCTATTGTAGACTAAAACCTGATTATAAACACTATAAAACGTGTTTTTTCTAAGCCTCGCCTAAAAAAATTGACAGTAAAAGGCACTGACATAATATTTTCTATTTATAGTGGGTCAGTAGATTTCATAGAAGGTCAATAAAACAAGATGGATTACAATTCCGATTCAAAGTTTAAATCATTTGCAAATAGTTCTTTAAGGCGTTAGTAACAAACTTAGTGCTTGCCCTACTTTTTCCTCCAATCAGACGGTGAGGAAGTTTGAAAAACAATGGCGAACTTATTCATGTAAATTTCTAACGATCACCAATTTTAACCATTTAATCATTAGGTAATCGCTTACTAAATGGCACGCGCTTGTTTGGACACCAGTAGGCGGATTTAGTAGAAGCGCGAACGTGTTAAGAGGCGTGGTTTCGTAGAAGATCGGCGAAAAAGTAGGGCAAACACTAAGTCAGTCAGAGGCTAAGAAGTGAAATTTTAACAATTAATAAACCCCGGTCAGTCGCTGCGCTCCTTCCCTTAGGGTTTCTTAATAGTTAAAATTTCACTTCATAGCCTCTAACTAATACATAATAAGTAAAAATAATGTTTTTAAACTGTAGCGGTCGTGACGTCAAAGTCATGACGTCAAATTGCGCGAACGTCTCAATGACGTTGACGCTCCATTAAAATGGGTTAAATATCGGCTTTTGCCTTAGTCTCGATCATCCAGACCTCTCGCAGTCAGCTTGAGTGTGTCTGGCTGATAGAGACTACGTTTGCCTTAAAAAAGGTGCTCGATACAATAAATCAATTATTAGGTTTGTTACTGACCCCTTACAGAAATATGTGGGGTCTGTCAGATGTATAGGGGGACTCGGATATCGCCTCGCCACCAATAAATCTTACTGACCCCACATATTTCTGTAGGGGGTCAGTATCGCCTCGCACCCTATAAATCTTACTGACTCCACATATTTCTGTAGGGGGTCGGTAACAAACACAATAACTAATAATGGATGGCAAGCTTTTAGCTTGGATATCTGATTATCTCTCAAATAGATCTCAAAGAGTCCGCGTCGGATCTGCAACCTCCGAATCAAAAACACTAACTGCTGGAGTTCCTCAAGGCTCCGCCTTGGGTCCTCTTTTGTTTTTTGATATATGTAAATTATATTGCGAAAATATGCTCGTATAACTCGTCTGTTTGCTGATGACTGTTCGTCATCAAGTATAAACGACATGGACGGAATCATTAATCATGACCTGCTCATGATTACGGTATGATCAAAGCAATAACTTGTGCAATTTAATCCTGACAAAACAGAAGTACCTTTTCCTTAAGCAATTATATAATGATCGTCCAACTTTATATCTAGACAATGTCCCGCTAACCTTTGTTGATAATCATAAACATCTAGGAGTAACACTGGGTAATAACGGTAAATGGCACGAACACATTAAACATATTGTTGCTTCTGCGTCAAAGTTGCTTGGATTAATGCGAATGCTTAAATACAAAGTAGCGCGTAAAACACTTAATCATATATACTTGTCTTATATGCGGCCAATATTGGAATATGCGTCCATTACTTGGGATGGATGTACTTTACTAGAAAAAGATAGATTGGAAAAGTTACAATAATCTTGCTCAAGGATAAATAAAATGGCCGCGGCGAGGATCGAACCCACGACCTCTCGATTCTGAGTTCGGCGCTCTACCACTGGACCACGCATTACATTAGTGGTATTGATTTGGATCTTACTAAAATGACTGCATGACATGTAGTTGGTACTAACCAAAATTAACTTCGATTTGATGTCAAACATGGCTGCCAGTGGCCATCTTTGTTTACATAGAGTTATACATGTATAGGAAAAACTTGTGGCAACTACTCCTCTGAAACTACTTGACGGATTTTTATGAAACTTTAATAGAATGTTAGTTTTGATGTCTGGTTGGTCCTAAGTAACTTCAAATCGGCCTAAACTTCAAGATTGCCACCACAGCTAAAATTAGATTTGTATTAGACAAGTACGAGTTTGTGGTTACCATGTGTTATTGATTTGATACCTTTACCAAAATGGCTGGCATAGCATGAAGTTGGTCCTAAACATTTTTTTATTTGAAATAAAACATGGCCACTAGCAGATAATGTTTGTTTGCACAGAGTTATATAGGATAAACTTTTGGCAACTACTCCTCTGAAACTATTTGAAGGATTTGCATGAAACTGTACAGGAATGTTACTCTTGTTACAAAAACGATTTTCATTTGAGATATATTGAAAATAAAGTGTATTTACTCTGATAATGCAAGGGCTGCTTGGACTTTAAACATGCCTCCTCCAAACATGAAAAAGCTTGTATTGTTCAATGATTAACAAACACTGCCCCTTCAAATAATGACAAACATATAAAAAGTTATGATACCGTTCCAAGATCTAGAAGTTCAGATCATCAGGAGAGCATTTCAAGGTCATGGACCTTTTGTTTGATTTTTTTCATGCACTGACATTTGCATTGAAAATGGTAACCCATGGCACGAAATGTCATCCATCATTTTTTTCATTTCATTGTTGTGACTACAACCGCTCCAATACTGCTGGACTATATCTCTTTTTTTCCCTTTTTGATATTAGGATATATGTAAATATTTTTAACATGCCACAACCCTTCCTGTCATTATGGTCCTATAGGACAGTGTGCAGTACCGATAGAAAGAAAGAAAGAAAAAGGTGTACAGATAAAAAGATCTGTCTGAATAATACTAACTGGCTTCACCTATAATTCAATAAATACATATAATTACGTATACCTGATTTAAATACCAAACATTCATAGAGACAGATAAAATTAATAAATAATTGGGTATATATGATGATGTTGGTGCATATATTTGATCTTACAGAACAATGAAGAAGAGTATCCTATATTTGATCTTCCACAGAAGCTATATCAGAGCAAGACATGGGAGAGCTTGGAATCACAACAATAGTTACAGGCTACATAAGCTCATAAGGATAATCCGATTGCAGAGGAAGAGAGCGGTACAGGGTGAGTGATTTGATGAATGAAATGAAGGGGGATTTACGCCCAATAAACACTTCATAATAGGTTACATTGGGACAGCCACCCCAGAGTAAGATTAGATGAACCATGAAGTTTTCCATTAGACTTGTCCCCGCCAAGGATGAGGCAGAGGTCTGTACAATGTAAGCGTAGGGTCCTATACACTGATTCATTAAGGCTGCTAAAGTAACTTGATAACTTGACAAGATTGATGATTAATGTAAAGATGTAAAGGTATTTTAGAACAATATATATTCTAATGCTCTTGGAGAAGTCCTGTAATACGATTTTGGTTGAAGTTTAAAAAAATGCAGCTAGTGTAAATCTTGTCGCAAATTGAGTCATCTGACGATAACATGTCAAAGATGTAACACCAGCTAGTTATATTTCAATATCTATATAGAGGATCTTACCTGAGCGACTGTGTATTATTGATTTTAATAAAAGAGTTGGATAACATGATAGGATACGAGGCTCTTGCCGAGTATACTATCTTTTTATTCAACGAGATTATTAAAGTCAATAATACGCAGTCACGAATGAAAGTTTCTATTTATCACATAACACACCTACGATATGATAGTTTCACTTTATATATTGTCAATTTTCCTTATATACGGCGGCAATTTGTATTACAAACCATGACGTCGTTGTGTTGTTTACATGCCATTACTACGTTACTCAGCTGTAAAGTTCGCTCTACAAATAATGCACACCTTAATCCAAATTTAGCGTTACTAACATTCATTTTATGAAGTAAGATTTCAAATAATGATAAATAATTAAGGCGTCTGAACGTACCGTATGAAATACCACGCAAACAATTGGGATTAAATGTTTTACTATATACAAACACAGTGATTCGGTCCTCATTTGCATCTGTACTACACTAGTGTATTACGAGACATAATTCGTGGCTTTATCGCACTCCCAGAAGCCATGTTATGTGATAAAAAACCTTTAAAAACAATGCACTGCATTAGAACTTGTTAAACGAGTACGGTATAGAAATGTTGAATATATCAGTGGTTTAACGGTCTCATTTGTGTGAAAAGGCAGCACTTACGTGTCACAGTATAGCTGACCCTACATTGTAAGACTCGGAATGAAATTTGGAATCACAGCATCAGCTACATATTATCATGAAACTCAAAAGGATGAACGTTTGAAATTGATAGCAAAACAAAGACACATATTTTGCAAATCACTGTCTATGCATAAAAATTGCCCGGAGGGGCACCTGGGGTCTTCTTCCACCAATGGAAGCTGCAATAGTCGTCATATGACCTTAGCTGCTTGTGTAAATATAAAATTCAATTCAATTCTATTCATATCATATTCTAATTTTTTTAAGTGAATTCTTTAACATGGATGAGCAACAAGTTATCTTAATCAAGGTCATTAGGACATGATAGGTATGTTGCCTTTTTGATGGTCTATACATTCGTAGACAAATGTATCATATGAGTAACTTCATTGTATATCATAAAAGGTTATTTTAAGACTGATGTTAGTATAAACATGTAATAAATTATTTCAATATTACAGTTACTCCAGGAAGAACCCCAAACACCAAATGGCAAACAGATTGGCACGAGAACTGAAATACGAGCTTTTGACTTTAACACATCTAATACGTACACACATCAGCTTCCATGCCTAGATTGACGTGCACCGCCCTGGCTTACCATGATCGGGTAATTGTATGGGTCTGCGTGGTCGTGTGGGCCGCACGTCTGAATCAGAACTTGATACTTTTGTGGAAATACAAAGGAAGGGTAAACAGCATGGGATCCTGGGGAATTCGGCAAAGTTGGGCATCGTATATAATATATTTGAACCTGGTAGAATAAGAAAACATGAAAACTCAAAATGTTATTTAATTATATGCAAGCAGGTTTCAGGTCACCGTGTTACTGGATTAGTAAATGAAGACGTTAATTATAACCCTTGATACAAACTTCAAGATTGTCATGTGTTCCTTTAAGATTCAACATACGTTGACAATAGCAAGTAAATGTGATATTTCTATGAACACTTTTATTGCTAATTTGGTGCTTTTTGTGTACACAGTAGACATAGTTGGTTGACACGTATTTCATACATATTTGACACTGTGACACACATTTGACATACATATACACATGTGTAATATTAAAAAAAAATGTTTTAGGCTAAATGAAACTTTCCAAATATGCCAGACAGTGATTAAATATTTTTTATAATAGATTTAATAAAATAGTGCAGATTAAATTGGCTATGTCATGTGAAACGTAATTTTGACAAGTATTTTCAAAATGATGTATTTGGGGTGTACATTGAGAATGGTATGCCTACGTGTACCCTGTATGTGAGATAAGCAACTATGTACACAATATATGTGGATAATATGCCCTATTCAAGTTGTCGGTCAACATATATATGTATGTTGTAACAATGATCCATTATAAAGTGTGAATAGGTTCTTTTTATTCTTGCATACTGCATAAGGTTACCTGAGTTTTACAAGAGTGCTGGACAGCCTGATCTTACATTTGGGCACATGCATCAACAATGACGTCTATAACACCAACAGGTGAATGATGTCATTTTCATTTCAAACATGCTAAATGATAGTAGTAAACGCATAAAATGTTCATGGAATGCAAGAAAAAGTATTAATCATGGGTATCTGGTTCAGATTGGGAAATTCCAATGCTCGGTATAACTGTTTTAATCGCAACCTCGACAAAGTCTACTATACCCATGAAAGATTCTTGTAACCTGGTGTGGATAAAAATATAAAAGTGGGAACATGGTTTCTACTCAATAACTTTATTAGGAATGAGATATTGCGACGACGCTCTGGACTGCATTTGCGGTCACTGGGGTCAAGGTCACTTTAACTAAAAATAAAAAAATGGTATCCGCTCAATAACTTTAGGTAGGAATGAAATATTGAAAAGAAACTTGCTGTGTAGGTAGCTCATATGGGAAGAAAGCCTGGGACTGCATTTGGGGTCACAGGGGTCAAGGTCGAGGTTGCTGTTACTAAAATAGAAAAGCGTTCCGGGGTAATAATTTTAATTAGGAATGAGATCTTGAAAGAAAACTTGCTGTGTAGGTAGCTTATATGAAAAGGAAGCTTGATATTGCATTTAATTGCATTGGTGTCAAGGTCACTGTTGCTAAACATAGTAAAATGGTTTCCGCTCAATAACTTTCGTATTGAGACGAAACTTTGCTGTATAGATAGCTTATATGGAAAGGAAGCTTGGGATTGCATTTGCGGTCACTGGGGGGTCGCGATCGATGTTTCTAAAAGAGTATGCTAATGGACCTTTGGAAACGGCCGAACACGACACATACAAAATATTGCAGTCTCGGTTTGATTGAGACTTTTCCTGAACGGTAGTTAAATATGCTAGCTACCGCTCACTCCCTCTAGCCCCCGGTTGAGCAGAACTCAATATTCATAAAATCAATAGTACATAAGTTGGGAAAAAGGGGGTTTCTAGGCAGTACTTCAGTTTAGAATGAGATATTGAAACACAACTTGGGGTGTAGGTATTTGATATGGAAATGAAGCTTAAATTTGAAATCACTAGGTTCATGGTCAAATTCACTGTTACTAAAAACGTTTTATGGGCTATACATTTAATTAGGAATGAGATTGTGTAATGATACTTGCCCTATAGGTATCTGATAGGGAAAAATAGCTTGATATTGCATTTGAGGTCACTGGGTAAGGTCATGTCTCTTAAGGTTATAGATAACTAAAAACAAAACTTTGTTTAAAGCCTATGGATATCCTGGTTTTCGTAAAATGTCCATGTTTATTTTTTTTTCTGAAACCACAGTTACACACTTACCGAGCACGAATATACTTCCTGCACGAATACACTGAACACGAATATACAACCGTCTGACTGACACTGGCCCCGGGGTCCTTCCCCATCAATGGGGACAAAGTCCCTGAGTCATAACTTCGAAACAGTTTAGATCCTCAACCTATAAACATATATACATTTACATGGTATAAACAGACGGATACAACCATCCAACCAACATCGGCTTCGGAGTGGTGGAAATAGCCATCTGACTAGCACTGGTCCCGGGGTACTTTCCATCGACTTGGAAACTGTTGAGATCGCCATCCTATAACCATATATACTGTTACTGGGCATGGCCAGACGTATACTACCATCCAACCAGCATTAGCCTGGGGTCTATCCCCAACCTTGGGGCAATAATCTTTGTGTCATAACTTGGGAACTGATGAGTTCCCCTCCCTATAACCATATATACATTTACTTGGCATGAACAGGCGGAAATAGCCCTGTGTCATAAATTGGAAATTGTTGAGGTTCCCACCTTATAACCATATATATATATGTACCCTTACTGGGAATGAACAGACAGATACAACCATCCACCCATCATTGGCCCGAGTCTAACCGTATACTAGTACCTTTGTATAAATATATTTCAATTTTTTACATATATTTTTATAGAAAAAAACTGAAACATCTTGTCTAAAATCACCGGGCACAGAGCACTTATACATTGTATGTAGCATTAGGCTTATGGTCCTCTAACACGTTTGTTAATGTGTTGACCCTGGGTTTATTATTATTATTAACAGTAGGTGGTCGTGGTGGTGGCGGCGAGTGCGGCCGCGGTGGTGGTGGTTTTAGTGGGTGGTAGAGTAGTAGGATCAAAGATCACCGAAGCTTATGACGTGGTGCGGCGTCCGACTACTTGACGGATGTTCATGAAATCTCACAGGAATGTTGCGCGATAGGTGTAGTTGATCCTAGCTATAAATAAGGTCGTTAATAAATTCAAGATGGCCGCCACTGCTAAAATAAATTTAAAGCGACATTTTGGCGACTACTTCTCAAAAACCGTATTAATAATGGCATGTACTTGGATCTAACCAAGATTCATTTCGATTCAATGTCAAACATGGTCGCAAGCGGCCATCTTTGTTTACATAGAGTTATATAAGAACAACTTGTGACGACTACTCCTCTGAAACTGCCAGACGGATATTCATGTAATTTCACAGAATTGTTGATCGTGGTGTCTAGTTGATCCTAGCAAACTTGCAGGTTGTCCGGAAATTCAAGATGGCTGCCACAGATGGCCGCCACACTTTAAAAAAAATTGTGGCGACTAAACCTCAAAAATCATAAGTGGTTTTGATTTGGAACTTTTGCTAAAATGACTATCGTGCCATATAGTCGGTCCTAAACAAAAGTCATTTTGATTCGATGTCATACATGACCGCCAGTGGCCATCTTTGTTTATATAGGAAACACTTTTGGCAACAACTCCACTGAAACTACTGATTACTTGAATTTTCATCAAACCGTATAGGATTATTGCTCTTGATGTCTCGTTGGTCCTAAGTAAAAACGAAGTCGGCCGGAAAATGGCCGCTACAGCTAAAAATAGATTTAAAAAATACGACTTCTTCTCAAAAACCACAAGTGGTATTAATTTGGAACCTTTACTAATATGACCGGCATGACGTGTAGTTGGTCCTTAACAAAATGCATTTTGATTCAATGTCAAACATGGCCATCTTTTTTACAGATTTATTTATATAGGAAAAAACATGTGGCGACTACACTGAAATTCCTGATCCAATTTCCATAAACTTCACAGGTTCCTATAGAAATCTATCAGTGGCGCTTCAGGGTCATTGACCTCTTGTTTTTATTGTTGGTATTGTTGTAGTTGTAGTTGTTGTTGTTATTATTGTTGCCTTTTGTTGTTGTTGTTTTTGTTGTTATTGAAAACTAGTAGCACTTGTAGCGTTGTGCTTATGTCGGATATCCCATGTTCAATCATTTAATTTACAAATTAACGATATTTCAAGTTTGATTAATATAGCTTTATTTGTATCAAATAAACAAATAAGTTGTGCATCTTTGTTTTAATGATAATTTTTTTTGTTTTGATAATTTTCACCCTGGAATAAACTTCTTGGTACATATGTAAATAGCAGTACTTAGGCACACAGTTAAACATCTCTTAACTGCACTACTGACGAGGCTTGCATCAAAACAAACCTAACATTATTCAATGAACTTTGTGGAAAAATTAATGTGAAACAAATAAAAACAAAAAACTTTGAAATTGCTGACATGATTTGTTAAACACTACATCCGCAATGTAAAGAGTCCCTCCAAGAAGGGAAAACGGGGTTGGCTATGAAATAAAACCGTAATTTCGGCTTAAAAAGTTTTAATATTGTAAAAATTAAAACATTTAAAGTTAAACAGGTTATCACATTATTTTGGTAAAATAAGTTTTAAACGTGTTTTATTGTCGAAATATCCGTTATAAAATCCTGCTACTATAAACTTTAAATAAAACCTTAATTTCGGCTTAAAAAGTTTTAATATTGTAAAAATTAAAACATTTAAAAGTTAAACAGGTTATCACATTGTTTTGGTAAAATATGTTTTAAACGTGTTTTATTGTCGAAATATCCGTTATAAAATCCTGCTACTATAAACTTTACCATCGCTTAATGGAATTAAGGCGGGACCATGGAATGTGATGCTCCCATCCATTAATGAAAAACATATACGAGAATAAATTCACGACTACATTAAATGCTTCACATTTACATTGTTTTTTACCTAAATTATTCTGTATTTAAACATTATAGTGTCAATATATACTGAAACGCAAAAGAAACGCAACTCGGGAATTTCCGCTATATATTGTATATACTGCACACTTAGTTATAATATTCCAAAGAAATCCCAAGATGTTTTGTAAATCAAAAAGTTGCAGTTAATTAGAACAAGTACACAACTGTGATGTTGTAGACGTTTTTATCACACTACACCTTGTAACAAGAAATTCATAAATGTTGAAGTTTCTCTTTGGAGAAACTGAGCCAGTTTAGTACTGTATTTAACGTAAAGAGTTTGCAAAATGTTCAATCCTAAGTTTGCTCGCATGCAACGCGTACTTCGTCAATAATGAAACTTTGAAGGAATACTATTATGCTGCATTATGTGTTGTTTTAGTATTTTTTCCGAAAGGAAAGGTCTTACATAGCCATGTACCATTCGATTAACAGCAGCATATTGTACATACAATATATAGCGGAAATTCCCGTGTTGCGTTTTTTTTGCGTTTCAGTATATATATTGAATATGCGATAACAAATTGAGAGTTGAATGAGGTTTTACGGTGCACCAACACAAACAGGATATATGGCGCTAACAGGACTGAACATTCCAGGCCCAATCTCCATTTACATCTAAAAAACAATATACAAAATGGCTAGAATCTTCTTAACTGCAGAACTGCAAAGTTGCTGCACATTCTATTGCAAACGCTCCATTTTTCGCCGGATACACGATTATTTTTTTCTGCCACCACTCAAGTAGCACCAGAAACAATACAGGTATAACGATGAAGAAATGAAGCTGGCAAAAATGAAAAAAATGAATATGAATTCCAAATGTAATTTACCATCACCCACCCACCCTGCCTGGGTAAGCGGTGGTCCTATTCTTGCCAGGACACGTGTAAAGTTTTATATATGTGAGAATGAGTGGCTATATTTTTTTAATTGTGTGTTGCTATTTATTTATTTCAATTAAATGTATGTATGCATATCTATTTTTCACAGATTGCGTTGCGTTTAATTGAACTCATAAATTCATAAAGTGTCCCAATCGTTAACTTAAAGATTATTGCGTTGTTAAATTGTATCTTGCATGAACATCACCTCAACCATTTTCTCATCTTGTTCTTGGATCTGAGATATTTATCCAGATTTAAACACTACTTCACCTGGTGATTTTGACAACTTAATATATGTTTAAACAGTCCAGAGTACAAGTTAAATTCTGACTGGGAAAACGATCAGAATACAACAGCTATACCTCAGGAGGTTGTTATCTGGTAGATTTGATAGATAAGACTTACCAGTCCATGGTATAGGGTTCATTTCCATTCTCATCATGGTGATCAATCACTCAACAGTTTACTGCAACAAACAACATGGGACAGATTTAAATTACATGACAAATAGTGACAGGGTCAGTTTGTCACTAATCTATAATATGATAAATTGAGAGAACCATGTCAGTGTAAATAAAGCTGGCGCTGTTATTTGTCATATCACCTTAGCTGTAATATGTGACATTGAAACAATCTTATTTGAGAGAACACATATTTTGAATAGGTTTGGGTGCGAAATATAACGCAATTCATGCAATAAAAACTGATATGTTAATTATTATAACTGCATTTACGAACAACAATTCCGCGGAAACAAAGTTTGTTCAAATTGTGATCTTGGGGTCAAATCTGGCCTCGCGCCGGGGTCACAGTTTCACATTGCTTTATAAAAGAACACTTTTAAAACAGTATCAAAACAGTATCTGCTCTGAGACTACAAGAGCATGCATCATGTAGCAAAATCTTGATCCTGTACCAAGTGTGTTCAAAAAGTGCATTGTATTTACCAAAAATAACCAGACAATTGTCTGATTTTCTTTTGTAAATTGTTTACATATACTTCAGTACATTTGAAAACGCAACATTGTTTGTTTTTGTTTTTTTGTAAATTGTTTACATATACATCAGTACATTTGAAAACGCAACACTTTGTAAGTTTAGAATTTCTAGAGTGGAATTGAAGTCCAGGTGCAAAATGTGTTTCAACTGAAAGAAGTATAGCAACTCCTATGCAAATGTTTATCGCCATATGTTGACCTTTGAGACAAAGTGACTTGTGTATTAAGATAAAATACAAGCTTCATTCGAACAAAAACCCAGGGGTACAAACATAATCGGAAAAAAAATGTTGCGTTTTTCAATGTACTGAGAATAGCTTTAAATTTAAATATTTTTAAAAAATATTTTTTGTTTGAAACTACAAAAGTCTAATATGTTGTTGCATGTACCATAAGCTTCTGGACCTTTACTAGGTGTATTCAAATGTTGATTTTGGGGTTAAATTTAGCATGCCTGACCATGAGTTATCAGGTGAGCAATCCATTTATACTACACTAAATCCATGCGCTAATTTTAATTTCTGATAAACAAATCAAAATGGTCGTGTGTCCTTTAAGATAATGCTGTTTGTAGGCTTAAAAAAACGAAATTAATCCAACATTTCAGGTACTCCTTTAAGAAACCCCAGCACCAGACTGCAAGAAAGACGATCCTTGGACTTCAATACAACAAATACTTCATCTGCTTCTACGCCAATATTGACACCTGCAGCCCTGGGGTACCATGATCGTACCATAGACACACACCCCGGGTATTGTGGAGAATTCGGCAAAGTGGGGCAATGTTGAACATCTGTGCATTTGAGAAAAGAAAAGATCACTAAGATAATTTACGTCACCAAAGAAATATCAGCTCTCCTATGTAAGAACGTGAAAGATGGAGAGATGAAATATGCAAAATGTAGATAGATATCTGCGCCTGGGGCAAAAGTCCAATGGAAGAGCAAGGGAGGCTAGTGATGGTCATAATGATATTGATTGTTCACCTCCTTAAAGGAGATTAGTCAGAAATGGTGGAAAATCCTGCAAATAGAAGAGCACTAAGATATTGTGATGTTTCTCTTTCATATAGGAACGCTACTTATACAAACTTGAAAGACTGGATCGCTTAACGTCTTGTTGAAATTGAGGTCAGCGTAGAACAATGTAGATATAGCGTCACAGACTATTTCAGAAAGTATCGACAATCTTTAAATTGTCTGAAGTCTACCGGATTCAATGACCGAAACATCATGTCCGCCGAAAGGTCGCGTATTTAAAGTTGTGACAAGTAGGCCTTACTTACATTTTAGAAAACCGAGCGAAATCTATGAAATTGCCTAAAACTTTATTAAATGCACCGACGTCAATAGATATCAAACAGCTGACATATTTTATAGAGAATATTTTGTCAGTGACTTTTACTTTCAAGTTTATTAGGCGAGCCTTAGAAAACGAAGAATTGCGAGGCTCTACCGAGCCATTCTTCATTTTCGTGCCGAGCCTAATAAACTTGATAGTAAAAGGCAACGACATAATATTCTATTTATCATGTTGATTATCCACATTTTCTGTATAAATTACTATTATTATCTATTTCGCAGAATGTTATTCTTATCGAGGACGCCCCCATGTTGTTGTTTTTTGTTTTTTTTCAGTAGGGGCGCCGCTGAATCATTTCACGTGCCTGAACCGCATGACTCAAACATAAATAATTGGGGTTGGAGGCAACGTAGTTCCCATTTTGCAAGCACGTGCAGGTGCGCGGATTTTATAGTACACTTTTTAAAAAAAAATAGTTTACAGCTTAGACTAGATGACAGAGAAAACATATGATATAAAAAGTGAATTATTATGTCGGAGATTCACCAAACAATCGTGTTGACAGGTTTTATAGAGATATCATAGTCGAACATCGATGTACAAATGCGAAGATCGAAAAAAAAATGTTTTTGTCTACTTTGAAATTGCCAATGTTTCAAAACTGTCACAAAAATTGTATATTCTTAAATATTGTTGAAATTGTCAGGAGTCGAAGATCATTACCTGTTCTACCTTTTCTGAAAACTTCTTATTTCTTCGCGAATACACATTTTTCGTGACCGTTTTGAAAATTGGTATTTGCATTTCACTCTTTCAGAGGCTATTCAAAATGGCGGCGCGGCAACACAGAAAAAACACCCAGCCTAGGGCCAATTAGCCGCACGCCATAAACCCCACTTCTCCCTGGACAAATTAAAATATCATGTTCACAATGTCAATTGTGAATTGAATTGAACAGTTGCATCTAAAGGGTGTGCTGAAAATAGCTCACAGTGTAGAGTGTGTATTCAAAAGTCAAATTATGCTGATGCATACACGCATAGATATATCGATGGATGATTTGTACAGGAGTGGAATTAAATCGTTAAATGCCTTTATCGAAACAGTGTTACAATCATGGTCGTATATAATTCCAAGTTTTAAATGAGTGAGCGCGTAATTTTCAAACTACAAACAAATAGACCTACAAATAGGAGAATTAAAATTGAAAAGTGACACACCAAGCAAATGGGTCATGGCATAGATTATCTGTAGCCAATTTGAGGATTTGTGTAAGTAACACTATTAATTACAAATGTTTAACGTTGGAATATATGAAATAGTGGTGGTTCATATATATTAACCTAATTCTGATCATTTTTAGAACACATGATTGATAAATGATTGATGAAAATGTAATGCTAGTCTCAACTAAAATATTAAACTTAACGAGGACGCTGACTTAACATAATGTGCTGGCATGGCCCAGCGATAGCACGGTGGACGATACAAATCTGGAATTTCCGGGTTCAAGTCACACATGCGCCACTGTGTTTCGTCCGTGTTTTCGGACAATATACCTTCGGAAACAAACGAGGCTGAGGGAAGGGCCTTCCCTCAGTCTCGTTTGTTGGATTGGGATTGAAACTGGGGGTATATCCTCCGAGCACGATAAAGAACCAGATAAATATATGCATCAGTAAGCGTAAGGCAGGTTCTCGAATTCCTTTGTGTCCTTCCTCTCTCTGGGATGGCTCTAAATAAAGTATACCGGTAATGTGTTGATCAGCCAAAAATGATTAATTTTAATTCATCGTACATGTTAAAAACGTTCTATAATCACTGTTCATCTACATATTTCAATTCTACATCTTGTTACTATTTAAATTGAAACGAAATCTGGTTACGTTAAACAAAATATGTATCATATTTTGTATGTGCCGTTCCCCTTTCTCAAGGACGGCTCTAAATTACATACAATCTGTTGTTGAGCTAACTTAGGCCAGATTTTGTTTTTCAGTTTTAAGACCCTCCGACTCAATTTCTTGTAAGAAAAAATAATATAAAAAAAAGAAAAACAACAGGCGATACCCGTATTTTGGTCCCATATTTCAAACCTCCAGTGTTCATGTTTAAACATTAAAGTAAAATTAGAAAGTCAAATTATACAGATTTTTTCTAGTCAATGTTCCCAACATATTCTGTTGAATTTATATTCTTATATAAAAAAAAGGTCTATAGTCACTATCATCTACTCGTATTTCAACTCACTTACCTGTTAAAAGAGTATGAGAGTGGACCTTTGGAAACGACCGAACACGACAAATACGAAATATTGCAGTCTCGGTTTTATTGAGACTGTTCATGAACGGTAGTGACAGTTGAAACAAAAATATGTATGGTTAAACATAATCTGTATCATTTTCATTTTCAGAGTCCTTGATGTCATGTGACGCTGAAAGTTAGCTGTAAGTGTCACTGAAGTCACAATATATGGGAGGATTTTATTGAAAAATGTCCGAAATACTTAAACGAATAAGAATAGAACGGTGTACAATATTTGTTTTTTGATGAATCATGAATCAGCAATGCCTAATACGGACATAACTAGCATCAACTTCAAGAAAAATATATCTAGTAACATTTGTTACTTGAGGGAATAAGGTTATTTGGATCCACTGTTTTCGAAATTCCCAGGATCACCAGTTCAGCACAATATCTTATCAGCATGCATGTCTGACTGTCGACAGAGGTGGATCGATGGGCGACATTAACTGGACAGTTCATTGGAGTGGCTCCAAATAAGGGCTAATACGAAATATAGATGTGTTCCTGTTAATTTGACGGACCATGCCCAATTTCTTTATTGGATTAAAACGATGTTTTCTGAATTTTCTTGGATAATAAAGTTTGTGGAGTAACAGATGGCGGGAGGTGTATATTACTGGTTCTACCCAGAAAAGTGGGTGGTCTGCCTCCACCAAAATAAAAATTAACAGATACATATAACCACACATGTGTTGAAAATGACACAACATATAAACAATACAGACTGACAGGTGCGCATATTAATGAATCAAGGTGCTAATTTTAATGCTTGATAAATACTTCAAAAATGCTGTGTGTCACTTTAATAAATAAAAACAATTATTGTATGTTGAAAATGTTTTTTTATGTAATACCCTTTATATTTGGGATGTATTGATGTAAATATTTGAAACAAAATGTTTTAAATCAAATAAATAATTCTCTTTGATATCTGACTTGTTACATATTTGTTACTTAGTCATGAAAGATAATATTTAAGACCTAATGTACCTTAAATGTTTATTATTTACCATTGAATGGTGATGAGGCATATGGTGTTAGTCATTTTTGCATCTATATCCTTCCACAGTGTTTAACAAATTGTTTTGAAACTTTACATGATGTTTATCTATGATGTCAAGAGGTGCATATCGATTTTGCATCAAAACCAAACTTTATTTATGAATATATATTCTTGCATTGTTTTAGTTTTCCACGGATTGTTTTCAGTGGGGTCATTCGTGCCACATGGACATATTGGAGATGTTCGATTTTATATTTGTATACATTCTCATAGCTGCGCCTCAAATCCCACAGGGAGCTCAACTTGTAGGTGAGAAAGTGTCGATTCTTACGGATTGCAGAAAGTATACAGTACTGGTTCTATCCAGGACAAATGGGGTGGTCTGCCGCTACCACAAACATAATAGACCGTCATATATGGCCTAAAATGTGCTATAATGACATAAAACACCATTCAACTTTAAAAATATAAAGTAAAAAAAAGGCCTTCTTTTCTTTCCTTCGATACTAATAGAATCATTGAATAAGTATTACGACAGTGTTTCTGTCAGATACAAAATTCATCTAGGTTTCAACTTACAAATGCACGCCTGGTAAACATTCGCTCCACAACCAAAAGAAGAACAATGAAAACTGAGCGAAAGCCATTTCCGAGAAGGAGCGAAATCTCTGTTGTTCTAGTCAAGCAATACTGAGTAG